>JAWWEU010000020.1:9603357-9679152 GCA_035583155.1 Acropternis orthonyx
AATCATTTAATAGGCAGAAATAGGCTTTAGTTCTTCCACAATGTAAATAGCAATTACTTCATTGTATCTATGTCAGCTTAGGAGCTCAATATAATTATGTGGATTATCAGAACACATATTTGGGTAAATTGAGAACAGAAACAAACAGCAGAAACTGAAGAGATAAGAGAGGCAAAATATAAAGAAGCTCAGTAGCCATAAAAAGGAAATATCTAGATCAAATAGTTAAATACAACTTAGATCCTGAGGTTATGTGAAGTTGATTAACACAACTTGAAGCAACAATCTTTTCAAGCTTTTCTCCAAAACTGTCTTTTCACTTTCATATACTGAATATATGAATTTCTTTTTCCTCTCCTGAAGTCTCTACATCAATAATTTTTACAGACAATCTGAAGGATCAACAGAATACACAGTGCTCAAGTAGAAGGGGAAACTGATCTTGTATCTTGTTTCCCTTTATGAAAATCATTTACAAGTCCCAGAGATCTGGTGATTTGTATTTAATTGTGCTGGTACACACTTAGAGTCACCTAACTCAGGCACATTTATCACTACTACCTACCATGTACCTTATATCAGCCATTTACTTTAAATGAGATGAATTTAACAAAGAAGAGACGCTGTTCCGGGTATTACTTTTCAGCCTCCCCCTTCTTCCTACTTTAAAGGGTCAACAGAGGGGCAATCTTTAAATAAACACACAATTTACAGTGTGTACAGTATATATTCTATATATTATACATAAAACATTTTATTCACAGAAGAAAGATTTTGAAAACTGAACTTTTGGGTTTTTTTAATAAAAGCTCAAGGTAGTTCAGGTGCTGGTTCATAAGAGTCAGACTTCAATTCATTCCTGCCAGTAGTTTTATATTTATGAAAATATGCCCAGGAACAGTGACAAACATCCTGCACACTCATTCAACTGTCATCGTGTCAACTGCAAGCATTTGTCCGTATCAGCTAAAAACCCATAGACACATTAGCTAGTTACTCAATGCCAGGAAAAGCTCTGAGTTGCAATCGTTCAGTGGCCAGCTGCAATATTCACTGCAACTTGATTCTGCAGCAGAAACACTGTCCATGTATAACATTTAATATAAAACTCCAAAGGAGAACATGCACATGGCTTTTCTCCAGGGTTTACTTACTAAACTGGTTAGAAACAGGACAGAATATATTTTGTACCACAGAATTCTTTTCTCTAATTCATTTTCATAACATTGCAGCTTTTTAGGTTTTTTTCCTTAAGCACACTACAATGATTTTGGCAAATCTAACATTACACAACACAGCATGACGTAGCTTATGAACTCTGGCATGATGTGTCACAACAGTCAACCAGTACATCTGAAAAGGTACTTTTACATAAGTGGCCTGAAAGACACTGACTCAAGACAACAGCATGAACAGAAAAGGGCAGCATCAATCAGGACAGAAGGCAGTAAGGTATTTCAGAACATTTGAAAAGGGGCTAAGAGTTTTATATTCACAGTTTGAATCCATATATGATTACGGATCCACAACGATTAGATCAAAGGATTTTCTGACAAGGCAGCTACCTAACTCTTAGCTTATTACATAACAGCCTGAACAAAAGGTACAGGTAAATACTGAACTAGGTGGATGTGCTAGTGATCTACCCAATATCCAGTGACCTGTTAGTTTGACTGCCTGTGTTACATTTTCAGGGAGTGCATACAGGTAAAGTTTCTCAGCATCTGAAAATGGGTAATAATGGAAATAAATCTGTCTCCTCAACCACCAAAAATAAATCTAGAACACTACCATAGAAGGAAAAGTGACAAACTGCTGCAGTTTCTGTAGTAGCAGTCTTGTCTTCAAAGACTGTTTGTGTTTTAGGCTTCCCCTCCCCAACTGAAAGATACTGAAAATGCTGAAAAAGGGAAAAGCTGGCTTTGCCTAATTTACTTAGTTGGGACATTTAATTGGCTGGGGGAAAGGGGAGATGTGATTTTAGGTCCCCAAGTCCCTGCTGTCAAGAGAAACTATTGACTATTTACTTAATTCTGAAGGTAACACTTGGGAAGTTATTGGAACATCACTATGAACTCCAAATACATGCTCAGTAATACAATGGCAATGATATTCACTTTTCATTTAAGTAAAAATATAAACCTCAAGAACTCGGGAATCAAACAAGCTCTTTCTCTGCTGCTTCATCAGAGCGCAAACTTTTAATTAGTATACAAAAACCTCATAATTTTGTCTTCCTCTTGTTTTTGTCAGATTCTACATAATGACACTGGTAAACTCTTAATATACTTACTTAACACAAAGGAATTTTGAACTGATACAGCATAGACAGAACAGAGACAGAAATCTATGGACTCAAACATGCAAATCTACATATGATCAGATAATAACAATTAATTCTGATATTTCAACAAACACTTCCTTACGTAAAAGAGTAATATCTTTGTACAGAATATCTTAGTTTATTTTAACAATTGTGGAGTAAATTGGATTGTTTAACTGTGACTTTCAAGTATTCAGCTATTACAAGACAGTCATTTGATCTAGTCACGTAACACTGAGTCACAAGTGACAAAAAGGAAATTGGAAGAAAGACAAAAACATGCTGTGGACAAGTCAGCCAGATATAAGATGCTTTGGTTTTGTCCCATGCAACAAATTCAGGTATCAAAAGTCAGATCATATGCACTACAAAGATAACAACACTTAGCTTGGAAGGAAGAAAAGAGTACGACAAATATTTTGCAGAAGATTTAGTTCCCTCTGATGAGCATTCAATAGATCTATGGAGTGTGAGGAACTTGAGATCAATAACTGGATTTGCTATAGCAATTTACCAGGAAAGAAGCCAGGGAAAGCATCAGCAGTAATAGTCTCCTTAAGCAGATGCCTACAGAGGTCATCTCTCGGAAGGACTGTAATGAGTTTACTCTTACTTCACCTATCCTATCCATAGGGGTAGGCTACTAATGATTGTTTGGTCCTTTTGCAGCAGTTAGTGTTTTATGCTTCACTAGATTAGATAAATGAGATAATTAAGCATCATGGGGAAATGCTTGCTAATGATTAAAGGAGACATTGAACCAGCTTTTTATTCACTCCTCTGCTAGACCTTTCAGTTCTACCTGATTTATATCTGCAGTTGTATATTTGTGAATTGTCACCTATCAATGGGCAATCTGCCTTCTCTTCAATTCTGATATTTCTCTTGTTCAAGAAAAGCAACTAACTCCATGTAAGCTGCTCAGCAGATATCAGGTACCTGCTCAAAGAATGGATAGTAAAACTGATAGCTGAATAGAAAGACACTTCTGAAACACAAAACACTCTAGAGAAACAAAGGGGTAGTTATACGCTTGTAAGTTGTAATGGCTCAAAAGCATTATACACTAAAATATATTCACCTTAAATCAGTAAGTTATTATAGGGGCACAGAAGTCTTTCCTTATAATTTCTTTTCATCAGCTGAAGTTGTTCTAAGCTGTAACTCCCTTTTATAAACAAAATGCAAGACCGCGGGTTTTGAGCACATGGTCAGGATGTTTTGTTGTGTGACAGCTTCATAAAAACAGTACCTGTGCAGGCTTTCCAGCTCATCAGCCACTTGCAAACACTGAACTAGTATAAAGGAAACTTCCCTGTCTGCCCATCCAGGAGCCACTCTGGCAGTCTCACTCCCACCACCTGAGCTGGGTCCAAGGCCCCTTTTCAGCTACACATCCCACACTCACAGTCAGAGCAGGTTTAAATCCATGCAGAAGTGAGGAACAAAACATAGATATAATTGGCATATCTCCAACAGAATATTTTCTCCTCATGAAAGAAAAAAGGCAATCATTTGGGAAGCTAGAAAAGTTATAAAATGGTTCTACATTTTCTAAATGAAGAGAACATACCTGGGGCTTCAGCAGAGCTTTCTGTTTAAAGACATTGAAAGTTAACTTACAATTATGATATGAGCCATCTGTTTGCTCCACTACTTTTCCTTTGATTATTATCCAATCACAGAAAATTTTATCATTCATCCTGAGTTTGGTTTGGAACCTATTTTATTTGTGAACTGTTACTTGCTTTTAAAAAAAACAAAAACAACACCCCCCACCCCACAACTGAAAAGCAGGTACCCATTCACCCCCTGAGGTTTACCAGATGAGACAGATCACTACAAAAAAATTATACCCATTTCAGTCACTTGCATCTGAGGATTTCTTTGTGATACAAAGTAGATCACTATCTCCTCCCCTTGACACTTAATGGAAGAGCTCACCAGTGTATGAAGGAGCATACATACTCTTCATGCTTTATTGAGTTCTGTTTTGGTTACAGAAGTTTACATTGAGCAAGGTTAGCCAGCAGCTGCTTTGAATCAAAAGCTTATTGCCAACCTCTTTGCTTTTTCTGGTTTTCGTTTTATTTTTTTTTGTTTGTTTTGGGGGTTTTGTTTGGTGTTTTGTTCTAAGGGTTTTTTGCGAGAGGTTTAAATTGACAGAGAACACTACAACTGAAGACAGCTGACTGTTAGTGTGGGTTTACACTCCTAGCAGAATTTTTCTTCCTTGGCTACATATTTATTAAAGTTAACTTCCAGGTACAGCAAAAGTCATTGAAATTCAAAGCAACTCCAATATTTCTACAGAGTAATACTTTTTGTTCTACACACACACAGTGTTTAGTATCCTAGAGGCACTACAGTAGTCTACAAAACAAAATCCAGTCAGAGAACTGGATTCATCTTAAACTTCAACCTCTACTGCTTTATAACAGCTTTTTTTCTGTGTATTTCTTTATTGGGCCTTACAATGTTCTTAACATACTTTCTCGTGGGGAGAAGATGGGGAAAACGCCATTTTAACACACTTCAGTGCCATTCAAAGCACTCACTTAAGGCCTGATTAAATGTCCAAGTCCCAAAAGGTAACTGCATTACAGGACATGCAAACCTGAGCTGTGGTCCACTCATTTCTGTCTTTCCATACCCTGACACCTTTCAAGGAGTAACTGCAGCAGCCTATGGCCTTCTCTGCTTGCAGTTAAAGTTGACTTCTGCTTAACAGAAAGGTTTATTATTCCAATTCTTCCTTCTCTTTCAGAAGTACCTCCCAAATATTCCAGGAAAATTCTAACAAGGCAGATGCTGAACAAGGAAGTGCAGCTGTCGGAGATGAATTTCAAGTATTGGAGTCTGATAAAATATTTAGATACTGCTCTCATTTTTCTATGCAAATCTCTTCTTACAACTCTCAGAAAAGTCTTTCTAAACTTTCAAATACTAGAAAGTCTGAATGTGAAAGCTTACCAATACAAGCAGTAGCACACCTTACATTTAAAACTCTGAAAACACTGAAAAGGTTTTTAAACTCCTAACAGAATTACTCATTTTTATTTTTTCCTCCCATGACCTCATTTAGCACAGCAGAAGACTACTTTTCCTCATCTATTAAGACTTCAATAAAATAATTCATTTACAGTTAACTGCAACAGTATTCACATTTAAGCCTGAATATTAATTGACTGATAATGAGATGATAAAGCTGCTTTTCTCTGCAGGTGCACCAATCAATTTCAATGAAATTGAAGTAGTATTTTTCCTTACTGCATCTACAATTAAAAGGTTCTTTCCTTTCTAATAAAGTGCTTTACATTGATCTTCTGGAAAAGTATGGTTTGATTTTCACCTTTTTTGAATTATAATAGTTTGTTTGCATAGAAATCATTTTCCAATATTACTTTTCTCCAACTGATGATTAGCTGCCACATTATTAGCTTCACAGAACTCAAAAATACTCCAAAAAACTTCCTGTTAAACTTGCCTTCTGTTGAATGGAAATCTTAACTTTAAGAAAGAAGCATGAGAATCATTTTTAAGCAAGTATTTCTCTTGGACCTCTTCATTTGTACAAATTGTTTACTATTACTGTTAGTCAATGTAGCTGCCAAGGCTGCTATATTAAAGGCTTTTGACAGTCATCAGTAACCAAGTCCAGCTTGCAGTAACTCAAAGTATTATCTAAGTCTTCCAATGCAGTTTGAACAGAGCAATTAAATTTCACTTCAATATTGTTGTCTTAAGTGATAATAATTAAGGAGTAATGAAAACTAGGTTCTGAACATGTGTTCAAATACCAGACTCACAGTGAGGTCCAGGAAAACCAGGTACAGATTTGTTGCTTCAAAACAAAGAAACCACAAGAAGAATGAAAATAGGATACACAGTAAATTACATGTAAGTATAGGCATAAACATTGTTATAAACTTGGAGAAAAGGAGGACAGAAGCTTGGCCTCAACTCCTTTGAGATCCAGAGTTCTGACACCTTACTGAGCACAGGTGGTTAACCAAGCTGGCACTAATATGTAGAAACACTGGCACTTGATTAAGAAAAAAAAAAAAATTTAACATTTTAGTATCTGTAGACATAGGGGCATTGATTATTAAGTGGTCTGAAAGAGACAGAGGAGAAATTTTTCCTTAGCTGAATGAGCAGCCAAAACAAAAGGTCATATTCAGCACTCTCAGTGACTAATCACACATAACTGCTGTTGAAGCAATGATAAATTCCTCTCTGATCTTGCAAAACTTTGCAGAGCAGTAGAGATGGCACTTCCATTTTAGACACCAGAATCTTAGATATAAACTATGGATCTTCAAGTCACTGTCATCCCAAAAGTAATCTCTTACCAAAACAAATACTTCATAACACAAAACCAGCTTTAGCAAAAACATTAAAGTTAAACATTGATTCTACCAGATGATTTAAGCCTATCCAGATGGGATCTGATGTGGGCACTGTGGACAGCAGCCATTCTAGAACAAACCAGAAGGAAAAACTTGCAAACCAAGAAACTGGATTCTTCTGATATACATTCAGTAAGGAATCTGACAGACAGAAAAGTTAACACAAGTTCTGGAAAGTTTAAGTAAAATGAACCAGGTTTAGGAAGCTGACTCCGTAACAGGGCAGGAACCAGTAGATAGCTAGAGACAAAAATGATGCTAGGATTCAGGAATTGAGATGCTAAAGCACAGTCTTAATGAAGAGCATATGTGCACTTAAGACGTAGTACTCAGTCTTACACAACCTTCTCTTGAATGGCCTGTTTAGAAAAATTATTTCCCATCATGACAGGGTCTAGTAATGTAAATACTATAAGTACTTGCTCTTTAAGTGGTTATCTCAGACATTTTTGGTAGATAATCTAAGATAAATTAACCAGAAAACAGCAATTTTGTCTTGACAGAATCTAAATGGATCAAAAGATTAAGGATGTAAGAAACTAACATTTACTATGACAGCCTTTAAGTCAGTTTTTACATCTACTCTGTAGATGAAACAAATATTCTTTTTAATTTTAAATCACTTCTACCAACTGCAGAACTGCATGATAAATACAGGAAACAGATTTCAGTCAGAAAGTCTGCTTTCAAGCATTGTGTTTGGAGTATTCTAGAGCTACATGCATAAACTCATGAATAAACTATACTTACTTTTCCTCTGATCTAAGTATTTAATTTGAAGAATTCACCTTCTTAATGGTATCACCTAGCCATACCATACCTCTGTACATTGAAAAGTAACTGCTTTTCTTACTGCCCTGTAAGATTCTGAAATATAGTTAAAGTAGGATAATGATAGACCCGAAGTTCTTTTTCCAATTTTTTTAAGAATCATCACAAAGACAGCAAGCCTAAACTCATCATTTTCAACTGTATGTAAAGGATATTTTCTCCTCACATTTGAGAAGTACACAGTGTTCAAAACATTGACTATAATCAAAGTCTTCCACCTCCAGCATTATTTTGAACTCTCCCGAGAGTACTACCATCACATTTCTGTAAATGGAAATTATGTTTTTGCAGTTACTGAAGATGAAAGAGTGTTAAGTCTCAAAGTAACTGTAGTTTAAAGGCAGCAGGTATTTCCTCTGAAGTCTCCCAACCTGATCCTCCATTGAGCCATTGACTTTATCTTTCACTCCCGCTTAACTCTAATTTTACAAGTAATTTGTACCCCTTTGGAGCCCTACTTGAAATAACAGTAAAAAGGGTTTAGAAGAGCTCAATACACTGAAGGCTCACCAAAAAAAATGAGTCTGCCTGTGGTCTCCACAACTTAGTGCTACAGATGATGCCCAAGTGTGAGCAACAGGCACTGCTGGCACAACAGCAACACTGGCAGCAGAAAGCCCAACAGAGCATAAGCACTGGGTAGGGGGTGTTAAGTACTCAAGGCAGAACAACGCCAAAAGATTCGATCAAAGCCTTTACAGTCAAATCTAGCAATCAGAAAGGCTACATGTTTTTAAGAGAGCTATGCAAGGTGAGTATTTCTGTGTTCTTCCCTACTGGTCGTCGGCAAAGATTGTGAGCCCACATTCCCTAACACAGCTTTAATCCTGTAATTCCTTTTACAAGATCGCCCTCCAGTGGGCTTGGCCTGCAGAGATTCTTAAACAGCAGCTCAGTTTCTTTCTTTGCTTCGGTAATTTAGTATTTCTCCAGGAAATTTAGTAGGTCCCACCAAGTATTTTTATATCCACTAAGTGTTCCACAGCTAGCAGAGGAGGAGAAGGATGTGGACATAAGATTTTATTTCATCTAATCCAAATTTCTTGTGATTTCAGTTAATTATAAAAAGTACTTTTAATTGCAGACAGGATGAACTTAATTCCAAACAAGCCTAGCACACAGATCTTGCCACCAGTTCCAGTTCAGAGTCCTGGTTTACCTCCATCACTCCATACATTTGCTAACTGACAATAAGATATGTAGCACACAATGGGAAAGTTGCTGACAAGATTTCATGTAAGTGGCATTTAATTCTTCTGTGGAATAAAGATCTTTGGCATCAAAAGGTAAGATTTAATTGATCTGTGTATCATTTTATACACATAAATGCACACCCTCAAGAAAATAGTTACTATATTAGTTCAAAGCAATTAAGAGAGAAATGTCAGAATGAGGAAAAGCTACCAGACACCAGGCTCAGATTATTAATAGGCTACCCAAATAAATTTAAAAGCTGCCATATTTGTAAAAACAGGGTTCTCAGATGTATTTGTTATTCTTGAGTTTTTATATATAGCTATCAAAAAACTAGAGACTCAGTACTATTATAGAACAAGAATTCAGCTGTGTAAATACAAAATTTACCTGGAGCAATGAGGTCTGCTTGCATATTTGAATTTTAGACTTGCATTAAAGAAACATACACTATCCAGCATTTCTAATGGACATACAAAGATGTTATCAAAACAAATATACATAAGCATTCACAAGCACTTAATTGAATGAGCTTTAAGAACTGTCAGACTTCTTTTCAATAGACGAAAAAGTTATTAGTATATGCTGATTCAGAAATAAATCTACACCTAACAATGTGTGTCTTGGTATATGTACATCTACTGTAAATGTTAATAATGGAAGGAATCAAATATCTAACAGCTGAACTTGAGCCAAAGTCACACCAACCTAAAAAAAGTGGTACAGGCCTTGTCAGAAGAGTAATTTATTTCAGCTATGTCTTTAAGCATAGAACTGTGATGGAATTGTTGCAAGACTTTGCACTGACCAGAATCAAGGTAATTACGACTTTTAAACTCCTACAACAGAGTTGTTAAGATCAGAGGCAATGGAGTTTTAGAGTAAATATCAAGTTAAACTTTTTGCAGTTAGGAATAGACAGAACTTAATATGTACTTCAGTTTTTAAACGCTAAAGTAGACTTGTGCAAGATGTTTCTTAGATAACACTTTCAGATTATACAACAAATACACCTTCTATTTGTACTTCGGTCATAAAAATAGAAACTATTTCAGTCAGAGAATTAAAACAAATACATACATGTATGGTTTGGGTTTTGTTTTAAAGACAGTTAATGTCTGAGATTTAGGGCTTCGTTGACTTCTGTGAGATGACTTTGGATTCAGCACAAGTTTCCAGGAGGCTATTGTTGGTGGCAAGGCTTCTCATACAACATATATAGGTTTCCTTGCAGTGAATTCATCAGCTGAGATGGCAATTTAACACCAGTGTGTGCAAACGCAGATTTCCTTAAGATCCAATACAAAACTTGCCTTTAGCTCCACAGTGTCAGTAACACAAAGATCAATCCTTCCAAGCACAAAATGCCAATAAACAAGTTGCTTACTTCATAGTTACAGCGCCTATTTGGAGCACATCAATATCTAATTTCAGCTTATTCTGTCACAGGCACCGTCCTGTATATCCAAGTTCTGGAGAGCATCAGCAGTTGTTTCTGTGCCAGGGTCTTCATTTTTTTTTGTTCTTCCTCAGGCTGTCCTCCAGGCTTCTGGATAGATCCCACAGCTCTTGTGCTCTTACTGGTATTGCAGTCTCTGTTGGTCTTAAGCAAAGAGATTTTTTTTTTTTTTTTTTTTTTTGCAGATGCCTATAGAAGGCTCCCCTTCACTGCAGCAATGAAGAACAAGTAAAGGAACTCCAAGCTAAATAGCCTTGCCTATTGTATTGTTAAGAGCAAGTATGTTTGGTTTCTGTGACAACCCACTGATCTGCCACTCAAGCACTAGCTAATGAAGAGCCATGGTTTACTGCAGCCAGCAGAAGGGCAAGTCTTTGGACTAGGAAACTGTTCTTCATTAGTATTTTTTCCTAACAGAGTAACTCACAATTGCCTTGCCCAAAGAAGTCTGCTTTATTTCATTTTTTAAATGTCCTAAATCTCAGTACTAATAAATAGCATCTGGATACAGGGAAAATAGATCTTGTCAAATTAGCAAGTCTGTACAATCTTGTAAACATTCAGAATCAAAATCCATACTACTATATAATTACCAGTTTTTTAAAATGAACACTATTGTTTTGTTCCTGTTTTAATGGCTTTAAATCCAAATCTGTCAAGTTCCAATGCAAGAAATAATAGAACTCCTTGACCCATCCTTGAGTGATGATTGGTTTGGTCAATTCACTTACAAAACCCAATTTGCTCTTTTGGGTCACAAAACTACTGTTTCACTTTAAACATGACAACTCCTCTAACAAAAACCTGGGCTATCTGCACATCTTTCCTGTTGACAAATTCAGCTTCCATTTCAACACAGCTGAAGAAGCAGTAGCAGAATGAGTACTAAGCCCATTGCTAAGTAGGTAATTTGCTTGTTTTAATACCCAAATTGTAGGTGACCCACCTACCAAGTCAGAAAGGACCTCAGGAGGAAAGTTCCAGAATCATTTCCATTCCCAGGCTATAGGCAGCTGAACCTCAGGTGATCAAAAGGCATCCAGCTGCTCCAGAAAAGAAAAAAGCAGCTGAATGGAAGCATGAGAAGTAGGTAGATTTCAGCCGATGTTCCAGTCAAACCCTCTAAACCAGGCTAAGTTTCTCCTCAGTTCAGTCATTAACTATTACTGGCAATTCTGGAACGTCCAACCTAAGCAGCTTTTGGAGTCAGCTTGGCTTTAAGTTACATGAAATTTGTCAGACTGAGATCCCCACAATCAGAAGTGGAGCCTTCAAAATTTGGATCTGCTCAACTGACTTACCCCAGCATGTCTGTTTTGAAAATATAGGAGAGGAAGAGAGATGCATTCAGACTCTAACGGGACAGAGGCAGTTTTTAGTTTTATAAGAAAAACTCAGGAATACAACTCTATGCTTCTGCATTTCACTATTTGTATGCTTCATCCACTTCAGTAATACTTCCTTCTTTTAATTCAGGTAGGCCTTAAAAGCCAAGATGTTCTTACAAGGACTACAGCGAGACAAAAATCTCAGCAGCTCCCCAAAGTGTAATACCTGCACAAGTACTAATTATTCTGGAGCATTCACTGCTCTGCACTATCTTAAATCCCCCACTAGATGGTAGCTGAATACTGTGTTAATTGTACAACATGATACAGGCACAAGAGCTGCACCTGATGATTATTTTTCAGGATTAATCACAGTACCTTACAAAAAAATCAAGACATGCTCAGACTTGAGCCTTAAGTATTTAAGGATAAGAGGTGCCCAGATACTTACACTGTCCTGGTACTGAAGACTACAGTGATCTCACAGCATTGCATTTTTAGTTCAGTTTTGTGTTTGCCCACTATTGCAACCATGTTTGCCAGCCTTCAGGGTCAGGTATTTCTTTCAAAGACCTCTTCATTTAACACATGCACTTCCTTCCTCCGTTGAAAAAGGAAGCTTTATCTGTAAGGCTCTTCATTACATTACTGGTTCAGTATCTGGGCAAGTGCCCAGGTACTGATGTGCTACAGCCTGCAGCAGCAACAATTAGCTCCTATTCAATTGCACCAGGTTATTGTTCCCATAGTAACAACACTGGTTTTTCCATCCCATATTTCCTTTTCAAAACTGGAAGTGCATAATAGCCAGACAAATGAGAAAGTATTCCAAACTTAACCATGAAGTAGACCACTTCACTACTTTTTAACAGATTAACTAAGACACTTTTTGCAAGTGAACTAAACCACTTTTCCTTTGTCTACTTATCAGACAAATTTTTCCTTGACAAATACTTTTAGAGAAGCATGCTGAAAGCAGTAGGAAAAAGTCTACAGTCTAAAACACATTACTCATTATACGGTGCTATATTAATTGAGTGTATTTGTACCCTTTATTTCCCATGACAGCAAGAGAGATCATCAAATTAAAATATCTATGTTAATAATGGTTCTTGAAGAAGGGGCCTGCCTATCTCAGCTAGGTAACCTAAATAGATTTTTTTTCTATGAAATTCAGGTAAAGTCCATCTTGTTTAAGCTCCAAATAGCAATATCAAAAGATACTATTTCCTAACTACTTTTTATAAGAGACATAAAGGATTAATTTAGCAGTATGCTCTCAAGAAATGCCTACTTGCTGTTTATTAACTTAAGAGAGTAAATAGGCATATATCCATGAGTGTTCTGTTGAGCTATCTTTGTGCCTCCAACCTAATGTGCTGTTCTGCTGCTGTCAAACATGCCTGTGTTTCTGTACACTGAGGAGAAGGAACCACGACAATCTGCTCTCTTGAAAAACACAAGCTGTGTTTGGCTGGTTCAAAGGAAAAAAAAGTCTGTCAAACTAGTAAATATGTTGCAGTACTTGACAATTTCACTGAACTAAGTTTAAGAACTAGCTTTTAGAATTCTTAAGTGAGTTGTGTCACTCTGAGCTCTGTGTGCATGCTTTTTTAACACCAGCAAAAGGTCTATTGCACTAAATTGCCACATACCAACTTTCTGCCATCTGCCAGGTGAGGGAGGAAGAAACAGCAAGCCTACACTATGACAAGATAGAGTTAAGGACCCTGAGATTCTAAGCCATTGTCTATTTTGCCAAAGGAGTTCTGCACAGAAAAACACATCCTAGAAATTTTCCACATTATCACCTAACATAACTTGTTTTCTCTTTTGTTCAAAGCCTCATTACCCAGCCTGAACTACAAACCAAAAATCCTTTCCATCATGTGACAGGTATTGTTTATCAGCCAGATCACAAACTTTCAGATTTACTAATACAGGGATTGTTCTGTGCCCTTGCATTCAAAAACAGCATTAGACTTTAAGTTACATGGTTTATCTCAAGAAAAGAAGTCACAGTACCCTTAACATCAGCTGCTAATTTAGCAAGCTTACCACCTAACAAGGTCATGTAGACAGAGGAAACATTCACAAAATAGCAAAACACAAACCAGCACTATTCTTGTTATTATAACAGGACAGGTCAAGCTACTTCACCTGCTCTTCTTCCCTACCCCTCCTGTCCAATTACAGAAGTATTCACTTAAATATTCCATTCTGACACACAAGGAGTACGAAACTAATTTGAAAAGGAGTTTATTTTTCCACCTTCCCCTTCTGTATCCTACATGCCTTGCTTTTCAACTAGAACTTGTCAAAAAATCCTGAAGCTCAGCACAGACATGCTGCAATTGCAGAATCTGCATTAGAGCAGAGCATCAATAATCTGTTACTCACTGCAGAATAGTCTAACTGCTTTAATAGTCAATGCCGACAATAATACAACAAATAAATGATAAAAAAATCAACACATGGAAAGGGTCACAAAAATCAACATTTTCAAAGTGAACAGTTCTATGTGTTTGAGATGTTTAGCAGACAACACTTCAGATGACTTCCACAACAGACTCTTAACATATAATCATGTATATCTTCCTTTAACAAGGAAACAAAAAGCAGATATCTTAAATTTATGAACTTGGAGAAAAAAAACACTGATTTTAGTGTAAAAAATTATGGATTTTCCTGACAATTCACTTTTTATCATTTTTAAGAGGTAGGGATGTGCTACCAAAACAGAGATGAATCAACAACTCAAAGGGGAAAACAGGCACAACTACTGAAAAGTTCAAAAGTATCACTGGACAAGGTCCTGCAGCAAAACTTACAAACCTAGAGCACGAGCCTCTGTTTGCAAACTATGCTCATTAGCTGAAATCAACACTCTAGCCCTCATGCAAATGACTAAATCATAATTTGGTAGCTCTTCACAAGGAGTAATGTTTTGGGCGGGTTAGCTCTTTCACATTAGATCAGAGTAGTGTCACTGCCCAATTTGCAAGGGGACACAGCTGATTTATGCCTTCCCCCATAGATAACATCATATTCAGTAATCCACACTCACATGCCATGTTGTATGACAGCAGTCATAGAACATTAAGAAAAAGACTCCACTAGGCACCCAAAGACTATCTGTTCCTGATGCTTTATTTATCTAGACATTATTTGTAACAAGACCATCCCAACAGCTCAGTTTGATTTACTTCCAAAGCTCCAAATTGTGCCTCCCTCTCACAAATATGAAGTTCTTACTGTTTAAAGCCAAAAATTAGCTTCCTTTTTGGCATCACTTTCAGAGCACGATATAAAAAGCAAATTTAAGTTTTTCAGCTGAATCCTGTTCTTGAGATCCTAAATCCATTCTGCTATCAGAAATTTTCCTTAGTCTACTGAAGCATCTTACACCATTTCTTACTCACTTCATTTCAGTTATATTTTCCTAATTGTATGTTTGGGTGTCTCCTTTAGCTTTAAGCAGCTCCATGCCACCCCTCTGCTGCCAAACCCCATCATAATCCTATGGCATATGTGCTTTTTAAAGGCATGTAATAAAACACTACATCTAAAATACAGCTTTCATCCACAGCTTTTTTTTGAACCCTTTATCTAGTCACATAATTTGTTTCCAAGCCTGCCTGGTCTATTCAGTGACACCTTCTTCTTCCTAACTTTAAGTTTATGAATATCTACACCACTCAACGAGAAGTAACTTCAGAACTGAAAGATCCATTCCGGAAAATTGTAAAGCCAGCTTGTATAATGAATTTCTTCAGCAGGTAGACCCCAGAAGTCCAACAATTTGTGAGCGATCATATTTCCACTGTGAAAAGCCACCCCAGACCAAAGTTTAAATCCAATACATGCATGGATTAAAGGTAACCAATACAAAACCCCACTGCTTCAGAGTTCAGACACTATTTAAAAAGAGTTATGTATTGACAACTTGAGCATCAGATCCAATAGCTTAATTTTTTTTTTTTTTTTTTTTTCTTACTTAAGCACAGGATTAAATACACACCAAAAACCAGTTTACAGAATTAGGAACAATTCACCCATATCAACTAATTATTCTTTCAGGAGTCAGACCTTGAGGCAAGGGAATGCTATCAAGTGTAAAGACAAACATGTTCCTCCAGCTGTTTGACATACTTATTGGACATAATAAACTTGATATGCTGGAGGCTATAATTAATCTTTGCTAAGTGAACACTGCTTTTACGATGACTTGCCTACTGAGCTGTCTAATGACGCTTAGGGCTTTGATAAGTAAATAAATTAGTTCATTATGGTCATACAGTCTTTTTTTCTTTTTGAATGAGGCTGCAGCTTGCTTTATCTGGCTTGCCTCACTCTGTCATCACGACCTACAGTACTCTGACCCTGAAGCTGACAAAAGGGTATTCCACTCAAAGCTCTCAACTCTAATTTCTGCAGTACTCCCAATAGTTTAATTTCTGTTCTTAAAAATAAATAAAATTTCAAAAAAGCTGGCAATCTTCACTGATAAGTAAGTTTTAAAATTAATTACACTGAAAAATTGCAATATTTGCCTTTCTGTTACTAGATCTCATGGCTCACAGTAACATGTACAAAAGTGAAGCTGCAGTGCCCTCTTGTGAGCACTCAAATCTCGTTTTTGCAAAGTACATTTAACATTGATACTTATGAGGGTTGGGCAGCATTTGTGCTACAAGCTGCCCTTTTCTCAAGTAGAAGCATGGCACTATATGTACCTGATATATACAGACACATCTCCTCCATACAACTGTTCTGAAACTGATAAAGAGGTTCATACAAAAAAAAAAAAAAAAAAAAAAAAAAAAGTGAAAGAAAACTTAAATTCCACTGAAGCAGGAAAATAGACTTTGCTTTATTCATAGTTTCCTAATAGGAGAAGTCCAAAACCAGTTTCTTTAGAGCAATAATCAAGGATCACATTCTTCTTTTATTAAGTTCTACTGAAAAAAACCCTCAAACCACATGCACACACACTCAGTGAACCATCCTATTTAGTTATTAAATAACTCAACTGACAAGAACTGGAGGGAAAAGTAACTATTGAAGGAAGTTTAAAAAAAAAAAAAAAAAGCAAGGAAAACGGTAGTAGGGAGAAGTAAAGGCAATAAAACAGCTAAATAATCAAAGCCAGTACAGCCAAAATGCAGTCCTAATTCATATATGTCTGAGGGGAAACATTAGGGGACGGTGATAAAAGTCTGTACAAGCATTGCACACCTAGTTGGACAGCACAAATACCTAAGATCTCATTTTTTTGTACCTGAAGCTCACTAAGAATCAGCAGTTTAAGTCACAATCACATCAATATTAGTATTCCACAGCAGTAAAAAATATAAGGTCAGTGATAAATATATGAAAAGTTACTACAGTTTATGGCAGCAACAGAAAACTAAACAAATGACAGAGGAGGACCAAAGACAGCACCACAGAGTTGATTCTGTCACCTAGGAAGCACAGATTAGAATTAATTTTGTAAAACATGATGGTATGTGATCTGCCAAAATATGTTTTGCTAAAGGACTGAAAGTCCTCATTTCCCTTGCAGAGGTCTGTTTTATTACATGCAGTTATAGTCAACCATTGAACAGACTCACCAGTAGGCTTAAGCTGCACATTACTGTTTCAGTAGGGTTTCCACAGGTAACATTTAAAAAGGTCTTGAAGTTTCATTTCACTGCATTCTTCCACATTGTGACTGGTAAAGAACGCTCACAAAAGTGAAGCTTAATAAGACAAGTCAGAACATTTGCAACTTTTAGAAAGTTCATCTTACCACATTAACTAACCACTTGTAAGCATATGTTAAATATTTGACTTCAGCCCAGAGAGTCAAGGTCCAAAGGAACTACATTTGTTTAGGCCCTGTTTCAAAGAACTATTTCAACTGCATTTAAGCACTCAGGCCCAGATTGCCACGGAAACCTGATGAGAAGAAGCCTCTCTCCTGTGCCTTCTAAAAACCCCTGGCAGGTGCCACATGTCTGATCTGCCTTCAGCTCCCTCTTGGACAGTGTCAGTCCTGCAGGTGGGCAGAACAGCCAGAGCCTGCTCATGTTGCTCCTGCAGGACTTGGAGTTCCCTAAATCACTATAGCCAAATGACTGCTGAATCCCAGAATTTACCTCAAATTGATCCTCAGGAGAAGACACTTTGGGGAATGTACATATAAAACTTTTTTGCTTTAGAGGTTTGGCAATCAGTACCCTACTGAAAATGGTATAGCAGGCACAGCAGTCCCACTCTGAAGGTGAACTACACAGACCAAAGAGATTTCTGGTCTAGAGCAGATGATCAAGCTGATTGCTCCAGGACATGTATTTTAAGTGCTCAGCTACATAGGTCACAGAATTCAGTAGTATTAGCAGTTACTCCATCATATGTTAGACTCTCCAAACAACAATTTGCGCAACCTATACAATACTGCTCAAGTTTGCATAGTACCAAGTTTATTTTATACAGGTGTTAAACTGCAGATCTTTCTTCTAGATGTATCCAATTAAAATCAAAGGGAAGAGGGTTCACTTGGAAAATCTAATGCATGACTGACACCAAAACAATTTATTTTTTCCAATTTGCCAGATGAGTTTTGGTCTCAGTTATCAGCACAGAATTATAAAGAACACATGTGCATTTTCAGTTTCATGATTACTTGGCTATTACCTCAGGGCAAACCCGAGGTTTACTCGTTGAAGCCAACACTGACAGAGACCAAATCACAGCTTCATAGCTTCACTACAAAGCAACAACACCAATGATAACCCCACACTTCTCAAAAACAGGTGAGTA
The DNA here is from genome assembly GCA_035583155.1 of Acropternis orthonyx. Taxonomy (NCBI): domain Eukaryota; kingdom Metazoa; phylum Chordata; class Aves; order Passeriformes; family Rhinocryptidae; genus Acropternis; species Acropternis orthonyx. The sequence continues at coordinate 9,621,712 of JAWWEU010000020.1, forward strand.
GTTGGTTTGGCATATTGCATTATTTAGATTTACAAAACAAACTCCTGAATATGTTCAAGACACACATGAGATACCAGATTCCTAGAATGTATTCAGATATTAGAAAACAGCTTCAGGAAAGCAGATTCCTGCCAGTCCTCCAGCCTGTCTAGGTGTCAGTCTCATCATTCAGCACATCAATCGGCCCTCCCACATTTTCTTGTCACACACAAAGTTCTCTGAGCAGCTGATAAAGTTGTCAAACAGAACTAGTCCCACTACAGATCCCTGTAGTATTTCGTCTGTTAACAGCATTTTTATAGAGTATTAAACATTCTCTATACCAGTTCGTCCAGTTTTCCACTCATCTGATTACCTATCCATTCAGAGCATAAAATCCTAGCTTGGACAGATGAATACTGCAGGGTGAAATGAAAAGTTTTACAACAGCTGAGGTAAGTGACACCCACTGCTCTCCTGTCATTCACAAAATGGTTAATTTTATCACAAGAAAATACTTACATATCATGTAAGTAGCCCTTTTCTACCAGAAAAAGGACATCTTTAACGTTACAGGCAGCTAAGAACCTAGCTTTAAAGAGAATTAATGTTCCAACAGCTTCAGAGCAAAACTGTACCTATGGGAAGGACCACAGGAGGGCAGCAGGACCTTTCTGCACGCAGCAAGAGTGTGTTCAGTGTTGGACGGCGAGTCCTGAGCACCCGGTCACGCTGCTCTGTCCTGCTCTGCATTTGACACGGACATACTATATGAAAACAGAACAGTTGAGGGATTTACGCCATATGCTGCTCACAGCTGATAACTCTATTCAAACCAATATGGATGCCCACTTAATATAAAACAGCATTTCCAGATGTGCCTAAATGCCCTCAATAACTCATGGCATTTTCTACGTTTTCCCTCAAGTTTAGGAGCCCCCAATACTATTTTGTTTTACAACTAGCTTTGGACTGAAATCAGTCCCAAAGCTACAACCCTAAAAAGTTTAGTAGAGCTACATGGGCAAGTCTTGTGTGCCTGTTTTTTATGGCTAGTAACCCTGTTTATGGTGCAACTGCTCTTGACTATAAATGTGCTTTTCCTTCAGAACTCCCTCCCTGGTGCATCCAAGAATAAGCAACTAACCAATCAGTAACTTACTCTTACATTTTACTTTGTACATTCAAACTCTCTGAAGAGTTTCTCAACCTCCTTTTTATTTAGTCTGAAGTCTTTTCCTTTATAATATTCAAGATTAAATAACACATTTATGCTGCCCTTTCGTCCCATTCCTTACAAAACTTTTATCAGAGGTTTTAAATCTATAGCATACATCTGGTTTTCCCATAGCATGTGCTTGCCACTTACACAAGTAAGAGCACCGAAAGACATCAAGAGAAAGTAGAAGTTACCCCTAATCCACTACCACCTTTACCAAGACGACCCCGTGGCCATAACAATACAAATATCCCTTTTGCTACAGTCTTGTCTCACAACACAAAACTTCAGTTACTTACATGTTTTACCATCAAAGACAAAAGCAAAAGAGAACAATAAAAAAATACCAGAATTCAGTTCTAGCAGGATGCCCATTATCATTTCACACTCAGGAACTAAACACCCCCAAGGAAGTCTTTTTTATTAAAATTCCAAAAAGTACATCCCTACTTCAAATTCTTCATGCACTATCCCTTGCCTTTCTCCTCCCCATAAAACCTACTTTGCTCTTACTTAAGAATATCCTATAAGTTTTCCTAAAACCAAGGAGCAGTTCCTAACTCCAATAACCTTTAAAGCCATCTCAGGGACAAAAACCCATAAATAGCACAGCAGTGAAAAAAACCTGGTAAAAATATTTTTTAACACAAAACTTAAAAGAAAACACCACATTATCTCTACAATCAAAAAAATCAAGTATAATAGCCCTGTCTAAAAGGCTCTAACTGCTGCATTCACTTCCACCATCTCACTTATTAACTGACACTACTAAAAATACCCACCTTGTTATCAGACCAGTCAGAGTACTCAGATACTTCTTCAAGACTTTAGAAACAACACAAAACCTGTAACACATTTTTATATGTATTACTGGTTTCCTTCTCTTCCAGAAACTCCTCCACACTGAACCACTCCATAGAAAAGCACGGCAAGGCCTCAGTGCTGCTTCACATGGCGCAGAGGGAGTCAAGTGACCTGAGCTCCACCTGGTCATCAAAGCCTGCAGCTGGGCTTAAATGGCTACTTTCTTCCTAACACAAGAGCCTAGAAGAGGTACTGCATCACCTTTCTTCTTTGAAAGTGGTATTTACAGGCTACATTTTAAACCTCAACTCACAAACTAAGTCTCGTACACTGATCTCAGCCTATCAAGATTTCGTTCTCTCAAAAGGCCATGCAGCAAACCTTTGCCAAAACCTAAAATTGGGTGCTGCCAGCAATCCCTTAAAAATATGCTTTATAAATTTCTTAACAAAAACATGATGTAGTAAAAAAATAATTTTTTACTAACCTCAGATTTAAAATGTTCTTCTTTAATGCTGCCCATTACAGATTTCATTTTAGTACTATCATTATGGGTTTATCAATTAACAGTGGACATGTGGTGATCATTGTGGCAAGCAGACAATCAAATCACAGGTGTAGGTGTTTGAGGAAACAGCAACGGAAACAGCTTAACTAACTGCAGGTTTACTCAATTTACATAAGTAGTACCCAGCTGCCAGGTAAACTTTTAGGACATATCATCCTGAAAGTGAAACATTCTAGCTGCCAACAGACTTCCATTTCAAAAAGCAGATTATATGAACTTGGAATTAGCAATTAGATTTTTATTTGTATTTGTTTATCACAGTATGAAAGGTTTATATTCAGAATTCCAGCTTCTCTTTCAGCTCTGTACTCTTGTTCACAATTGTTCCTCAACACAGTCAGAAGAATCAAATTTTGTCCTTATCTAAAGAGATTTAAAACCAATTTCTGCTAGGCTGTGAAACCATCTGCTTCCGGGTACTTCCTTTGCATCTGCAGTGTTTCACAAGTGCAGGTGCACAGCAGAGCTCCTTGCAGGAGTTCCAGCGCGCAGCCGAGGCCACACAAACCTACCATTGCCAGGCAACAACACGAAACAAGCAGAGCTTCCCCATTCAAACCATATGGGAACCTGTGACTTCGAATGTATTCAGAAGTAAAACCCCACCTTGGAGACTTGTTAACAGCTCCTGAAGCTAACCAGGGAAAGTGTTCTGTTCCCTATTCATGCTGCGTGTTGCAGAGGCAGCCGAACACCTCAGCAAGGGTTGGGTTCGCGTGGCACTGCAGGTCTTCACCTGCATCACAGACTCCTGCCAGGCTTTGAGAATACATCAGCAAAGACACAGGAAGAGCTGCTCTAATAGCAGCGATCTGTGCAGACAGCTGCTCCGTGCCTTCCCAAGTCACACAGGGGGCTACTGAGAAGGATCAAAGCAGTCACTGTGGCAACAGCAGAATCTCAGCGGCACATTCAGCTGCAAGTGAACTTTATCACTCTCTACATCTACCTGAAAGGAGGTTGTAGCCAGATGGATGTCAATCCCTTCTCCCAGGTAACAAGGAACAGGAAATGTTGTACTAGGGAAGGTTTGGATTGCAGATTAGGAAAAATTTCTTCACAAAGAGCGTTATAAAGCATTGGAAGAGGCTGCCCAGGGAAGTGATAGAGTTACTATCCCTGGAGGTATTTAAAAGATGTGTAAATGTGGCACTGAGGAACATGGGTTAGTGTGGGCTTGGCAGTGCTGGGGGAATGGATGGACTCAATGATCTTAGAGGTCTTTCCCAATTTAAATTATTCTATGGGTTATTTGAGCCCTGACCTCAATACCCCTACAGCAAGGTCCGTGGATAATCAAAATACAGGTACCCAGGCAAGCACAGCAACCGATTTTCTCTGTTTCTCACAAAATTTTATCCCTCCCACACAGAAGGATTAAGGATGAGTATCTTTGTTTTGAGCACACAGGACTTCTCGCTCTCTAGACTACAGTGAGTTACAATGCACACACATAGTAAATCCTAAGGCAGAATAAATTGCTATGGTTTTGTGGGAGTCAAGAACATAAAAAAAATGCATGTGTTCTAAATCTGTGGTACATGGGACATCTGAAGAAAAGTATTTATACAAAAAAAAAAAAAAAACAACCAAAAAAACCTCTTATCAAACCCAACATTTTGGAAGAGTATGCTATGAGAGATTAAGGCAATATAATTACATTGTGAAGCAGTGGTGCTGAGAAAGCAGAGATAGCATAAATTTTTTAAAATCCGCTAACATTATGATTGCTTGAAACAATAGTAGGATTTCAGAGTGGTGAAAAAAGTGTCAGAAGTTTGGACAGAAAAACAAAAGCCATCCCCCAAACTGAGGAGAAAGTGACATGTTCATGAAAATGAAGCTTAAGCCAAAAATTACCATTTTATTCTGTATATTTAGGTAATCTGTTTGTTTCCTAAACTCCAGGAGGATCCATCCAGACATTAAGTGTTCATGAGTTTCAATGTCCTTTTGAGCAGTAGAATAACCAGTCGCATGATCCTATTTTCGGTCATTCACGTGATTTATGATTCTAAGCTTGTGCTCTCAGCTTATGACACTCCCATTCACACTATCCACAGCTGAGAGCACTTGACAGTGTTACAATGGTGTTGATAGCTTTATTAAGGAAGTCCCAGCACTGGCTGGCAAATTCTAATAAAAGGGTGAAGGCCACCTTTTCCCACCAAAGCACTTGTGTTTTTCAGTAGGGGGATTAGAGTAGAGATGAGGAATGAGTTTTCTTTTTAAAACCACTAGGATTTAAAAAAAAAAAAACCCTAACACTATCAAGTATGTTTATTTTTTGAAGTTTTTCTTGCTTGTATGTGAGACATAGGCAAATTAAAAAGAAGAAAGTTAATACAAAAAATTTAGCATAAATGTTAGCACTAGTCTTTTTGAATAGTCTGAGAGCAATATTAAAGTTTTGGCTGTAAAGGAATTGAGAGGCAGGGAGAAAGACATAGGTACTGTAAAGCTAAAACATTGAAGTAGCTTGCTTATAGGTTTGTCTTCTGAACTAATGCTGAATAAAAACCTACTTTATGCTTGTAGTTACAAAAGCAGAGTTGAGCTCTTTATAAACTCTGAAATCAGTTACTGTTTTGCAATATATAACTGAGCATATAAAATGCAAAAGAGTGTGATATTTGGTATAAAGGCAAAATTTAGCTTAACTGATATCCTAACCATAGAAGCAACAGGTGGGAGAGAACTAGAAGTGTATCCCTAGTTCCCTGCTAGCAAGCCACGGAAGGAAGCCTCAAGATGAAATTCCTGACTGTCCTCCCAGGCACAATATTCAAGTGTAGTTAACTCTGGGAACTTTCTTGTATTCCTGGAATTCTTAATTTAGTCCCTGGGTCACTCAGGAAGAGTTATGTAACTGCCCAAATAAAGTGTTGTTTTTGTTTCTGATTTATTTGCCCCTATAGATAAAGTTGCAGGCAAGCCCTTACAGGGTTTCTCACTTCAGCCACGCTAGAAACTCCCTCCTCAAGTTTTTTCCTCTGGCGTCCTGCTACAGGGAAACATGTTCTGTAACAACTTTGTAGCTTGACACTTAAAAAAATGTTACTTCGTATAATATCAGAGTGTTTTGATAATGGATACTTCTAAATCTTGATCTTGGCATTTAACGTACTTGATTTTAATGTTTGAAAAAAAATATTATGCAAAAGGACAGGTTTATGGTTAACTCTGTAGTAATGTATGTGCCCTGCTAGCATGTTCAAGAGAAATACTCCAAAGGCGCTCGATACAGAGTGCCTGAGGCTCTGCTCGCCCTGCCCGGCGTCCGCCTTTATCTCTGACAGGCGGGAACTCTCCGCTTTCAGTGGAAAGCTGGGTGATGCCACCAACAGGTCACAGGGACCGAGCTGCTGTCACAGCGGCTCTCCCTGCAGGGAGGGAGGGAGGGAGAGCCCCGGCTACCCGGCAGCATCTCCGGAGCCAGCGCTGCTCGCACCGCGGCGCTTCCCCACCGCGAGCGGGGCATTCCCAGCGCCGGAGCTCCGCGATCGCCTTTCCCAGGGGCAAGTCCCGCTCCCGCCGGGGCCTGCCCCGCATCCCGGCCCGGCCTCCGGAGTAACCGCGCCCGGGATTGGCTTCTCCCGGCGCAGGGGCCATATTGGATTCGCCCAGCCGGCCGCACGCCAACAGCCCATCGGCCCCGCCGCCGCCCGCCCCTTCCCCGGGCTGCCCCTCCCGCGGGGGCTGCGGCGGAGGGCGAGGGTGCCTGGGGAAGGGAACCGCACGGTCCCGGTACCCCCGCCCCGCTCACGCCCCTTCCCGCGCTCCGCCCGCCCCTTCCTTCCTCCCTCCTTCCCTCCTCCTCCTCCCCCGGGCCGGCCGAGCCGCCGTGTCAGCGCCGCCGCCGCGGCCCCGCGCCCGCCCAATCAGCGCGGCGCTCACAAATATGCAAATGCGCCCCCCGGCCCGTCCCCGCGGGTGCGCAGGGCCCGCAGGGGTCGCGGCGCCGCGCGACTGAAACTTCGCCCCCCGCCCGCCCCGCGCTCCCCCCCGAGCCCCCGATCCCCTCCCGGCCCTCAGAGCCCTCCCAGCCCCGCAGCGAGGAGGGACCGGGCACGCACCGCGGGCAGCGCCGCCCGCACCGCCCCGCACCGCCGGCCTGCGGCACCGCACGGTGAGTGCCGCCCTCGCCCCACACTCGGCGGAGGGAAGGGCGGGGGGACACGGGGGGAATCCCCGCGGCGGGGAAGGGGAGCCACCGCCGCCCGCCCGGAGCTGTCACCGGGCATCGCCGCTCCGTAATGGCGAAGCGGACGGTGAGTACGTGCGGGAAGGGGCGGGCAGGCCGCGCTCGCCCCGGTGCCGGAGACACCGGGCCGGCCCTGCCCGCCGCCGCTGCTGGCGGGGGCGGCGCGGCCTGCTCGGCACACCCGGGCCGGCCCCGCCGCCGCCCCCGCCCGCTTCCGCCCCTCGCCGGCACCGCGGGGCTCCGCGCTCCGAGCCGGCGGGGGTGGGCGGGGGGCGGCGGCCACGACAGGCTTTTCCCGGGGGTGGAGGCGGCGGGGGCGCCTGGGGACGCCGAGCCTGCCGGCCCCCGGCCCGGCGCCCGCGGGCGGCCCCAGCGTGGGGGCGAAGTTGGAGGGCAGGAACTGGGCCTTCCCGGGGTGGCGGAGGGGCTGAATGTCCTGCCCTCGCCCAGGTGAGAAGATGGCAGGTCGAAGGGAAGAGGGCCGGTCTCCTTAGAGGCTGCATGTCCCTCTGCCCCAGCGAGGAGGTGGCGGTGGGAGGAGAGGGTTGGGTGGCGGAAGGCAGGGCAGGAATATCCCCTCGGCCACCTTGTGTCGTTCAGGAAGGGGCTGCGGGGCAGGGAAGGGATGTGGAACCCTCCCAGGCAGAGCAGTGGGCATGGCAGACCTGGCTTCTCATCACGCAAGATAAGAGGTGGGCTGAGGGAGGATTTAAATAATTTCTCAGGGCAGGCGAAGCAGTAAAAGAAAGAGGAGCTGAGTTTGGCAGCCCAGTGGCTTGGATCCACCACAGCAGGAAACGTGGAGCAGGAGAAGGGAAGAGAGAAGGGGAGGGTTGACATTGGGTGAGGTGTGTCTGGGAGGGATGGAGATGGACATGCAGTCTGCTGTCCTTATGGGATGAGGAGAACTGATGACACATGGCCGTAGGTTCCCACTGCATGGGTGGAGGCTTAAAAGGAGAATTGGCTGTGAAAGTGCAAGGTTGGAATTTATGGACTGGCATTTTCCAGGTAGGGGCTGCAGGCTGACTTCCTCCAGGAATGCTAAGGAGAGGATTTTGAGGCTAGCTCGGTACTGTTGGTAGATAGCATTGGGTGCACAGGTGGCACACATCTTCATTCTAGGGAAATGGAGAAATCATCACATGGCCCACTGAGGCTTAACACAGTGAAGTGCTAACACCTCTTCATTCCCTCTTTATGTGCAAATTTTTGTAAAGAGGGATAAACAGGTGAAGAGAGTTCAGAATGCTCTCATTTGGCTGCATAGCTTTAACATCAAGGTTGATGGCACACACTTTGAGTTGGTAAGAAATGGTTTGCCCTCTTCACTGTCTTGGTGTCCTAAGTGCCTTGAGTCTTTAGCCACTGAAAACTTCCTTCAGTTCATGAAGGAAGGTGTTTGACTTCATCAGTGTGAGAAAGTACAGCTCAGTCTCCCTCCCTTAGATAGAAGAGGGCTGAACCCTTCAGTGTTATAATTGGTGCTCATGGGGGACAAAGTAACACTTTGTGTAAGGGGATAGGTTTCTAGTTCTCTTGTGTACTTTTTGAGACTTTGTAAGAAGTAGCCTTAAAAAGTAACCCTCCTCTCTCACGAGAACCAGGCCCCTCAGTCCTAAGAGCTCACTGCAACTGTTTTTAAATCTGGATCATTTGACACCATCAAGTTCCCATTTGGCAGGTGTGAGGTAAAATAATTATTTCACCTTGTTTTATGTGCAACCATTTGTATGCAATTATCAATATGTTTCACATTCAAGGCAGAATATTAACATTCAGTCATTTTTGAGCAGTATCTGGATTTTTATGCTTTCTCTTAGTTTTATTGTTGCACAGATCAACTCTTTGACAGTATCACAAAATAAATATTTCAAAATCAAGAATTATTTCTTTCTTATACTTTGTGAACTGCTAAAATAAGAGTAACAATTAGTAGCTTTTGGTTTTACTAGTTTCTATACACCCTCAATCCCTCATATCTGTAACTAATAATGACTGTTTCATTCTTCCTGCATCTGTCAGATAAGGCTTCCAAAGTGCCATGGACTTCAATGCCCAGATTGTGTAAACCCAAAGAGTACCAATTAATGTACATGCTTTTGAATGTTACCAATTCAGGGATCAGTGTGCCAGGCCCTATATATAACTCATGGGCATAAGAAGTTAGTGGGAAGTAAGGTAGGATGTGAATTTCAGATATCAGCAACTCTGTGGTTAATGGCCATTGTGAACTCTCTAACTTTAAAGTAAATGTGAAGTAGCTCCCCCCCCCATTAGTGAGTAAGATGCATCAATTTACTTTGCATTTATAAGATGATAAGGGCAGGCACATAAACAGGTACTGTGCTAATTTACTTTGTGCTAACTTGTTTGTGTTTAACCAAATAGTTCTGTTTGTACGACTTTATGCTGTTCTTCATGATGAAGCTGTATTAACTCATTTCACATGAGCTGCTGGTGCTAAATGCTCCTGAAGATTAGTCCAAGAACTCAGTCATGGAAAAATGTTGATGAAAGCACAATGTGGTTTTTAAAAAGTATTCTTAGTGATATTACCTAAAAGATGGATGACATGAACTACTACTGAGAGACTACACAGACCCTAATCCAGGCATCTTTCGTTTGTTTCCTTTTATGAGTGAGATAAGTTAGTGATGCAGGCAGATTAAACCAAAAAAATTGACATGCTGCCTGAAAATCACCTTATTTGTGGAACCCATGAAGTAAATAGGTCTGTTCTTACCTGCTTTATAGGGGGTAAGCTGTAAGTTTTAAGTTAGTTGTAAGACTATATTTTAATGTATGTTACAATACAAATATTCCTTATATTTAGAGTATATGAATCCTTCAGACACTTAAAGTACAAGTAAGCTGAACAGTTATGTATTTTATGGGTTCATATTTCTTACAGTGCATTTTTTAATCTCTATCAGTCTTGCCTGAATACTGCATCATTGTATTTCTTTGAAACTTTTCATGCAATTTAGGATGAGGTGATGGAGTTAAATGGCATACCCTATTCGTCACTGGGGTTGCACTATTCTCCTCCTTACCACCATTATATATGAACTGATTTCTCAGTAATATTTGGTACTTATGTTCCTAAATCCACCAGATGAAACACTTCTCTGTGTTTAACTGAGGTCTGGTAACCCTTAGCACTCAGCTTCTTTTCTAACCAATCTGGTTTTGTAGATACTTTATCTTCATCCACTGACCTATCTAAAGTTGTCCTTTTAATGGTCCTGGCTCCATCAAACTAGGGAGCTGTGAGTTTAATGAACACTTTGAAATCTCACGCTTACTTGGGCTCACACAGTGTCCTCCCTCTATTTCCTAGTGCTCTTCCTGTAGTCAGAAATGGTGCGTGAGGAATGCCGGGTGTCTGTGTACGCAGACATGGGTGATGGAGAAAACAGCTGTTTATTTAGCCAAACACTCAAGAATTGATAGCTAGCGTTATTATATTGTTGAAGTATTCTCTTTCCCCTTCAGCAAAAGAAATTGTGATGCTGAGAAGCAATTATTTTGCTGATAAAACAGCAGCTGCAAAGAGTTTGCAGCTCTTGCTTTGGCTGAAGGAATAGCAAGATTCTCATATTTTATCTGTCTGACCAGTTCATAAATGTGAGTGAGCTGGACAAAAGTCATAAAGGCTGAACACATGACTTTTTTATTTACAGTAGTGCAGGGAGGAGAGAACTTCTTTTCAGCACTGTTTTTTTACTACAAGTATTGCATGAAAGAAGTATAATGTGGTTTACAGTGGCCATGTTTTTGAGTAACTGCAGTGTTGAAAACTTGCAGTAGACCAACTCTAAATCAAACATTTTAAACAATGTCGTTAATTAAGATTTATCATTACTTCAGAAACATTAGCACCTTTGAGGTTCAAAATATATATATTAGAATTCAGACGTATAGTTGGCTACCTCTTAGAATGAGGTTTAATGATCAAGTAAAAGGCTTCTTTTGGTAGCACCTTGGATCCAAGTCCTGCTTTCAGTGCTGCCTTTGCATTACATTCACTTACTAAGCTGCAGGAAACAAGTTACAAGGTAGGAAGCATTTTTTTAAAACTTAGAGTTCAGCAAAAATACATTGGTATGATATGGCATCTGTCAGTGAGCCATCTTCATTCATACAGATTACTCAAGAGCTTCCAAATATTAATGTCTTTAGGCTGGCAGTGTACATGCATCTTTTTCTTTTTAAGAGATACGTTTTTGTTGTAATCATAAATCAAGAGTTAGAATTTGCAGGAAGATTCTAAAACTTTCCCATCCGTTTTTCTGGAGACAAATAGTAAATTTGAGCTTGTTTTATCAGAGTTATAAATGTAACTCTGGGTACCAAATTGTTTCCTTCTGCACTGTGTTCTTGGGCACTTCTCCTTGTGCTGCATGAGCAGTGTTAAAAACTTGGTTCACTCTTATGTTGATCACTACAATTCAGGAATTCCTACAGAATTTGTTATGCAAAGGTCTTTTGAAGGGAATGGTTTTATTACATTTGATACTTAACACTGTAAGAAAGAAACTTTTAACCTTCAGAAAGACTTTATTTGTATAATGGCTTGAAAGTCTGCCCATCTGATATTCCATATGTTAGAAGAAATCCGAGAATTCAATACAGTGTATTTTTGTTTTCAGGTAACCTGTAGTAAAGCTGTTGTAGTTAGTGGCTTCCACCAACACTAGAAGCAGTGTTAGGTAAGACAGTGGGTCTGACTCCATATGTTACAGTGTCACTGATTTCAGTATGTAATTCTTCAAAGTATTTTTTTGCTGTTCTTCAGAAGCTAAAATAAAATTTAGCTTCTTAGTTTTTTAGCTAAGCTCTTAAGAACTAATTCATAGATGCACATGAGGAATAGATGAGTATTGTCCCATTTAACTGGGGAAGTTCTTTAAAAGTCCATTTTGACTGTCAGACTCTTGTGACAGAATATTGATGCTACAGTAGAAGTCATCTGGAGTGTCTCTCTGTTGCAAGTGAATTCAGGAACATGTCTTGAGTGTGCTGGAAACTGAGACAAGATGAAAAATGTTTTGTTTGAGTTACTAGTTTTAATTGATTTCTTAATTTAAGAAGGGTATATTGAAGAAATCACAAAGTCAGAGTGTCTTACCTAACATGTGCCTGGGAGGAACTTCTTTAGGAAACTTTCGTATCAAATCTCCTTAGAAATAGTGAAACAAACCTCCCCAAAACCAAAACAACAGGGAACTTCTATGCAGCCTCCCTCTGAACTGGACAGACTTGTGTTACAGATGAAACTCCTTATGCCAGTTAATGCAGTGTGCAGTGGGATGTCTGAATCTGTTTTGTTCAGTAAAGTAGTGGCATATCCTAATCTTGTAGTGTCAAGACTTGAAATTGTGCTCCCTTTTTCCCCCAAGCAGACTTCTATCTGTCTGTGTCAAGTCTTTACACCTGTTGTCTGTACTCATCAATAAGGATCCACAGGCACCTGTGAAACAGACACGATCCTTTGCATTGTTCTAGTTGGTACTTCCAGGTTATAAACTTGCAGTAGTTCACAAAGATGCTTATCAGGCTGCAACATGAGAATTATTGGAAGTTAGTGTATTATCAGATTGTGAATTGAAAGAGACCTGTGCTCTGAAGTCTTCTGTCTCTGATGTTTTGTACTGAAATCTTGGTTTAGGCCACATGTGAAAATAAGGCTTTTTTTCTGGTTTTCAATCCAAATGTTTCTCTAAATCTTGAAATGGCTATGCAGTTCCTCGGGAAAGATACTGGAATCCAGAAACATATTTTGTAAGTCTAACTAAGGTGTAATGCTAAAATTTATGACAAAATAATAGAAACCCTGTAATGCCTACATCTGAAATCTCAGCAGCACCAGAGGATTTTTTTTAACTTACGAGTAAGTTTGTGTAACTGTTTTTCTAGTGATCAGAACTGTAAATCACATATACATTACACTGAATATGTTACTCTCTTTTGACAACTAAAGAAGGTGAAAAGAGGCATTTGTATTCTGTACAGATACACTACAAAGTTGGTTTTAGTGGTATCCAAACCTGTAGAAGAAAACATGTGAGGTTTTTATATGTATTAGAAAAATAAGAGGAACTCACTGATATTCTGAAATTTATCAAAGTTTTCATAGGTACTTTAGAGAAGCAAAACTGCAATAATATTCTAAGAGCAGTACTGGTTACTAGTGTGGATTCCTTCAGTAGTCTGATGGCCAAACCCCTGAACTTATTTGACTAAAATAAACTCACTTGGGGATAGACATTATTCTTTTCAAGAAGATACTCCAAACTTTTGGTATCTTTCCAGATCACTGTCAATTGTAGCAGAATATGGTGGTGTCATTCTCTGTATTATTATTGAACCTTTATTGCAATTAATGTCCACAAATATAAATGACAAAATAGAATGCAGCCATTTTAATGCGAAGTCTAATGGGTTTGTTTAAACAAATAAGAGGAAGGGTTAAAACTAAATTGGGAGGCTACGTGCTGAAGCAGCAGATGCACACCTACATGTTTTGTTCTGCAGGTTTTACTTTAAGGGCAATAACCTTTGGCAGAAAGGTGACGAAAGTAGTTGAAAATAATCATGTCTTCAACTGGTGCTGTTAAATTTTCTAAAGGTATTTGCCAAGACTGAAGACATAAAAGCACACAAGGATGTTGTGCAAAACTAAACTATTTTATTAAAATCCACATGATGTTTTAAAAAATAGAAAATTTGTAGTTAATGTCACCTGACTGAAATGAATAGCTTATTTCCTGTTACAGTGACGTGTATAAAAGTCTGTGCTTTAGTGTCAAAAACAAGAATCACGGAATGGGTTAGGTTGGAAAGGACCACAGTGGGTCACCTGAACAACCTCCCTGCTCAAGCAGGGTCTTCCTAGAGCACATTGCACAGGATTGTGTCTAGGTGGTTCTGGAATGTTTCCAGCAAGGGGAAACTCCACACTCTCTCTGGACAATCTGTTCCAGTGCTCAACCACTGCACAGTGAAGTTCTTCCTCATGTTCAGGTGTAACTCCCTGTGCATCAGTTTCTGCTCATTGCCTCATGTCCTGTTGCTGGGCAGAGCCTGGTCCATCCTCTTGGCCCCTCCCTTCAGATATTCAGTGAAATAACCAAGCTTACTGTTGTTCACATTTTTTTATTAGTAATAGAGTTTTAGAACTCATCAAGAAACACAAGGAAATCTGCATGCACTTAGGGACATGTATTTTCCTTTCAGTAATTTATGAAGATACTGTATTAGATGGGCTGTGGGAGATGATTTTTTAGAAACTAACATAGTTTAATATGGATATAGGCATCCTTATAACAAATGTAGTTCTGGTTCTATATAATGAAGTGTAACTTTTATTGTATATTAGTTAATTTTGCCAATTCAAGATTTAAAAGCAAACGTTAAGATCCTCTCCCAAAGAAGGGATCTTTACAGAACATTTTTTTTAACATCACATTTCACAGAGATAGATAGTTATATGTGTGTATACATATATACACACATTTATATGTGTATTTAAAAGTTCCTTTGCTATATAGTTTATTTGAGGACCTGTGGAGATAGATCCCATTTTGCTGCCTAAGAAAGCTCTAAGTTCCTTTTGTGTGGATTTCTCTTTGGCACTTTTATATAATCATCAGCGATTCTTCCACTGTCTGAAGTATTTCTTGTATTTACCTTTACAACAGTATATTGTACATCTGGTGAATGTATGTTTAGTTATATATGTTTTTTTCTTCTTTTCAACATAGGATTTTTCAAACTCTTAAGTATTCCACAATTGTCTCCATATTGGAAGCTGTTCAAGCAAGTGGACACTGTCCTAAAGAGTAAGAAACATCTTTTTTTTCCTCTTTATTTAGAGGATTCAAGAAGAATCCAGTTGAGGAAGGATACATATCTGTTTTGGATATCCAAGAACTTCAGATAGTGTTTGTCTTGCATGGTAGTTACAGGTAAATTAGGTTTCTCTTTTCACTGTTGAATTTGTACAACTGGACTAAATTACTTGACTGCAAGTTTTTGGTTTTTCTTTTTTCAAATAGTAAATTTTGGAATGTCTCTGTTCAGTTAGCATATATATTGTAAAACCTTTATGCTTTAACTTTTAGTCAACAAACAGCTTTTAAATAAGCAGAATATGAGGAGCAAAAAGATGTCCTGAAGTGTTGCATAGAACCTAACAGTTAAATAATTTCAAACTCGATTCTAATTTCTGGATGTGAAGAGGTTTTGTGATTGACAGAAGCTCTGTTTGTATGATGGGAGTTCCAATACAGAAAAAGAGAACATCTGGAGCAGGTTTTCTGGCAGTTTTGGTACTACTTTATGTAGATAGCAAACAAGGATGGAAATATTTTAGCAGCCTTCCCCTAAGTACTTGTTTTGGGTACAGGCTTATTTTTCACAAATTTTAGAGAAGTATCTCCACATTAAGTGTCCCTATTAATGCAGAGCAGAAACATTTTAGTTTAGCAACCTTGGAATAAGTCTTGAAGTTACTGAATAATAAAAGGGGAGATAAATATATTCATGTACCAAGTTAGTATGAAATAAATTTTTTTACTGGAACATTGCAGGCTTTTGGTAGCTTTTATAACCAATTTATATCTTTGACATATGTTACAACATTGTTTCAAAGATGTGGGGAGAGGAAATAATCTGTGTGTGGAAAATCTGCTTCTCAATGCTGTAATATATAATATACTTTAATAAATATTAAAGGTTGAAATGTATTAATAGTCTTGCAAAGGTGTTTAAGAGTTTGTCATCAGGAAACTATATTTAGGGAGAGGGAAATCTCTGTTGGAATTGGAGGATTCTCTGTGCCTTGGAGAGAATGATTATGTTTTTGAAATGGAAAAACACACTGGTATAGAATGTCAGTTCACATACATACCTTTTGTCTGTCTTTTAATGTTACAGGGTAGTTTTACTTGCTTTGAGGCTTATGCATACAGGCCCTTAAAGCCTTTACTTTCACCCCATACACATTTTCCCTTAAACTATGTAATGTTTTGAAGCCTCTTTCAGATTAAAAGAGAACCTCCTGAAGTTGAGCTCCTCTACCTGCTGTCAAGGCAAGGGGTAGGATAAAACTGTCATGCAAGTATGTTCCTCTGGAAAGGCAGTGTCAGTTCCCATTGGCAAGTACATCTGTCAGTGTGTCACAGCACTCTGCTGTTAGAATACATGTACAGGACTTCTTGGACTGACAGGTTTAAAACCTAACTTTAAAAGTTTTTTCTTTTGTTTGGGTATTTAAGTTGTGTCTTAAAGTTGCACTAAACCTTTTAGTATCCTGGCAGAGTCTACCTTTCATTCTTAGATGTTTGCAGCCTTGGGTTATTTTTAGTGCTCCACAAAATGAGCATTTGCCTGTTTATCAGACACTTACAAAATCATGGCTACTACTGATTGTGTATTAATTCTGGTGTTCTTGGTTTTATGGTATCTATTGAATTTTTGATTTTCAGGTATTGCATTTGAATGTATGCTCCTGAGGTTGGTTATTGTGTGACTTGTTTAACATTCTTCATTTTCAGGTCTCTAATGATGAGGTATCCATGTGGATTTAAAGCACATCTCTGAGCTTCTTAATTCTTTATTAAGGAGATGTGTTCTATATTCATTGGTAAGGATATTTTTTTGTCTTGACTTGGATCCTTTTCTTAAGTATCTTGTGATATATTTTGAATTTATAAGATTTCAGCAACTTAATCTTGCCTTAAAGTTTTATCAGATGCTTTTAGAATATAGGGTTCTTTAGGTGCCTGTGCTAGTTTTTCATTTTGACTGAAGGTAATAATTAAACTCTGGAATTCATACATCTAAGTATCAATGCTCTAACTAAATCACTAACTCTTATAGACAGAGAAACAGAGGTAAAGAATTTATAACTTGGTCTGTGATTTGAGTCCTCTTCTGACATGTACACCAAGCTTGTGCATCTTGCCACACTTCTTTTGAATCTGGAGGCACAAACCCAAAGTATCTGTATTTTGTGCAAATAATAAACCAACTACCCTTTTTCTCAGTAACATCAACCATATTTAATCTGAAGAAACTTTGTGGTATTATGCACACCTGCACTTCAAAACAGTAGAAACAAAACAGCCACAAGAATCTCACTAGAAAATATGATTGTTTCTAAAAGCTATTGGTATTTTTAATTTTTGTAGATGTCTATAGAAAAGAACTAAGATTACTCCATATATTATAGAATCTGTCATAATCTGTTCTCTCCATATATTAAGTGCAGCTTGCTGAAAATTCATTTTGAGGCTTCATAAATTTACCCCTAGTTAAAAATGAATGTTAACATGGATCTCTTAAAGAAGTATAGTAAGTAGCTTAAGCATACTGTGGGCCTTTCTGATACCATGTTATTTCATACAGAGAGTTCTGTGATAGACTTGGCTTTGGTGAGGTTTTGCTCTGTTCCTCTTAAGCAGAGCTGTTCTCAATAAAGGAAGTTGTCTCACTCATAGTGAAGGCAAACATGGTTGAGAATGGTAGAAATTTGTTTTCAGTTGCATAGGAAGATGGATTTTCTTTCCAAGTGAAATATCATTTGTCATGTTGGCCGACTTGAACTTTCATGAACAACAATAGATAGCTACTGATTTTTTTTTCTTCTATCAACCTTTATTTATAGTTATTGTATTTATTTCCCAGATGCTGCATGCAAGAAAGGAGGAGAGGTGGAGGAGGGGAGTTTGTGCACGTCTGGGGAGTAGAGGGAGGGAAACAGTTACATGAGGTGTTTGGTGCAAACAATACCAGTGAAGGACTGATAACAGACTACTTTGACAAGCACACACACTCCAGTTTGCTCCAGTTTTATGTTCTTACTTGGAGCTGGAAATGTAGCCATGGGCTGGGACTTGTTTCTGACTATTTAGTTTAAGCCCATACAAGTCAAATCTTTGTCATCTTCAAATAAAAATACTAGGAACTTGAGTGAGCTTTTGAGTATTTAGCACGATGTCTGTGAACTCTGTAGCAGAAATAGAGTTCTAAACAAAACCAGTATGTTGAAGGCATGATTTTACTAAAGGGATGGCTCATTACTCAAATATAATTAGAAACCCATACCAGTGAAAAGTAATTTTAGACTAAAATAATGCATATGTATATATATAATTGGATGTGTGGGGTTTTATTTAATGAAATGGGCTATCCAATCAAGTTTTATACAAGTTTTGATGATACCAGTAAGAGAAAATACATCTTTTCAAAACATGTTTAGGTACAGATACCATGACTCTCCAGTACAAGCACTTATTCCTCTCTGTTAGGGAATAAAAGAGTTCATATCTACTTAATGTCTAAATGTTCTTGTTTTAGTCTTCTATATTAGAGGGATTCTGAGGAAATTGTGCTGTCCCTCTATGCCTTTCAAATTTAACATGTACATTGATCTTTAAATCTGTGATAGAATATCATTTACATTGGCACATCAGCGGGAAGTAACTTCTGTATTATTTAATTAACTCAGCTCTTTGAACTTGGACAAAGCTTTAGTTAAAATCTGACAAGTAATGGAAGTGTAATTGTCTTTTAATACTGGGGAGGGAATGTCTCTCATTTCTAAATAGTATGCGGAAGTGATCTGTTTTTTGAGTATCTGGTTTTTAACATGCTGTATTATCTCCCTCTTTTGACACAGTATTCTATCTGCTAATAGATGGGCATATCATGAAAGCCACAAGGCTGTCATGCTGTTGTATGTTACACAGAATTTAGCAAATACAGCAGTTTTTTCATTTGCTTTGGTAGTTTTCCTGTTTATTATGCCTGGTTGCATTGCTTTCCTAAAAAAAATCCCAGAACCAAACCCTTTGCGTGCATATAATGTAAAACTCTTCCCTATTTATGACTCTTTGTCTACCCCTTCTGTGTCCTTTACGTGTAGTCTGGACTTCAGTTATGTTATGCTTTTATGACTTAACTCCTTCTGTCTACTAACTTGTTCCTAGCTTCTCTCTGAGCTGGTTTCTGTTATTTGTCTGCATAGCCATCGTTTCAACTTCTTCTGAGGAAAAATGGCCATCAAGGTCACTGATTTCCTCTTATGTGTGGTACTGTCACACATCAGTCATGTGAAGCAATGATACCCAGTGTATCAAAGTATAAAAGTGTGCATATCTCATGGTAATGTGCTTAGTCTTTACCTGCTTTACTTGCTTATAAGTGGAGTAGCATGTTTTCTATTATCACTTCATCAAAAGTAGTCAAAAATGCGATTAAATATATAACGAAATAAAACACATCAGAGTTTTTCATTATATTACTTTTACTGCTACTCCCACTTAATTTTTTGAAAGCGAAATTTGATATCCATTCCATTATGTTTTCTTATGTGTTTGGTCTTTTCTGATGCGTTCTGTAAAATAAATCTGTTTGGGGTTTTTTTTCCCTTCTGGTACAAGATTTAAAGACAGAAGTGAAGTTTCCTTGAAGGCTGTGGGTAAAAGTACTTTTCTGGTCAAAAAAAAAGTTCTCTTTGGAACAGAGTTGTGTTCAGGCTCTCTGTAGTGGTATCCTTTCCAAAAGAGGTTTGAGTTGTTGGTTGTTGAGACTTTTCTGGGCTGTTCTTCAAAATCTTCACTCTCCTCTTTACAGAGAAGCTTTCTTCATGACAAATTTACGTTGGTTTCATTAGCTGGGAGAGGTTTCTCCCATAGCTAACCTTCAGATTGCTCAGTTTGTAAGTTCATCTGTGCTATCCATCTTGCTTGGATCCTTGAAGTGAAGCTGACATCTTCAGCTTATATTCCCCTTTAATACCTGATTAGATTTACTTGTTTTATGTAAAGCCTTTGTATTTAAAAAGAAATTTTTGTATTATTTGTCTCTGTATTTCCTTCTCTTTTTTTCCTTATTCTGAAAGGAAGTAGGAAAAACTAAGCTGAAAATTGTTGCTTGGGTTTTGAGCAAAGAAGGAGATTTCTGGAAGGCAAGCTCTGAGTTAGTGCCACAGCCGCAGTGATGCCAGGCTATTCTGCAGGCTTTTCCCCCTTTCTTTACTGTAAAGAGACACAGTCAATAAAACATGAAGAGATTGTCTGGCATGAGTTTTTTCCATACAGGGTTGTTTCAGTCCTGCTCAGTAGTTCTAGACTTAACTGAGTTTCAGGATTAACGCAATAGTTAATCCCAGGAGCATGTATAGTACTTAATAAGTGTTATTGTACATCCTGTTGTATCTGTATTGCTAAAGATGGAAGAGATATATCTTTTTTTCCCCCCTCCTCTATTTTTTCCCATTAGCAAGAATTGAAAAGCCTTCCTTACAAATTGCAGTGAAGTACAGTTTGTCCCTGGGCCTAACCAAGGAGCTGGATGCAGTCTGCTGAGCTGTAGTCAGTTTCAATATGTAAACTTACCAACACAGGCTTCAAATTTGAGTTTCTAACAGTAGTCCTTGATAGCCTGGACTATGACATTTTACACATGGCTACTGTAACTTCCATCTGTCTTTCCTCAGATGGGGATTTCTTTAATTAGGTCATTTGTTCTGTGTCTATGGTATTCTTTCCTTGTACTTAATCTGATTTGTTTCTCTTCTCTTAGTTAAAATAGCTCTCTCCTGACTTACCTTTTGAGTTGAAATATCCTAAGATGAGAGGTGATTATATTAGTCATGCTATAACAACCTAAACCCATGCCAGATGATCTACCTGGCTCCTGCTGTTCATTTGCCATCTATTGGAAGGTGTTTGATACTGGCAAAGTCATCATTGTGTTGCTTTTAATCAAAAGCAGACAACTTAATCAGTGTTAGAAGATAACAGGGTCTAATCTATATTAATGCTTCCTTTATCTTGATACTTTCAGATATCCAAACTTTAAGCAATAACTTGTACATTTATCATCTGGAAACCACAGCTACTTTGCTGTGCTAAGCTGTCACCTTCCTAAGATTGTCACTTTTTGAATAGCATTCTTGTTCTCTCTATTCATTAACAGTCATATCAATCCATACTTGATAGATGTCACCAATCAGTGTCTTTCAGTATGATACAGGATCCATCTGTCCTTTCTCTGTATAGATCAGACTTTTCATAGACTCAAACCCTAAGCAAGATTTGTGAGTTTGGCTTTATTCTGCCTGTGGTTGCACTGCCTTCAGTGGACTAGGAGTATAAGCAGAATGGGTTTTCATCAGCTTGTCAAAGACTACTTTGTGCTTAGTAGGTTTAACATGAACTTTGTCCATCAGAGAATATTTCAGATTTACAGGGTGATTATTTCTGGAGGGATCTTACACTCATTTTATTATTAGGAAAATTCATTGAGGAATTGCTATTGACTTGGAGGAGCAGAGCATGAAGTTTAGCTTTAGTACTAGGGTCAGAAATTAAAAGTTGTGGCTGTTTTCTTCCCCCCACCCCCCCCCTTTAATTAGAGATATGCATTGACAGGATACAGGAATGATCATTCATTGCTCATTTAAAGTGATTGCGTCTCTATTCTAGAGAGTTACTAGTTATCTGGGGAAGTAAATTATCACAGACATTTTCATTCACTTCCCATTCTGTTTGATTATGCTACAAATGTTGAGCTTTTAGGCTAAAGCTAAATTAACCACCCTTTTCAACTCCTCTTGCCTTAAATACCTGATTGCAAACTAATTCATTGGTGATCACTCAGTGATTGTATGAATAGTTTCAAATGTTTCAAAACTAGGTAAGTGTGTAAACTCTGTTGAACCAAAGGTAGTTCCTTCCTGTGTTTTATCTTTGTATCACTGTATTCATTCTCTTGCCTTTCCTTTAAAGAAGAGTCTATTATGTCTTTAAGTTAAATAAAATACAGTTTCTCAGAATCTTACTTAGTCCAACTTAAATTGAAGCAAGAGAGTGTCTCAGCTTCTCCTACTGCAATCAGGGTAGCTTTGATTTTGTATGTAGTTAATAACCTTTCAAGTTTTTTGTTTAAACATACGGAATTATTGTGTACGTTTTATGTATTAGAGGATTTCTTTCTATAAACAAATTTTAATCCTGGACTACTAAAAACCAATTCTGGTACAATTTGTTAATTTTAATGGATATGACAAAGGAGAATCTAAAATTGTACTTAGGTAATAGAGCAGAGGGAATGTAAAAATGAAACCACTGCATTTAAAACATAATTATATATGGCACAAAAATTATAAACCCTGCACAGGGCATCAAGTCAAAGCAAAAATAACTTATTTGATTTGTTTAATTAAATGTAATTTTATGACCAAAATATTAAAAACCCATAGAAGTGTTGGGGTGGGAAAGGAGTGATGAGGAAAGTAATGAAAGTAATTTTTCTCTTCTTTCTTGTGCCCCTCCCCCCTTTCCTTAGGATGCTTTAACACTTGAAGACGAATGTTTCATCAGAAGCACTAATGGATGTTGGCATGCCTTGGATAAGGTGGTGACTGCCGGATGTCATTTGTTTCTGTTCACTGCAGAGAGACAAAACTGACTCCATTTGGAGTTGAGAGAAAAAGCAGAACAGACCTCTCAAGATGACTGATCCTATGATGGATTTTTTTGATGATGCCAGTCTTTTTAGTGAGACCTTAGAAGGTTTGTCAGATGATGCCTTTGTTCAACCTGGACCTGTTTCACTTGTTGATGAATTGAATTTGGGTGCAGAATTTGAACCTTTGCACATAGACTCACTGAACCATGTGCAAGATGCTCAAAATCAACAAAAGATGAGTGACTTTGATCAGCTGAATCAGTATGATTCACTGAAGCTTCACTCAGTAAATCAGTCTTTTAATAGCTCAGCTGACAATGTCTTATCACCACACTCTCAATTCAGTTGTTCACCAGTTCACCCGCAAAACCAGTCCAATGGGATGTTTCCAGATGTGGCTGACGGTAGTCCCATGTGGGGCCATCAAACTGCCACAACTGTTTCGAATCAAAATGGGTCCCCTTTTCACCAAGGACATTCTCAGTCTATGCAGCAAAACAAAAGCTTTGTAGCACACCATGACTTTGCCTTATTTCAGGCTAACGAACCACAGCATCAGTGTGCCTCTCTAAGGTCGCAACAAAGCAGAAACAGCACGGGGCAGGATGCTCTGAGTCAGCCAAAA
Source organism: Acropternis orthonyx (assembly GCA_035583155.1). Taxonomy (NCBI): domain Eukaryota; kingdom Metazoa; phylum Chordata; class Aves; order Passeriformes; family Rhinocryptidae; genus Acropternis; species Acropternis orthonyx. The sequence continues at coordinate 9,644,597 of JAWWEU010000020.1, forward strand.
GACTTCATGGAAGTGAACGTATCTACTTCTCTCAGAGTCAGTGTTAATCACCCTCCTTCAGCTTCTAATCCATCGACTTCACAGCAGCCTCTGTCTGTTCAACAGTTCTCTCAAACTGCAAGTGCTTCGTTACATTTTTGTGGGAATCAAGAAGGAAATTTTGATGGACAGTCGCCAACTATTACTCCATGTTCTGTCAGTAATAGTCAACAATTTTCATCTCCTTATTCTTACTCTAATAACCACATTTCTCCTAGCAGCCTTCTTCAGCCTACAACAGCTCTTTCTACCAGCCAGCAGACACACTCTATCTCTGACTTCACTGGAAGTGATGCCTTTACATCTCAAACAGGGACCAAGCAAGAAACAACTGAGCACATGTTGAATCCTAATACACCTTTGAATTCAAATACTTTTCAAATGTTGCATTCTGCGCATCCTCAGGGCAACTTTAGTAGTTCAAAACTCTCTCCTGTGAATATTAATTTTCCAGCTTCCACTGGTTCTGCTTCTCAGATAAGCCATTTCACTGACTCTATTGAAAGCAATGGTTTTACATCTTTAGATGACAACTTACTTCATCAAGTCGAGACTCATAATGAACCATTCACAGGACTTGACCCAGATGACCTCCTTCAGGAAGACCTTCTGCCACAGTTTGATGACTCTGCATTTGTTCAGGATAGCACAAGCCATGTTTTAGAGCATGACCTAGAACACCATATAACCCCACAGCAAGTGACACAGTCATCTGATCTTGTTCGGGCACAATCTCAAAGTCAGCTCCATCCTTGGCATTCTTCAGTTTCTAATCAGCACCTGCAAAGCAGAAGTCGTGTAACCTTACAAGGACAGGTATGTAGGAATTTGGGGGGCAACAGTTTGATTTGGGTGATCGAGGGAAATGAGTAATAGTTACTGGTGCCTGTGTCAAAGCATGATGGTTGGAGTCTCTGAGCTGTTATTTGACCCTGGAGAAGTCTAGGTAACAAGAACATCTAGGGGGAAAAAACCCAACCACTTGATGCAGACCTTGTTTTCTCCTGTTGCTTTCTCACCACTGCAGAAAACAAGACCTATATGACCTGAAATATTTATTCAGATAAAATGCTGCTGTTCCAGCTGCTTATATTTCTGTAGTACAGCAGACAAAATTGGTTGGTTTATGATTTTGGTGCAAATATAATAGATAATTCTCTTTAAAAGTACTTGCAGAAACATGTTTTTAAGAGCTCTGGTAAGGTGGCTGATTTCCTGCAAGAACTGGAGCAGTTAAGTTACTCAGTCCATTGCTTAGTGTCTTTGTCCTTATGCTCATTGGCTAAAAATACACACTTTTTATTCCTGCTTTTGATGTGATTAGCAATAATAGAAAACATATAAAAGGCCATGCATTTGTTGGATTTTGCTACTTTTGGATAAACCAAAAATCTCTTGCTTCTACTTAGTCTGCAGGACATAGGCCTGGGAAGGAGACAATGCAACATTTTTCTTTTCCCCTCTTTAATTTTACATTAGTGTAGAGATAAGGGTTTAACGCACTTAATCCTTGGTCTTGGTTCAGTAGATTGCATCTCCATTACAACTTCTGCTTATGTTTATGGAGCGTGTAATCGTCAATTCCTGCTGGTGAAACTTTTTCTGTAAATTGTGGTGTGATGTTAATGGAACTTGTACATACAGCTCTGTGGTTGAGGTGAGCTTGATTAACTGAGTGATGCAGTAGATGCAATCTGTTGGCTTTGATAAACGTTTCTTTTCTTTCCCCTTCCCTGCCTTTAAAAGAAAAAATAAAAAAGAGGGCACAGTCCAGGTAGCTACTCCTGTCAGTAATCTCTGTAAGCTAAAGACAGAGTATAGTAGCTCTGAGGAAACGCGATCCTGTCTGAGTGTGCGCAGCCTGGCCAGGCAGCACAGCAGCAGAACGCGGGGCTGGGAACGCAGCGTGGAGGCTGCTGGTCTCCCTTGAGCATAGTGGGGGTGAAGGGTGAAGAGGAAGTGGATTCCAGGAAAAGTGGGGGTGGCGAGAAATCCAGGAATTGGTATTGTTTTTGAGGAGCCAAGCAGCAAAAAGTAGGTCTAATAAAACTTTCTGGTGCTGTGACTCTTCTCTTGTATGTGTCAGAACCTTGTAAGACTTACTTCAATCTCACTGACACCAGTTTTAGAACTATGTTTTGTAACAAGGAATAGAGGGAAAGGTCTGAGATCTGTGGAGAGCATTTGAAGCTTTGGAGGGTTGATTGTCATTTTTATTGTGGTGCGAAAACAAAGCAACTTCACAGTATTTAAAATTTTTGGTTTTCCCCTGGAACTTAGAAATGAAACAGACAGAAACCAGATAGTTATAAAAGTGCTTGGTTTGGTTTTTATGATTTTGGGGTGTGCAATAAATTAAATTGTATTCTGATCTTGAGTTTATCTAATGGGACGGATGTTTAATGTTTCTTTCAGAAACTTTTTGTGAACCAGTATCTGTCAAACTGTTGTGAGGAATGTACAGATTGGGGATTGGCAGAAGCAAACAATGTAGAAGTCTCTTTAAATCAGTGGTGTATGTAGTATGAGTAGTAGTGGAAAAGTATGGCAGTTACTGAAGTTAAGTGTTTTACATCTGTCTTTTGACTGCCTGCATTTCTAAGAGGGGCTTTAGTTTTAATTCTGACTCCTATTCTTTGATTGCTTTTTAGAATTTCAAGTTCAAGATGAGTTTGTTCTGTTTGAGCTTTTCACAAATGTGTACAGTTTAACTAGGGGGGAAAAAAGGTGGCATAAGGGATGGGGAAGGATTTTGGTCTTACTGAAACTTGTTGGCTATAGACAAGGAGTTAGGTGGGAAAGGATTTTGACAAGATTGATATAGAATAGTTAGGTGAGCTGTTAATTGTCTTACAAGACAGTGTTTTATAATGGCTTTTGTACATATTGAGGAAACAATTACTAGTGAATTTATTTTTTTTCAACAGTTTCAGCTTGATAATGGTTGAGATTTTCTCAGAAAGGACACTTATTTCATGAAGCAGTTAATGAACTGTAGCTGTTGGAATGGACCCAATATTAGACAACCAAAGATCCTTAACTGCAGTTAGGTTGAGGTTATTTAAATTAAGAAAGAACATTAAATACTTGTTTCAGTACTTGAAAGCAAGCATATTCATCACATTTTTACTTTCATGGCTATTCTTTTAATGGAAATTAATGTAAAAATTAATACAATCTGTTAGGTGTAATAATGCTGCAGAATTAAAAACAATTGAGGCTGTCTTACGCTACTAATACACTTTCTATGCCTGCTGTAATTAGATTAGAATTGTAAGTAAATTGTGCCTTTTAATTTTATGTCATGCATTTTTCATCAGAGTTAGTTTGAGAACAGAAAGTGGAGAAATGCACTGAAGATTCATGTACCCTCAGTGTTGACTAATACAAGACTTCTGATCTTATTAACTCCTCTTAAAACTGTTTTGAGTTTGGTAAATAATTTTTCACTTTACATAACATTGAAAAAAGATGACAAAAATACAGGCTTCAACATTGTTTTGCATGTTTAGAAGAAAAAGGAAGTTGGAAAGATAATCCGAAGTATAAACTGTCCTAAGAGAAGTTTATAGCCATCTCACTGTCTATCTTATTTTGTAATAAATGTTTTAATGTCTTCTGGCTCCATATATGAAAACAGATGAATTGAGATTAAACTGAAAAGTAATATTCCATTAATAATCCTAAGTGCTATAGGACAATGTGGCAGTCTTACTACTTAAATCAGGTGAATATACTTTTTCCTTTTTGTGACTAAAAGTTTGGCACCTAACTTGATAATTCAGTGCATTCATGAATTCCAGTATCTCCCTTTTTTTTGTAAAAACTGACTTAGAACATGCAAGTGTCTTTATGCCTGCAAGCTTGAGATTGTTTTATAGCAACAGATGATATTTTTTCAGAAAGAATTTGTCTTGCCCTTGTTGAAAGTTTGGCAAAGAAAGCCTGAACTTGGTTGGTGGTGTGGCCCCGGACATCTGTATCTATGAGAGTAGCATAAGCTCATGTATGAGCATACCATCAGAGAGGGAATTAATTTTCACCAGATCCAAGTCCAGGCTTATGTGCTGCTGAAATGCCCTGATTTGTCACAGCCCTTTCACCTCTGACTGTGTTATCAGATGATTCTTTTTTATAGCAACCCTCAACTCATTGTAGACATGTATCTCTTGGACTATTCCACTTGTAAATCTTTTATTCTGCCATTGGTTGCTGTTCTACTTGTATATGAAATCTTGGCACTGTAAAGTTTTTATGAGATAAATACATAGTAAGCAGTGATGTGTTTTCTTGGCTAGTTATGAGAGATACAACCAGACAACTACTTGATATATGCAGTTATGGAAGGTGCATCAAAATCAAGGATATAGTATTTGTTGTATTTGTATTTGTTGTGTATTTCTTACATTCTGTATGGGTAAATTTTAAGTAAGCCTGTGATGAGAAATATTTTAAACTAAACTGATCACAATATATAGAAACTCTGTGTAGAAGATACTGGCTGTTTTGCATAGTAAGTTTATAGGTTATGGCTCCTGAGTGCTGGTACAAGACAGTAAAATTATGGTGCTGCTCTATGTCTTTTGCTTGGGAGGCAGTGCATGACAGTTTTCAGTGAGACTAACCATAATAAAATACATGTCTCAGAGTTTGCCCTACTTTGCTTCAAGTCAAAGGTTGGACTTGGAAGTCTTTTCCAGCCTTAATGGTGCTATGATCTGAAATCTAGACATCTCTTCCAGTAAGTGTTTGAATCCATTACAAGTCATAATTTTTAATCCTGAGATGTGAAAAACCCACACATCCCTAAAAACAATTCACAGACCAAAAGAACCTTAAAACCTTGTTGTTTTTGCTAAAGCCCTTCATAATGTTGGTATAGCTCCCATTAAGCATTTCCACTGTATTTATATTGTTCCTTTAATTTGGGTTAATTTTATGGGCGACAGCATATTAACAAGTGTACATCTTTGTCTGAACTTTCCTTTTAAGCATTTCTACAAGTTGTATGCACTGGATTTAGTTTTCTATGCTTCAGGAACATTTTTCACTTTCCTTGTCGGAGCTTAAATCCTCTACCACAGTGAGGCACCAGAATTTGCTTATCTCCCAGCACCTAACAAGTTTATCATCTACACTGAAGTAATGAAAATAATCCCTTTACTGACCTTCTTTGTACAATATTTTGCAGCTTTTTGGCCTTCTTTCTATGATTTGAGAAAGGCCTGCACAAACAGGTGGGAGTGAAAGGCAAAGCTGTGTCAAACGCAGAGAGTAAATGAGAGAGGAGTAGGGCAATATCTCTGAGCCTTGGTAGTGCAGCTCCTGGATTGAACCAAGTTTTTAAATTGTAGCTGTTTATCATATGTTTTTGTTATTATCTATGGCTTTTTGCCAATGACATTAATCATTAGAGAGAGTGACTTTTTGATAGCTGTATTTATAGTTGAATGGGAATGAAGCATTTGCTTTCCATATATATTTTATACTTTTTGTATAAGCCTTTTATACATTTTATTTCTTTTTAAAAATTACAAACTGCATATGTTGAGGAAAGGGAAGTACATGTTTGTGAGATTAGTTTGTAACACATTTACTGATGAGTATTTATACTTTTTAATTTGTCCATTTTTAATTTCCTTTGTTTTTCCTTTAAAAACACAGCTGTAAAGTAAGGGAAAGACAAAAATTGCTGACTTTTTAAGAACAGGGAAAATGTGCCAGAGTATCTGTTTTACTGTTTTCAAGGCTTTATGAGGTTGTAATTACCATCTCTGAGTTAAATTGTTTCATCTTTTTTCTGAATATTTTTTGCTATCACTAATGCTTTTCGTAAGTCTCTCTCAACCTTTGTCACTTGTCAAATAATTAGGGTGTCCAACCCTTTGTGTATGTTTCCTCTTTCAAATTAAGTACTTGCTGTTTTAATGATTGTTACATTATATGAATATATTTTTTCCTGAGATAATTGCACACTCATTAAATGACTGCTATAATTGTCTTCAAAATGTGCCAAAAGAGAAGCATTTTTTTAAAAAGTAGTTAACAGATGGCAGGCAAAGGAAGGAAGCTTCTGGCTGGGTCAAATTTCAGGAGTAATCCTACAGATAGCAAGGTGAGACTGGTTGACAAAATAAGTTAAATTTACATTATTTTTAATGATATTGCAGGGTAAGTGTGGTTGAATAATCTAAATAACTATTTGCAAACAGATATCTTGTTAATATTGAAAAACTATAAAGCAATTCAGTCATGTAGGAGTACTGATATAATTGTGCAAGCTTAGTGTCTGGAAGAAGTGGTACCTAATTATAGAGAAAAGAGAAAACAAAATCTATGTTAAATGGTCTTTTAAAGACAGCAACCCATTCTATAGGCTGTTAAAGCTGCAGTTCAATATATGCCTAAACTATTAATTAGTTAAGGGAAAAAGAAGTTTAAGAAAAAGCTTCCTATTCTTTCACTTTGTGTTCTGTTAATGCAACCATTTTGTGCTATGAATTGAACTGGGAAGCTCCTTCATGTGCAGAACTTTGCACTTGTTCTGTCAAAGGTGTTTTTCAGGAATAGATGTTCCTGGCTTAGTTCTCTCTTGCCCAGTCATGTTCCATAGAAACAGTGGAGGGGAGTTTAGCAATGCATGCAAGTAACTAAAGGTGCCAAGAGAAAGGGTTCAGACTTGTCAGTAGTGCCCAGCGACAGGACAAGGGATGATGCACACAAACTGAAACATGGGAACTGCCATCTGAGTATCAGGAAAAACCTCTTTACTGTGAGGATGGCAGAGCTCTGGAACAGGCTGCCCAAAGAGGGTGTGGGGTCTCCTATTGAAGAACTAGACGTAATCCTGTGCAACCTGTTCTGGGTGACCCTGCTTTAGCAGGGGGGTTGAACTAAATGATGTCCAGACATCCCTTCCAACCTCAGCCATCCTGTGATTGTGTGAGAGGGAAAGGAGTGGGAAGCATCATTTTCTGCAGCAGAGGCAAAGTAATTACACATGAAACTGTAGCCTCCAGTGCAAAGAGAGTGCGAGTGGGCTCGATGTGGGACTATCCATTGACTCCAGTAACCACTAATCTGCTTTGACTGACACCATTATCTAAACTCTGAACTTTTGAGTGGCTTCAAACATACCACTGCCTCTAAAGCTTCCAGAACAGCACTTAATCTTGAGGCATTTTGTAGAAAATCAACACTTGATGAAGTGTTAGTGAAATGTTATTACTGAAAGAGAAGCAGAACTTGTAAAGATGTTAACCAGTAGTATGGCTTCAAAGCCAGAGAATCTGAAGTACATTTGGAATTCATGTGGCTTTTGTCCAGGTGTCTGTGTGCTTTGTTGCACTCAGGTTTTATAGTTCCTTTTAGCTATTATGTTAATTTTAAATACAGAGATCAAAATAATTTCCAGCATTTTGCCTACCTAACAGCCTCCTACATCTGGAGAGGTATTGTTTGCTTTGTTCATTATCAGCTTTAAAAAATTTGCTCAAATTCCTGCTTACATGGATTTCCAAGAGAGTATCTATTGTCAGGTGTTGAGTGGATTGAATTTGGGAACTCTAAAGGCTAATAAATATAAATTAGTGGGTTTTTAGGATGATGAGGCTGAGAACTCTAATGCTGATTTGAGTAAGTTTGATAAATGAAACTAGCAATGTTAGTCTAGAAGAGATGACAAGTCTTACATTTTTGAAAGCTGTGTAATTTGTAGTAGAGATTGATTTTTCTTTCATAAATGTGGCAGGTTTTCTTTTGTGTGGATTGTTTGGCTTGTGTTTGTACTTACTTGGGTTTTTTGTTCCCTTGCTATCTTACTGTGAAGGCAGGCATTTTAATTTATATCTCATGAAATTGTTCCCATCTTATATACTGCCTTTTCAGGAGTTAGTCTGTATTTGAGAATAATTTCAATGTTTGTAGCGTATCGCATACATGCACATAATGCTATTCAGCAGCATATTGAATTGCAAACTAGAATTAGTTTCATGGATTGATAGGATGGTGTTTTTTAAGAGATATTCATGACTTCACAATTTAATTTTAGTTTATATGTTGGAAAGAAAAGTTAGCCTTAGTGTTAAAGAAGACATTGCAAATATTTTGGTTCTGAGCATTTTGTGTATTTTTTTTATCATTTGAAACACTGTTTTAAAAACCTGTGGGTCAAAACTGTCTTTCTGAAACTATCTCCAGTAGTCTTAAAAGCAATTGTTTCACTGTACCTTTTGTTTTTACTGAGTACCACATATACCGAGAGTTCTTTAATAATATTTTAAGCAAACTTACAAGAAAAATATAGCTATTGTGATTTTTGGGACTTGCAACATCCTGTGGCTTACAGTACCTGTTTGTATCTTCAGAAGGGTAAGAAGATGCAGTACATGTGGGTTGTTTTTCATCTTTGTTAAGTCTTTGTGGCAGTTGTCCATGAGGCCCAGGTATGGCTCAGCTTGATGTGTTGGAGCAGGAACTTTGGTCCTTGCAACTCTTAAAAGCAGCAACCAGCTGTTACAGAACGTAAGTTGTCACAGGGGAGGCAGGTAAATTATTTAAGGAACATCTGAGGGACAAAACCGGATGTGTCTAAATGTCTTCGAGTTTAGTAAGAACAATTTTTTAAAAAGATTAGGCAAATTTATTTTGATGTGTGTGTATTTTAGCTCCTATTTATATCATTCTTTGGAGGATTCTTTGACCTGTGATCACAGTGTTATGAAATCTGATCAACTCCTGACACTACACCAGAGATGTGTTTTGTGGTGCCAGCCCGGTATGCTTTTTGGGTTAGTATAGTTTAATGGCAAATGTGTACAGGTTTTGACTCATTCAGGAGATTTCAGAAATGGTGACCCAGCCTTGCTTGTTGGGCACAGAGGAACCACAGGGCTCCTGGTTGTGACTGTGCTTGGGGCTGTCCTTGGCAGCACACTGGTCTCTGACCAGGCTGTCGTTCTGCTCTGTGTCAATGGCACTTTCTGTTGAACTCCATTACAGATCATAATACTTTCTCTTGTCTTGACCTCTCTGGTGGGACCCTGCCACTTTTGCTAGCAGCCACTGAGTTGAGATAAAAAATTATCACTATGCTTGTTTCCAGAGACCTGTCTTGCAACTTTTTCTGTTTGATCCCTACCAAAAGTTCATGCTCCCTGCTGGTGGGGTTTTTTTGTGATTTTGTTTGTTTGTTTGTTTTTGTTATGGTTATCCCTATGAAGTTCTTGAATGCTATATTCTTCCTATAGAAATGTTTAGGAGACTTTTGGGGGAAAACCAGTTTGGATTTTTGCTTTTTTTTGGGTATCATTTGCCTGAAATAAAGTTCTGCTGTTCCCTAGTAGCATTCTCTGACTTGAGGCCTCCATTTTCAAAACCATCACCGCCCCTTTTTGATAAATTCCTTTTCTTTAGGCATCCTGTTTGACTCCTTAATTAGGGGGGAAGATTTTGTTCATGAATATTTAATTGAGAAAACTAGATTCAACAGGAGTGGTTTCATTAGGTTTGCCTATATGCTAAGGGACTCTTTTGTGCTGAAGATTCCAGCATCTAAAGCTGTTAAAGTAGTTCACTGAAGCTGAAACAAAAAAATACGTAAGTTGGTTTGAATTGAAGTGGAAGAAGTATGCCACCCTCCCCCCCCCCTTTGATTTAAATGGAAATATGCTGTGCAGTCAGTACTGATATTAGTGACTCCCCAGCTGTTGCTGTTAAAAATAATTGCTTTTCCCAATTCCTGTCAGTGTGTGTATATATATATATATATATATATATATAAATGCACGTTAAGTGCTGGGTTTTTTTTATTTCACTGAAACTCTGTTATCTTAACATTTTGGATACTCTGTTGGGTATCAAGTAATACTACAAAGTTCGAAGATTCAGTAAACTTTTAAACTTTACTGTTTCTAATGAATAAAATTATTGAAATGAGAGATACTATGTGCCAGCCTTTCTGAATATGCAGTCTGTTTTGCTTTAAGGATCATTCATGATCAGTATTTTCCTATTAATCACATGATAACTATTTTTCACATCTGTCATCTTTCACAATGTTTTTGATCAAGTATTTTACAGATTGATTTCCAGATGCGCACACAGGACTTATTTCAAACAGTGAACTGAAACCTGACTTTCCTTTTATAGATTACAGAGTTTAGTCAACTGTTTTTTAAGGAGTCAAATAATTTTGAAATTTGTAGGGTTCAGATTGGTCAAAAATGCAAGAAAGAAACAGTGTAGTGGAACTTTCTTGCTAAAACATTTTGACCCTCAGGATAGGTATTAAAGGCTTTAGAAAATCTGTGAATTTGGTCTGAGCAGAGTAATTCAGTGCTGCATCCACCAATTGTCTTGAATACGATCTTTATCTTTTTTTCATACATAGGAGCCTACAGTCTGTTAAGTAATATATAGTGATATTTCTAGTGGGGACCCCACCCTATAGGTGGAACACGAGGTATGTGCTGCCAGAGGCTTAAACCAGTAAAAGTACTGAGCGTTACTGCTTCTGCACATGAAAAAGGGCACTGGGAAGTTTTGCTGAGGCAGTGGGGTTTATTGGCATTGTCTGCCATTTTCCAAATAGCTGTGTTCACCATTAGAGAGTAGAACCCAAGAGAACCGGGTACATGATAGGCACAGAACTCCAAGCCACTGAAAATTGATGCGCCTTCAATGCAGTAGCTTGGCAGAGCAAGCAGGATGAGGTTCTCAATTTCTTTTATTTCTTGGCAATTTAATATGCTCCATTACATAGTGCCTCCTTTAAGAATTACAGTGCAAATTACACAGTTTTTATCCCACTACTAAATATTCCGAAAAACATTCTAACTATATCTGGCACTGAGCCCCAAAATACTGTTGTCAAAGTCTTCCAAATGGAAGCAATGTGTGTGCTGCAGTCTCATTCTGTAATATTGCTGCTGCCTCTGCAGCATGCCCAGGTTAGCAGCTGCTTACATTGAAGAGTGGCTTGGTTTTTCTCCCTGTGAAATGACAGGGGAAGTCACTGGTTAAGAAGCTGCTACTTATAACAAGTACGGTATCTTCGCTATAGGAGTGGCATAACATGATTAGTGATATTATTACTGGGTTCTGTAGCATTGAGATGTGAAACAACACCCTATGTAGAGAATATCTGACACACAAACAGGTGCATGTTTCATCTTAGAAATATCACTAGTTTAAGGTTGATGACCTTTCCATCAATGTTCTCATTTCTACATAAATTTAAAATTTGGTTATAAGCATGGTGTTAAATGCCTTGTGAAGCACAAATCATATTCACGTCCCAAATCATAAATTTTACCTTCTGAAGTGTCTGAAAACTTTGCCTGGCCATGTTGCTGTAGTTGTTAGCCATTCATTTACCAACATTACAGATAACGAGTATGAAAGACGGAAAAGATAGATTCTCCCCCTGTATCTTTTTGCTTTTGGGGAGGGGGGCTGTTGGGTTTTTTGTTGCTGTTGTTGTTTGTTTGTTTGTTTGTTCATTTTTAATCTGTCTGTAACATGTCTGTTTTAATTTGGGTTAGGTTTCACATATGCTTGTCTTGAAATTCTGTATCCCTTAAACACTGAAACATGCATTAGCGATGATGATAAGCAAGAAAAAGAAGCAAGAGTATTATCAACATATTGAAAAAGCCACAATTTGGAATGCTCCAATAGCTCTCTTAATAGCTGCATACATGCACCAAAGAGAATGGAAAAATGATAGAACCCCATGGTTCTCCATTTGCTGGTGCTCTTGGCTTTGTGAAGCATTCCCAGCAGATGGTGTGGGGCAACTGTTGAGCAAGAAAAAATAGCAATTCAGAAGGAACTTTGGAGGGAGTTCTCTCCAGAGAAAAGAAACCCTGTTGCATACTTAGGTGATCTTCCCAGCAGTTGTGCAGAAGTAGCTTGATTAACCATGGAAATCTCATTTCAGTATATTGTCTAAAGAAACTGAATCTTTTGCTGGGATTGCCATGCAGGAAAGGAGGCTCCTTTCTGCACAATGTGGGGTGACACACGTTCACACTGTAAGCAATCTTCTACAGATGGACTCTGTCAAGGCTGTGAGTTGTGAGGGTTTTTTTAATAGATACACTTTTTAATTACAAATCCACTATTAAAAAAATCACTGGAAGAGTTATTTATGTGGGCTCTTCTAGAGGAAAAAAGTTCAAAGTACTAGAATGGAATTCTGAAGCCACTGAGTTCATGCTTGTTGTTTTGGTTTTTTTAAGTTGAATTCATAAATACAATTTTATAATTCAAATAAGGAATGGATATTCCTTTAAGATTTTTCACTGGAGCATCTTAAAAGTAACTGCAGTTTTCAAATTTCCATGTGATTATGATGTGAAAAAATAAAAAGTTAATTTGGACAAACCCTCCAAACTATTGATTATCATTAGTTGTGCAATTCATTTATTTGTGTTATAGTTGTGATATTGATACTATTTTGATAACTTGACATGCACAAAGGGATGGCTTGTTTAGTAATAAACATGAACAAAGATGATGTGGTAATATTTGAAGATCAAGTTTCCCGGTGGCTAATTTTAGCTGCTTTTAGTGCAGTTGATGTCAAGGTCATCTTGATTTTCCTAAGGACCTGGTAGACCAGCAAGAACTTGTTATACTCTGGAGGCATATGGTATTTAGTCTGAGCATCTTGCAGGTGTGTACTACTACTAGTAGGAGTAAAAGACTAATTCAAGCCATTGCAAATTTAAACCTTAGCTTTCTATTGTTAGACTAGTTAGGGTCATAATTTAGTTTTTAGCAGTAGCTAATGTTTGGGTCAGTAAATCCCCAAGTGAAAAATGTTATTTAAAAAAAAGTGCTTTATATAATTAAATGACAAATGTATGACTCATTAAAATTCCAGAGAAAAGCACTATCAGTCCTTAAAATACATCAAGAATGGATGCAACTAAGGATTGATGCTCAGTCCTAAAAGATTCTGTGCATGCATAGAATTGAAAGTAATACTACTCTGTCATGAATGGCCACACCTACTGTAAGAAAGATGTTCCTACACTGGAAGCTGTGTTTTACTGTTAGAACAGATAAGGCAGGATTTGGGTTTTCTAGCAGTTAGGCGTTTTTTTGGTGTTAAACTCACCTTCTCCTTGGGACTTCCTTTGTAGTGATATGCAAAGAAATACTAATTGCTGTGGAGCAAATTAAAATGGGTTTAGGCCTTTGAGGGGAAAACTCCAGTGTCTATAAGAGTTGAGGATGGTGGTTTGTCCTTGCTGGGGGAAGGACTGTTATGCAAGTGAAGGTCTTCAAATGCATGTCCTGTGGAACCACAACAAAGTGTTGGAGAAATGCCTTTCTGTGAATGGGCTACTCAGAGTAGTGCTGGCTATTGGGGTCTGCTGTCATGGTTTTGTCTCTTGATATTGCTTGGTAGCTTGATTGCTTTTACATCAGCTTAATTAAGAAATCATTCAGGTATGTCTAGGGTACCTTCTACTGAAAAACAGCATATCAAATCTATCTGAATGCTGCTGAGAAGATGCTCCCCTGGCTGTGAGCCAGGGCATATGTGGGGAAGTCTACAGCTGTTGTCTGATCTGTTCCACCCTCGGTATTTTTTAGGGCTGGCTCTGCGGTGTGAACAGCAGCACGGCCCATACCTGCTGCTGTTAATGGCTTTCGCAGGCAGCAGCAGTAGTGTGAATTTGAAGTGATTCCTGCCAATTTCCCTGCTGCCCACAGGATTGCGTGGAGCAGCAGGGAACTGACAGGAGGCTTGTTCGCTGCACTGGGCTGCTGCTTGGCAAAGCCATTAGCAGCAGCAGATACCCTGGAGCTCTCTCTGTGCAGACTCAAGACAACGTTGCATTGGTTTACATTCAGTTATATTTAGATGATTATCTTTGCAACCATGAGAAGTAAAACATATTTTTCTAAATAAAATGTTCAATTTTAAAATATGTGGCTGCCTCAGGCTTTTCCTTTCCATTTTGTCTGTGTTTATCAGTTAAGAATTTTTCTTATTCTAGATGTTTTGTAAGCTGTTGGTGAAAGGATATGTTCCTTAGGATGTTTGTTCCCTCTCACTTAAGGGGGAAGGGGTATTTTCAGCTTGGCAAAAAGGTTTGCCCTTTTTGTTGTAGATGCTGTGGAGCTTTTGAAATGGTTTTCAGTGTGCATAATGATTTATAACCATACAGTCATTTTATAGCCATGCATATTTTGGAATCATGAAATTATTATCAGAATAAAAGACCTCTGCTGAATTAGATGGCTTTTGTTGCTTTGGTTGCTAAGTAGATCCTGTCCTCTGTAGGGCAAGTGTGCTTCATGTTCTGATCTTAAAACACTTGTGTTGTTTTCCAGTTTTGTTTTTGTGACAATGATGACTTTCTTGATGAAGGTTTCATTACAACTTTATTTAGGTTAGAATGGCTGGGTGGTGCCTTCCTGCATCTTCATGAATGTCATTTCCATATGGTTAGAAATGTCATAGCAAAATTTAAAAAACACTGGCTCAGATTTCTAACAAATAGCTTAATGTTTGTGCAGTGCAGGAGACAGAACTCATGAGGGATAGTACAGAGCAAGAAGGAGAGGGTCAGCCTGAGGAATTATAATAGAGAGGAGCCTTGTCCAGCATACTCACAGTAAGAATGTAGTAAATATTGAGGAATAAATTGGAAGGCAGCTTTGACCTCTGAGTAAACATAGCAAAGAAAGTTTGTTTTAAAGGAATAAAATATCTAGGAAGATCATTGTGAAAGGATTAAAGAAAAAGCCATCATTTCTATATAGCCCACTTAATTATTAAGCATTCTTTGTTTGTTTGTTTCTAGCCCAGGAACGTTCAAGAACATATCAATGTAACAGTATTGTCTTTAACAGCACTTGGCTTACAGCTGAAATTACACCAAGTGTACATTTGCAATTTTTTTTCCTAGCTGATCTCAAAATGCAAAATAGAACATTATTTAGCATTTTTCTGAAGATACGAAATAATAGCCCTAAGAGATAAATCCCTGTTATGTGTTATAGATACTGTAAGCATAACGTAGAAACATCTTGGCTAGAGTTCTCAAAAGTAAAATTAATATGTAATAATTGTCCTTGTGATTAAGCTGTGTATTTACAAAAATATTCCTGAATTTAACCAGTATTGTTAAGAAACCATTTAACCTATTGGTACCACTAGTATTTTTACTGGACAAGGAATTTAATTTTGAAATTAATCTCAAATAGAAGTGAAGTTCTGTTTTAATATAAGGCTTGATCTTAACAATCTCAAAATCCTTGCAATATTTTAAACTTTCTATGGAAAAACATACATATTGCAAAATAAAGGTACAAGTATATATTGAGCAAAACAGAAATCACATCCTGATCTTTCTTCATTCATCTTGAACAGGCTTCTGAGAATCAAGGGTATTGCTAGGATAGACCTATTCTGTCAAAAGCTTCTTGGTTTTTTAATAACCTTCCAAAAAAACCCCAGTCATATCTTCATTTTGTTTTTATTTTATATGTTCACAGAACATATTTAAAAACTTGTCTGATCTTTTAAAATAGCACTTTAAACCAACCTTAGAATGAAGGGGCGCTTACCACAGAGCCGTGTCCCGAGTAACCGAGGTCTTCACCGCAGGGTCCCGCAGCTCTGGGCAGGGGAGAGCGATAAAACCGAGCGCTTCTTCCATTTTCTGTAGGAAGCAGGGAAGCCTGTCAGCAAATGCTAATGTAGTCACTGTTGCCAGCTTATAGGAATGAATGAAATGTAAGAAAAATAATTTTAAAAAAATAGTGAAAAGTATATTGGAGAGCAAAATCTGTTTGAGGCCACAGCCTGGGACTGTGCCGCCGTGCCATCCCGGGGCTGGAGCCGCAGGGCTGGAGCGCGGCGAGGTCCGGAGGGAGCAGCGCCCGGTTCCCACGGTTTTCCAGGGAGCGGGCGGCCGCGGTGGGCGGCGCTGCGGGCGGGGAGCGGGAAGGGTTAAAGCCGGTCCCCGCGGGGGTTAAACCGGAGCCTAATGGAATAATGACGGGTAGCACCATCTGCTGGCCTAGTTCCGCGGGGAGCGGGTCTAACCAGCGCTAATATTGGCGCTGATGCCGTTTGATGCTTTGTGCGTTTCTTTCCGCGCTTTGTTGGGCTGCTGTGTCCGCGGGCGGCGGGGCCGGGCCCGGCCCGGGGGCGGCGGGGGCGCGCCGGGCAGGGCGCGGGGATGCGGCGGGAGCCGCGGGCTGTGCGGGCAGCGCCGAGCGCGGCCCGGCTGCCGAGCGCTAAATAGGCCATTTAGCAATCTTCTCCCCATGCTTTCCTCCTGAGCACTGCCGGGGGTGCTGGAAAAGCGGAGGGCAAGTCTTTGTCTGACGCCAAAAATGTCTTCAGTGAAGAGGCCAAGAGGAAGGGTAAGTGAGAGCCTGAATGAGTGGGAGGAGGAGGGGTTCTTTGGGCTAAAAGGCTAATGGGATTGAATAACCTTCCTTATTACTGGCTGCTGCTGCGGGAGCCGCATCGCCATCTTGAGCGGCTCCCGTGCTGGGTCCGGCTGTTTGTTCCAGCCCCGGGGCTTTAAGGTGGCATCGGGAGCGGCCCCATCCCTGCCGCCCGCCCCCGCCGCCCATGAGGCACCTATAGGACATGTATCCCGGGAAGTGCTCGGGGTTTGCCCGCAAAATGCGTGTGGAAATTCCTGGTGGCTTTTCTTCCTGCTCTAGGCAGAGGCGCATTTACGGGTGAGAACGTAACATGAGTGTTATCTGCTGGGGTTTTGTGTTTGAATAGGAAATTCTTTCCATTCCTCAAAGGGGGAGGGGAGGAAAGCGAAAACATGTCTTCTGGCTGGCTGCAGGAGGGGCTCATCAGCCCAGTAAACAATTCTGCGTCCATGAAACGGGCATTAAAAGCCCGAAAATAAAAACAAGTTACGTTTTTTAACCAAAGCTCGGAGCGTGCGTTGATCTAAATAAAAGAAACGCTGCTGTCTGATCCTTTTACGGATATAGAGCTGCGTAATTTTAGTTTTGGCTTTATCTTTTGTCTATTGTTTAATCTTGGTGGTGTTCGAGGATCTGTTGTGTTTCTCACCGAGTTAGTCCCGTAGATCATTCGTGTGCTTTAAGGTAGCTGTGGTGCTGGTATCCCTACCAAAGGCAGAGTGCTGGTGCTCTTACCTTCGGGAGCTCCCTGCTTTTTTTCATATTTTACTGGAGATATGGGACGTGTGTGTCAAATGTATGGGAATGCTGGAAAGGTTAAGGATTGGTTTCTTTAACTACAGATGTGGAGAGAAGGCTGAGAAAATCTTCAAAGGATATTTTTTGCTGGCTTTCAGTGTGTGGATTGGTTGTTTAAACCCACAGTTGATGTAGTTACTCTGAAACCCACGCCATTCTGTGGTATAAACTGAATTCCTCTGTTTTTGTGTCTGCATGAATCCCTGACAGTTACATTTTTTTAAAAATGCATATCCATATACAAAATGCTTGCACTTTCTTTATATTTTTAAAATAAGGGTGTTTGATTTACTTTTCCTCTCTTGCTACAGCCTCCTTCCTCCAAGAAGACTGATGGTTCAGGATCATATACTAAGTTGCAGAATACCCAGGTGAGGGCAATGTCTGAAAAGAAGCAGAAGAAAAAAACAGACTCGGAAAGTAAACAAGAGAAGGCAAATCGCATAATATCTGAAGCAATTGCAAAAGCAAAAGAGAGAGGAGAGAGAAACATTCCACGAGTAATGAGCCCTGAGAACTTCCCCAGTGTTTCAGCTGAAGCAAAAGAGGAAAAGAAGGGTAGAAAAGTTAAATCCAAACCGAAGGACAAGGAGAGCAAAAAGCCGAAAACTGGTTCCTCATCCAAAATTAAAGAGAAAACAAAAATTGGGTAAGTAGATTAAAATGTCTGTCTTCAAACTGTAAATCCTTGATTAAAATGAAAACTGCTTACTGATAATAAAATGTTCGCCTCTGCTGCCTACACAAAATTCTTTCTGATTAAGTCCATGTGTGGACTCTCTCATTCAGGAACAAGAATGAATGCTCTGTTTTCTCTTTAGATAAAATCACTGTAGGGCTGTCCTTTTGAAAGGAATTACTTAAATTCATATTCTAAAACATTCTATGCACACTTTGAAGCACGGACACAAGTATCTTTCATCTGGTGTTGTAATCAGTTCTGACTCCAAATTAAGTTTTTCTGCATTATAAATGCTGTCTTTATCAATTTTGGCATGTAGCTTCAATACAGTGTGCATGATAAACTGCATGGGGAGAAACTGGAAGCTTAATTAACTTCCAAGAAAGAGAATATTATAGATATCACATGTATCAAAAGTAAAGCACATATTGGAAAAATTATGTTCTAAGCACTTTTTAGTCTTCGGTCACATCAATTTAATCTACCCTTTTAAAAACTTTGCAGACTCAGCTGGCTCAAGCTGTGGATACCTTGGGGTAAGGAGCTTTCAGAGGACATTAGGTGTTAGAAGGCTCCAAGGGATTCAGTAGGTGGCACATTCTCCGACTCCACAGCTAACCTATGTCACCTGTATACTTTTAAAGAAAAGAGGATAGTGTCTGATTTCCAATGTTACGTATGTCAGTTGGAACCTGAAATGAAAATCATAGCTACAGTCTGGGTTGGTTTTGGGGTTTTTTTGTGTTTTTTTTTTTTTTTTAACCCTTGCTCTTTTTGTGGTAGCAGAAATATTAACTGGCATATCTCTCCAAATTTATATGTCTCATACATACATATATTGTCATGATGGAGCTGAAGCGAATGCTCTTTTAATCAGCCCATTTCTCTGCATTTTTTTTTTTTCTCCAAGAGTTCAGTGCTTTTCTCACATGTTTGAAGTAAACATCAATGACTAGTTATTAAGGTTAAACATACTACACTCATACACTCAACTTGATTCTTAGTGTGAACTTTCATGGTGTTAATTTCTCTCTGTTCTGGTTCTGGGTTGGCATATGATGCTGCTCATAAGTGTGCTGGGTAGTACTTCCTTTTCTTTCTTTCTTTCTTTCTTTCTTTCTTTCTTCATTTTGTTTAAGGTGGTGTTTTGGATGTGTACTTCCAAAATTCGTTTCACTTTCATGTGTCTGAATTTACTCATGTTCTGTAACAAACATTTTATAGGTCTGTCTAATCAAAAACTTACACATGGTTGTTTAGGCGGTGTGAGTTTCATGAAGCTTTGGGATTTGTCCTTATTCATTCTTTTGGATAACTGACGAAACCTGCTAAAATACCGTCTGTGTGATATACACTGCATAGTTCCCATAATATTCATAATGTTTGTAAACAAACAAAAAAGGGAAGTAATTTGTTACCTTCAGTTTACAGTTCTGCATTCAATTTTGTCCTCCTGAAATGATTTGCTGTGCACATCACCTAGAATCACTTTTCAGGATTTCGTCAGAAGGTGTCAGTTGAGAAAGAGATGTTTCTCAAACTGTGTTTTTAACCATTATATTTGTGCTTGATGCAAAGTACATGTAAGCTGCTAAGGAACTCCCATTTAATTAAGTATGGTTAGTGTTCCATAATTTTGCACTGAGCTGTGAAGGTTTGCCTCCCCATTGTTTACCAGTTTAATCTGCTAATGCCCCAGTGGCTCTCTGTTAACTTAATCATGCTGCCAGGTTTTGCTTTAACTACATGGGATATATACAGGAAGATTTAGCAGTCAGGTCCTTTTTAAAGAGCAGTGAAGAGGGTATTCTAGAGCCACATATTACAGATTTCACGGAATTCTTGTATTTAGATGCACAGCAACAAATCAAATGCTTTGAGGCACCCAAATAGTTCATTTTTGTATCCAGATTCATATGTTATGTTGTTAGCACTATTTTTTATTACTGATATAAATACATAAAATAATACCTGTTTAGCAAAGAATGTACCATTGATTTTGCAGAGCAATCATCTCGATTTTTTAAAAATACTGTCTTACAGACTCTGCTTTCTATGCAAATTTAACTACTGATCTTACAGAAGGATAGTTACTGTAGAATGCCTATATTTGTCTTTTCAAAGGTGTTTTAAAAAATTCTGTGATGAATAAAATTTATTCAAAGAAGAAAAAAACTTTAATAAGGGTTTTAGAAAGCTAAACAACTCTTGTAAAGGTTTCTTCCTAATTTCTGGTTTTAAGAAAATATTTCTTAATGAATCTAAGCACATCCTCAGAATTATTGTTATGCCAAAATAGGATTGGGTTTTTAAGTGTGTGGGTTGATCCTTTGATTTTTTTTCTTACCTTAAAATGAAATAAGCTCTGACTGAATCTTGGGAGAAAATTTTACTGTGCTAAAATAATACCTTTAAAAGACAACTGCTTTATTGGGCAAGAAGGGGAAGGCAAGATCCCAGTTGAATGAAAACAGGGATTTATTTTTTTTCTTGGAAAGAAGGATTTTTGAGGTCTGTTTAAAATGGGATGAAAAAAGTACATAGTTTTTTTCTTTTTTAACTGATAAGGAGAAAAACCTTAAAAAATAGCCAAGTTGTCTATACGATACTCCTTGCATTTAAGCAGAAAATAAAACCTGAAGTCTTTGCATGTTTTTAACAGACAAGTAAACAATTTCCAACTGTTACAAACTGTTATCAACTAATTTTTATACAAGCAATAAAATCATGAGTGAAACTTTAGACCCACTAAAGGTTTACAGTAAAAAAAAAAAAATAGGCTAAATACACATTTTTAACAGTAGTGGAGAATTTGTTTGGGTGGATCTGCAGTTCTGTTTTAGGAGGTGTTCCACTGTGCGATGTCCATCCCAGATGAATACACTTCTTTTCATTCAGTATTTCCTGTAGCAAACATGTTTAAGCTGCAGGAACTGTTAAAAAGGCTGGTTCAGTTTGGTTTGGGGTGTCGGTGCAGGAGGTGGTGCAAGGCTGTGTGTGTTTGAGATCTGAAGTCAGGCGTATGTTTTGGGTGACTCCTGGTTGCTTTGCAGGCTAATATGGAATTGAAAGAGTTGAAACTATTAACAAATAATATTGATTTTTATGTTTGTTTTGGGAAATAGATTTAATCTGCTCTTTAGCATCTCTGCTAGCAGCAAACAGCCTGTGCAATATGAGCACAATTGTCCCCTCTGTAGTCCTGCTCTTAAACAGCAAACTCTTTTAGGTTGTTATGGTAGACTTTGCTGACCTCTTACAGGGGTTTTGTCTGTGTGGCATGTCCTGTATTGCCCTTGAGGAGGATTTTGGAAGTTACAGTTGTCCCTCTGTGAAGATGATACACTCTCAGTTGGTGCTCTGGTAGAGCTGGAGCTGGAACATCAGTTGCTGAACAGACCTTGATAAAATTGTCTGGTATCCATCAGTTAAAAAAAAGAAAAAAGTGTGCTTTTAATTGTAATACAGCACAGTTCTTACTGAAATTGAGTAGTCCTCTTCTGGGTTCAAGATGAGTTTTAACTACTATGCCTAGATTTGGGGGACAGGATGATTTTTAACAGTCTTTTTTTCCTTGCTACTCAAACACAATCGGTGTGTGTTTGGTAGCTTCATCTTAACTGTTTATATTTTCCTTAGTGATTCCTCTGAGATCTACGTGTACAGGAAAAATTTATAGCGTGCGCCTTTCCAATTTATCATTGCTAGTTAAAAATTGCCAGCAGTTATTTCCTAGGCAGGCTGTAGTTTCTAAAGGTGAGGATTAAGGTTTTTAATACTCTGAGCTGTTATGTCAAAGAAGTAAAGCCTATTAATTTTAGTCAAGTGGTTTAGAACTGGATTCAGTGGTTGGTAAAGTGTCTGTACGATGAGCATTGGTGAAGATAAATGACTAAGTTATGTTATTACCAAGAACATTGTAAGGGTATAACAGAAATTAGTAGAAGAATGCATGTGTAACATTTTTAATGTTACCAAATTAAGTAACCAGTTTGCTTTATGCATTGATTACTGATTAGGTTATTTCTTTAAAATTTACTTTACAATTTCTCTGCAGACTGCAGAACCACTTTTCATACCCTGGCTATTTACCAAGGTGCATTGACGTTTAGGAATCTATTTAAACCCTTTCGTATTTTTGCATAGAACTTGTTTCCATTTATAAGCTTTTTCTAACTGAATCTACTTCTTCCATCTAAGGTGATGCATATTTAAACTAAAAAGTCTACTTCTTACCAGTTGATATGAAGAATTATGAATTTGTGAACATTCTGTTGTTCAAAAAAGTAGATTGGCATTTAGGTTTTATAGCTCTCAACGTATTCCCACCTACTCAAACATAAAATTAAATATCACGGCCCTGATGAAAAGCAGCAGCTCTGCACTGGTGATGTAAAGGACAATATCAGTAGACTACATATTGGTTTGGGTTTTTTAATACTGCATAGCTTGAATAAATAAATCCCCCAAATTCTAAGAACTCCATGTACAGAAGTTTGAGTCAGGGTGATAGACCTTAAGTTCAAAACTATTTCCTGTTGCCAGAAATGGCTGTATTGTTTCATGTGCTAAAAGAGCAATGATGGATTTTGTTTATTAACCCTTAAATTACATAGTAATGAATCCAGCAAGTGGTATGTGATCCTGTACACTACTCAAATGAGTAAATGTCCTTGTTGCCTTTAACCTTGAAGTAGGTCTCACAAATGCTCTTTACAAGTCAGAGCATTTTTAGGACCTAAGGCCCTGACAGATAATCTTTGTTTGCTTGTTCATCTGGTACTGTTAAGATGGTTTGAAATCCTTGTTAACTCAGGTAGCAACAGGAGACATGGGGGAGGAGGGTGCAGGGCAAGTGAAGTGCATCACCTGTTGCACTGATCCTGTGTTGTTCAAGTGTGAATACCTAGAATTTGAATTTCCTGGGAGGCAGATGCTGTGCATTGTGTTCATGTTTTGTGCAAGTGAAGCATATGCTGGTGAACAGATCTGTGGTCAGAAGGAAGGGATGCTTGCTGTATCTTTGAGTTCAGCTAGATCTGTTAAGATCATTAACCTCTGTCATGATTTAAAACGGCACATAAATTCCAGATTTGATCCTCCGCCTGGGATATCTTTGCATGCACTGAGCTGTGACTCCCTGGTGAAGTTTTCTCTCATTCCAGATTATAATTTTGATGCATAGTTCGGGTCTCAGTGACGTAATCCAAAGTTTCTCCTGCAAACTGTATGAATACAAAGTAGTGTGGTTTTATCAAATAAATAACTAAACACTGTTGGTTGTTTTGCATGAGCTTGAAATGACTGTTGCTTCCAAAGACTATAGGAGTGTTTTAAAAATTTATGCACAGTCCAGAAGTTACTAATTTGAAATAGAACTGGAGAAAGAAACAGTGGCTAATACTAGTGTGTTAGTATTACTGATTAAACCTATGCTAGAAGGGTAAGATAAGCTGGTTTTCTATGAGCGATTTAACTCTCATTCCAAGAGGATACTCTATCTTGTCAAGGAAATAGCTACTTTCTATTTTTAGCAAAGTTTTTAGTGATAAAGAAATACTTTATTTATAACATATTAGTTGATAACATGGGAGTTTTGTGGATATTAATACAGCAAAGTGCTTTGGCTACGAATTTAAATATATGGTAGATGGCTTTGGACCCTAATAATTATTTCCTTGGTGTTTTTCTGTTTTGGGAAAATGGAAGTAAAATGATGTATTAAAGACATGCACTGGAGGCCAGCTATTCTTACTATTTCTGACATGCCTAATACATAATTGCCACCTTTTGTTTCCTATCCTCTTCAATACTTCCTCATGTTCACTATTTGGAGGTCTTTGAAAACTCTGTCATTTTAAAGCTGTTTAAAGTACTGACAGTGCTTCCATCACATTCTCTGCTATCAAACACAAGGAGAATGGACTATGTTCTTACTGGTTCTTCATGTATAAGGAAGAAGTTGCAATGGACCTGAAATAGTGGTTCCTGGTAATATTGCTGATACTTTAACTCTTACAGTTTAGTGGCTCTAAACCATGTTAGGAGTCTTGTGCTAAGGATCAGAAGTAATTCTAGCTCACGAGTTGTTTCCTATTAAACTTTTTTGTGGTGCAAGTTTCTCAATGTCTTTAACTCATAGTTACAGAAGAAGGAAATATGTCTAATTGTTAAAGTATTTCTAGATATGATGTAATATTATTTTAAACTTAAAAAGGCAAGAGAAAGTGAAATTGGAGTAGAGTCTAGTGATATTATTTATTCTGTGTCTACAGTATGCTGTTAACTTTTCATAGAAACAGAGTAGATAGTTTCTGCTCAGAGCAGTTTGTTTCAGAGAGGAAAAAAGGGATTTTAGCCAAGGATCTTTATGCTTTCATGCCGAAATTTATAAACTGGCAAGAGAACTTGCTCTCTCAATGAAAGATTTTCACAGGATTGATCCAGTTTACAAGCTTCTGAAAATCATTGTTTTCACATAGCAGATTTTTTTAGGACTTTTTGGCCAAAATATGAGCAGATTGCATTTTTACTGATAGAAATGCATGACTTTAGCACCATACTGTCATTCAGCTACTTTTGATAGCAAGGTACATTGTGATTCTGGGCACTGGATCAGAAAGAAGTGAAACTGCATTTATTCCTCTCATTGGCACCATATCCATATAGAGAAGGAAACATTCTGATCTGCAACATGTAGAGATGTTAAGAAAATTTCAGGGAGATGCTTGTGAAGTACTGGAGTTGGGGAGTACAAACTCAAGGCAAGACACAGAAGCTGGCAGAGGCAGGGACAGAGCAAGACATGAACACAGGGAGGTGAACTACAACTACACAAGAGAGGAAAAAATGTGCAAGGAAAGATGTAGTTACAGGAGTCTAATCACAAAATAATCTTGTGTTCTGAAACAAAAGGTCCTTAAAATCCACTGCTACTCAGTACATGCCACTTAACCCGTATCTCTTAATATTATGCTTCTTGAATACAAAAGGAAGCTGAGCCTAAAATACAGGGCAGTGGTGCATGAAGTAAGAATGAACTATGGTTGCACGGATACAAATGCTTAAAATACCAATATGCATTTATTAATCATTTTAATCTAATATTTCACAAAAGAGGGTCAAAATTTGCAATAGATTGCTCAGGCACCCACCAGGTATCAGCCTTAGAGATAAGTAGAACTTAACTGGACTGAGCAATATAAAAGAACTCTGAAGTTGGCTTTGAGTAAGGACTAGAGGGTCTTCCAGAGACCTCTTTCAGCTTGACTTATATCTCAACACTTACTTGATTAAAGAACATTCATTTTTCCTTTTTTTCATTGTGAGAAGTCTTGTTTTTCCTTTTAAAATCAAAATGTGTATCAGATTCACAATCATCTGTATATGCTATACATATATCAGGCCTTTAATGCCTTTGCTTGACATCAAAGAGAAGACTTGGGATCTTATATTTGGTCAAGAAAAATAGTAATTTACAGATTATATCATGTGAGTTCCCTGGAGTGAATATGCTCTTTGTCCAGTTGTTTCAGTGGAAAGATCAGGAAGGGACAGGTCCAGATCAGCACAGCTTGTTGCCCTTAATAACATATGGACAGAATTTAGAAGAGTGTGTACCCGGTGGGGTGCTTGCCTCGAGTGGCCAGAAGCAGATGCAATGGCAAGAATTTAAGAGCAGAGAAAACATGTGTGAGACTTCTTACTTTTTCCAAACTAAAGATGCAAGCCAGGATCTTGGTGGGATGGGTATTGTTTCATGAACCGTCTTCCAAGAAATTCTCACGCGTAAGTTTGCCAGGTTTCCCTTTAAATATGTGTTAAATTGTAGCATCCAGAATTCCATTTAACAAGAAGCTCAGAAGGTCAATCACAGTGTGCCTTGTCTGCAACACTTTGTAATATATTAGCTAATTTGACATATTAGCTGACAAGTGCTAATGTAACACTTAAATTTTATGAAACAGAGTGAGATAAAAATGGAAAGAGCAATTTAGCCAAGTCCATCACCAGAAAGAGTCGTAGTGGACAAATATGTGAGAATCCAACAGTCTTAAAAGCCAAAAAACAAACAAACAAAAGGATTCCTAATCAGAGCTTGAAATGTGAGGGGGGGAAAATGCTCCTAACCTTCAAGACAGTAGAAAAACAGTGTGTTCCTTGTTGAAGTTACTTCCTGTGATTATGAAACGAGCTTTCTCAGTAATAATTAAACAGAGAACACCTAATGAAAAGCCAGGGACCAGAATTTACTTGTGAACAAGCAGCTCTGTGATTATGCTGACTGCAGCTTCATTTCAACACGCATTTGCCAGTGCTCTTCACTTTGTGCTACAAGTAAAAAATATGGGAATGGAAAATCTCTCATGGATTTGTTTTTTTTAAACCTTTCCACTGGACATAGATGGTGATTAAATATTGAAAACCAGTGAAAATGTTCATTGCTTCTGAAAATACACCTAGATCTTTTGTAAGCGGAATTGCTTAACCTTTCCCTAGTGTTTTGGTAATTTTTTTGTTTTCTGTATGGATGTCGGTCTGGACAGAGTAAATATGTGTGTGTTCTCTTATTTGGATGCTTGAAAGAAACAAATGAGATAAAAGTGTTCCAATCATTACCTTCTCATCAGTTTTTTCAGGTGACCAATATATTTAAGCTATTTTGCTCTAAAGTAAATTATATTGTTTGTATAAAGACAAAAGTCTTGGGTTTAATGTGTTTGTCACATGGCAGAAGCAGCTTGAATACAGGAATTTCATATTCTGTTATGTGGATCTGATGATTAAAATCTACATAAAAATTTATTTTAGGACAGCTATTTATCTGTCTGTTTATTGAATACTTTGGTGTTATTCTGCAATGATTATTAATTACTATGCTGTTGCAAACATACTTAAGAGTATTTGGCACATTTCAAATACAAAAAGGTATTTTTACAGCCTTTAGTTGAAAACAAATCTGATGAATTGTTATTGTGTTTTACAGTGTAATCTTTAAATCTAAACCAAGAAATAGCTGGTGCTTTTTTATTAGGGTTTAGCTAATTTATTCAGCACAGTGTTGGTTCTTAACATATTCTGATGGGTTCTAAGATGACTTACAGATAAAACTACTGGATTTTGGATATAGTTTTGCTTTGTTTTTTAAGGGCAAAAAAGGTTGGTGCAATTAGTTTATTTTTACCACTGAATGCCTTTAAGCATAGAAGTTTTGCTTGTCAGACAGCTTTGAGTATTCTTAGATTGTTCTCCACAGCTAATTTTTTTGAGTAAAAATAGGAGAAGAGACATTTTACAATGGTAAATTGTTTATGATAAATCATTTACTGTTGTCATCGGGAGATGGTATCTCTGCTAACTTTGTATAGTTTACCATTGTCATTTTGTTTAAATGTTGGATTCTGCATTTCTGTTACTTGTTTAAAGATCTAAAATTGGTATGATATGGAGAGTTTGTGATAGTAAGTTAAAGAAACTCATGAGCAATACTGTCTCCGGTAAAGTATTGGAAACCTATTTTTCAGACAGTGGTACTTTCTGAGTTTTATTTTGAGAGTACAGGTGTTGCTTTTAATCCTGAAGTTACCCACACTAGTGTATGGCATTCACTTGGTGCTGGGGTTTTGTTTCTAACAGAAAGCTAATCATCACACTGGGTAAGAAGCAGAAAAGAAAAAATGAATCTTCAGATGAATTGTCTGATGCTAAGCAGACTCCACAGCGGCCACTGAAAGATGAAGACTCGCAGGTAAGTAGTCTGAATTTTTCCTTTTTAAATTTGTATGTGTTGCTATTTCTATAGGTCTTTTCATCCCCTCTCTTCAAAAAGTTACACTCCCTCTGACACAGTGACTGTTACTCTCCCACTGCTCTCCATCTCATGGGTAGAACTTTGCATCAGCAGGTGCTTTTCCCAGCTGAAAATTAGAAAATCCTACAGATTAGAATCCTCTTTCTGTAATGGGGCATCAGTGCCCAGCTTGGGTCTCCTTAATTTCGGTACAGCAGTGCATAGATGTCAGACTGTAAATACTTCACACTGAGCTTGCAGTTAGACATGATCTGTACTTCGACTGTGCAAAAATGCAGAGATTGCCTAATAGAAAAGACTTGTATTAGTAAAGCTGGATCTTTGAGAACATTTAAAAGGTTTTTTTAGAGCTTTACTATGTTTTTCCTGAGCTCTGATTCTGTAGAAACTAAAAGAAGAGATTTCTTACAGTGTGTTGGATCTGAAGGGAGCAGTGATCAATATGCTGATAAGCTCTAGTTGGTTGTGGAATACATGAAGGAAGTTCCAGATGAAAAATTGAAGTCAGCGAGTCATTCCCTTGAGGAAGAGTTCTCTTGTAACTTTCTTTCTGCATTTTTTTTCATAGAATACCCTGGTATAATAACATAGCTAATTATTTCCAAAACTTGTGCACAAAGAAGCGTCAGCTGTTGATAAGAGATTATATTCTATTTCTGTGTGTGTTAGTAACAGAATTATAACTTCTTGCTTTAGGGCAGTCTCCACTGAAGTAAGGTTATATGCTGGAAATGCAGTGGTTTTTATCCTGTGGCGATTTCATCCACAGAGATGAAATCAATATTCAAAATAAGGTGCTACGGAATAAAAATTAATTGCATTATTTGATGACAGTTGTCAAAAAACAATTATGAGATACTGAGTTGCCCTCTGGTATTTCACAGATAATAATGCTGGGGGAAAGAAGAAGGATCAGAAGCCATTTCCTAGAATGACTTTTTATTAAGTGATAGCTTGTCTTAGGAAAAGATTGCCTGGAAGAGAACATGAAGTTATTTATTTCTCATGGAAATTGTCTTAGTATAGAAAGTCCATTTAGTACATTGAGGGAGGTGAAAGCAGGTTTGGTGGGACTGAAGTACTGTAACTTCTCAATAGTGTTCTGTTACCAGGTAGATATAAATTTGTGGGCCAACAAATACAATACAAAAGACTGAGGATCATGTCTTTATTGGTTTCTTTTTCTCATAGTTCCTGGGGGTTTTTATTTTAGCTTTTTAGCATGGCAAAGGTCATCTTCAATTCTAGTGTGGATAGACAGGGGGTATCATGAAGGGAACAGAGGGTAGAGATAATAAGGGGTGGCATGGGAGAGAAATGCAGAATGTCACAGCACTGCCCCGTTATCTGTGAAGGAACTGGGGAGAAGCAGAACAGGAAAGACAAATTGCTTTACTTCATTAATTCATTCTCTCTTTAGTTTTCCAACACGTTCATGATTTTCTTTTCAAAGAGCTGTTTCTAATTTCTCTTTCAAATAGCTGTTTCTAAGCTCTGGGGGGCAATTTTAGGTCTTTTTTTTTTTCCCTGATTCATTTTGTATGCTTAGTTTCACAGTAAGTGTCTTCTTTAAATACATTGTGGGGTGGTTTTTTTTTTTAATGTGTGGTACTGCTTTATTTTGTCTTAGAGCACTTGTTTATGACCGTGGTTCTCAGCACAGGGAAATAAAAAGTTCTTTTCCAAACAGCTAAGGTTATATATTAATGTGCTGGAGAACATATGTCAATGTTTTGATAATCGCTTCATACTTTAAGAAGAGACATGGTGAGAAGAATTCAAAATGCCAGTTACATAATTTTATATTGCTTGTATTACCTGCCCTTCTTTTTTTAATCTACTTCTGTCAGCAGACTATTAGTGATTTAACTATAATGTGACATTAGTGTGCCTGTTCAAAGTAGAAATCCCTTTTTGTGTGAAGACCCCACCCTGCACACACTCT
Source organism: Acropternis orthonyx (assembly GCA_035583155.1). Taxonomy (NCBI): domain Eukaryota; kingdom Metazoa; phylum Chordata; class Aves; order Passeriformes; family Rhinocryptidae; genus Acropternis; species Acropternis orthonyx. The sequence goes on from JAWWEU010000020.1 coordinate 9,674,297, forward strand.
TCATGGAAGAACAGATAACCTGTGTAATTGTGGAAACTGATGGAGTACTTTCATATATGTAGCTTCTCTAGAGGAATGGTGATGCCCATTCTTTGATTTTTAATATGTATGTAGTTTACTCATCTGCCTTACTAAAGTACCTCTAATGTAGTTGTTGAAGTATAGCTATGTCTTTTACCAGACACGAGCCAGGCCAAGGGCTGAATTCAAGTCAGGAAGAAAAGCTGCTGTGTTGCAGTCTTACTGGTACTTAATATCTGCTCTGCAGAAGCCAGCGTGGCCCCGGGATTTTAGGTTTTGTTCTATTCACCTCTTGTTCTCCCAGAGGAGTACTACAGTGCTGTACAGCATTGCAACCTGCAGTGGGTTTTCCTGCACAAAAATACGCCTTGCTGTGTAGCTCAATATAATAAATCTGTTTTGTAGAGGCTGTTTTACTCTGCTGATTTTATTTTTGTGACAATCAGTTCTCAAAAGCAGATTGCAGTGTTTTCAAATGTTACCTCACTAGTTTGATACTGCTATTTTTATCCAGTGAATCCAATTTACAAATTAATCTTACGGTTAAATAGGCAGTGTCTCATATACTGGTACTGAGGGTTGGAAAGGTTGTGCAATAACTAAATAATCTAAATATTTGAAACTGTGAGTGAGCAGGAATTATTTTCTTAGACTGAATATTATTTCTTCAGCTGGAACTTGTTGTCCTCAGATTCTTGCAGAAACCCAAATGAAAGGTTAGAGAGAGAAACAGTGAAGTAAACCAAACAGTGCTGTCAAACAAGCCTTGATTAAGGTGGGGGAGAACTTAAGTACATTAACAAAGCAACCAACTGTATTAGCCATCAGGTCAGACTTAATCAGCAATTTGACCAATATTATCTAGTGAAAATCTTGATCATTTTTTGTATAGCACTGTCATTTAGTAGAGCCACTTCAGAGTATTTTGTACCTTTTGGTCTGATTCTGGAATTGAACAGTAACACTCTGCTGTTACACTGCTTTAGGAAATTTCTGTTCAAATACTGATGCTCACAGGAGATCTGTTCTGTAGCAACTCTTCTCCCATAAACAGAAAATGGTCGTTTGTGTTTGCTTTTGAACTCTAAAAATACAAGTATCAAATGTTTATATGAATCAGAAAATAAATAATTAATTTTAAATGGTGTGTCTTTGTGATTCACATATTTCATGTTTTATATCAAATGTTGGCCTTTGGTTTTAGAATACAGCTGAAATATTGCTTAGAGTGTCTCAAAATGTGCAGTTCATGATAGAAGTTTTGAGTAAAACCTCTATTTTTTAATTTCTCCTCCATGCAGAAGAGAAGATCAAATCGTCAAGTTAAAAGGAAAAAATACTCTGAAGAAGGAGAAGGAAAACAATCGGAAGAAGAAGCAGCTAAAGTGTCTGTAAAAATCAAAAAGAATTCTGCCCCTTTGCCTGCTGAACAGCCTTTACAGTTATTTGTGGTGAGTAAAAACTAGCTTGGTCTGTAGTGGGAACTTTGTATCAAGTAGTTCAGTGAATAAAGCTCATAACTTGGAATACATTATTATTACTAAGCCATAGTTTAATGTGACATTTTGCTAAAATCTTGAAAATGGGAAGAAATGGCTTCTTACTATTTTTTTCTGTTACAAACATTTGGTGACTTAATTGAAGGTAAGAATAAGGATAAGAGTAAGGATGGGTATATCTCAACTAATGTTTTATGCAGCACAGACATTATGAAAAGCTCTATGTTAATTATATCATGACTTATAGAAGTATAGAATGATTCAGGAGATCTCTGCTTGCTGAGATATTTAAAGAGGATACTTCTCCTTTCCCCCCAGCCCTTTCAGGTTTGCACTTCACTGTTTAATTTGTGCCAGCTCTGGGACTCAAACTTCCTGTCGAGCCATTCCTGGTAGAGAGAGGGGCAGGAAAGAAGCAGGAATAAAGTGTTTGTGAGATGCTTGAGACAATGCCAAAAGCTGTAATGGAAGGATAGTATAATTGGGAACAAGTCAAACAAAAGAGTAGGTGACTTTTTATTGCAGGCAGCTCTTACAGGTTGCCTTTTTATCTCTAGAACCAAAGCTCCAGTCTTGGCAGAGCCACGTAATCCCGTATGTTATCACGTACGAGCCCTGCTGGAACTCACAGACATGACCCCCTCTGCCTGATTCCACAGCATGTTTGTTACCTATCTGCAGAGCAAATCTATTCAATTGATTTGTCACACGCCGGGTTTCCCTTCTCTCTTTAACCTGTCATAGCTCTCCATTTCTGTATAAAGAAATTCTGGGTATGTCCAATGCATCAGTTTAACTCAGCAGGGCATTCTCAGTGAGTTGTGTCTGGGAAGCATTGAATCCTGAGTGCTTGCACTGTGTGTTTGGCAGGTGGGCATTGCATCTGATGCTCTTTGGAAGTGCCAGACTTTGGCATGTGCTGCTCTCTGGATAGAGAGACCTGGATTTTAAATTTTCCTCCCAGACTGTTAAAGAATATTAATTTACTTTTATTGTTGATCTTCTGACAAGCCACTTGTGGTTGAAGTTTTTTAGCCTGATCAGTTTAAAGAAAGGCCATTTACTACAGTTTTATAATGTCACTGTTTTCCTGCATTCATAGGAAAATCCAAGTGAAGAAGATGCAGCAATTGTAGACAAAATCTTGTCCTCCAGGGTAATAAAGAAAGAAGTAAGTGATTGTCATGGAATAAAATTGTTTATTTGAAAAAAGGGGTTGCATCTATCATTTTACATTTCTCCTGAATTTTCTTTCCTAGGTATCTGCTGGGATAACAGTAGACACGGAGGAGTTTTTTGTAAAATACAAGAACTAGTAAGTATTAAGAAGTTGTTTCATCATATGTGTTGACTGAACTGCTGAGTACCATATTCATGTACTCAAGTTTTGTATTGTTTGAAGGTTGCTTTAATAGGTTTTGTCATTTTTGAGGTTTTCCTTTATCAGTTTAATCTTTAAATTGATAAGAATCTGTACTATATTGGTGGTAATAATTTAAAAATTATCAGTATTGTGAAACCAGCACTGACCAGTAAGCTGAGAGTGCTTTTACCAAAGAACAGAATTTTTTAGAGAACATGTGTTTATTAATTTCAGCAGGAGCTGCATGCCTGAGGCAAATTTTAATTTCATGAATTTAAATCGGGTATTTTGTGAACCTAGATTAGATTTACAGTGTCATACGTTTAGGAGAGGTTTATGTAATAGTTGATCTTATTGTTTCAAAAAGAAAAGAAAAGCTTATGATAGAAATTATTTTACATCAGAAGCAGGAAATAAAAAAAGGACTGAGGAAGAAAAAAATAACTTCCTCCAGATTTTCTTACTTTAAATTTCATACCTATCTTCCTGTCACTACTCAATTCTCGATGCTGAAAATCAAGAATTTTTATTTTTAGTTTTACATATGTGAATGATTTAATGAGATTTTTGCTAATTAATGGTTGTTTCTTTTTTTTTTTTTTTGGAGTCTCTGGATTCAAATGTTTTTGGAGGCCATTTGCCTCTTGTTTTTTGGAAGTGTAAAGTCTGTCTTTTCATCTGAGAATGAGTAATCCCCAGCAATAGCTCTACTTTATTTCTAGCATATCTTTAGAAAGCTTAAAAAGTGATGAAAGTATACAGAAAAGAGGGTGTGAGGAAGAAATATATGTACTTCTGTAATGTAACTGGGGAGGGGCTCTCTTGGGGTGCACTTTGATGGTGCTGGTGCTCATGATTCCCCCTTGCTTTGACTCTGTTACTTGGAGCTTCTCTCCCAGCCCAACCTGGTGACATGTTCCTTTGTGCTGTGGGCCCTGATGCGCCTCACTGACCTTTCCCTGCGCTGAGCTCTCCAGTTCAGCAGCACCTGTGACAAGGTGGTCACAGAAAGTACAGGAAAAAATAGATCAAATATATTAAGTAATTTATATGCTTGGGTACTTTCTGATTGACATGTAAGATTTTTAAACTTGACTTGTTTAAGCTCACTTGAAATAAGCTTGTTTCCCTTCTTAGGACACATGAAAGAAATTCGTGAATCCATAGAATTCTGTGGATTCTAGCCCAAAAAAAGCTACCTTAACTAGATGCTGTAAGATGATTATTTGGAGGAATAAATCTTTGATCTTTATAGGAGATTCTGTCTTAAATGATACAATGTTTTTTAAGTAAAATTGTGGCTTATAAAATACATTATTTTAACTGTGTATTAAAAATAGATAGTAAGCTTGTGCATTCACTAATGTGTTAATGTCAATCTCTGTGATTTTAGCTCCTATCTCCATTGTGAGTGGGCCACAGAGCAACAACTTCTGAAGGATAAAAGAATCCAGCAGAAAATAAAGCGATTCAAACTAAGGAAAGCACAAAGAGCTCACTTTTTTGCAGATGTGAGTATGAAACATTAATTATATAAGCTTTTTTTTTACTTGTAAAATTGTGATTAATACCTTGCTTTTAAATAAAAGAGCTGATTGTTGAGAAATAAAAATGAGCCATTGGGGTTGGGGTTTTGGTTGCAGCAGGGAGCCGGTTGTTTAACATAATTTTAAGAGCAAGTCTTCTGGAATCAATGAACTAACCTGACTTACATGGTTTAAAATTGGAATTGGTTGAGTAACTACTTAGAAATGGTAAGAAGGGAAGGATTATGTTAGTATGTTTGTTTCTCTGTGACTTATCCACAACAGCACTTCATCCCCTGATAAATATATTTTCTGTTCTCATGTCAAATCCCAGTGAGTGTTGTCAAAGAGAATAAAGTGGGGGTGTAAAGGTGCCTGTGTGGATTTTAAGGTGTGTGCAAAAGCCTCAAGATTTTCCAAGTAACAAATTTATTTTGTGTGTGGTGA
>JAWWEU010000020.1:9679252-9718194 GCA_035583155.1 Acropternis orthonyx
AGAAAATAAAGCGATTCAAACTAAGGAAAGCACAAAGAGCTCACTTTTTTGCAGATGTGAGTATGAAACATTAATTAAATAAGCTTTTTTTTTTACTTGTAAAATTGTGATTAATACCTTGCTTTTAAATAAAAGAGCTGATTGTTGAGAAATAAAAATGAGCCATTGGGGTTGGGGTTTTGGTTGCAGCAAGGAGCCGGTTGTTTAACATAATTTTAAGAGCAAGTCTTCTGGAATCAATGAACTAACCTGACTTCCATGGTTTAAAATTGGAATTGGTTGAGTAACTACTTAGAAATGGTAAGAAGGGAAAGATTATGTTAGTGTGTTTGTTTCTCTGTGACTTATCCACAGCAGCACTTCATCCCCTGATGAATGTATTTTCTGTTCTCATGTCAAATCCCAGTGAGTGTTGTCAAAGAGAATAAAGTGGGGGTGTAAAGGGGCCTGTGTGGATTTTAAGGTGTGTGCAAAAGCCTCAAGATTTTCCAAGTAACAAATTTATTTTGTGTGTGGTGAGACTAAGTCAGCAAATACCAGCATTTTTTGCCTCTCTAATGGTTTTGTTAATCTCGCACTGCAGATGGAAGAGGAACCTTTTAATCCTGACTATGTTGAAGTAGACCGGGTATTAGAAGTATCTCTTTGTGAAGACAAAGACACTGGAGAGGTAAATATACCTTAAAGCAAGTCAAGAGGATACACCTCCAAGTAGTGTTAGACAATTGTAATTTTATCGGATTCCAGACTAACACTTTAATGATTTTAAACTTCTGAGGCAAGTGAAGAGCAAAGGCTGGCAGAGTTGTTGATTAAGGCTGTTGGAATGTCCATGATACTTACTCTGCTCTTGTAGATAGCAAAGTGAGCAGACTTCTACCCAGTGATTTCTGCCTTAATCTTCCTAAAGCAGAGTGGGGAGTTAGAATGACTTTTCATTGTATGCAGCAGATTTGTCATTATTACATGCTCAGAAAAAATGTGTTGTCATAAGACTTTCCCTCCAACTTCTTGAGAGATGACTCTTTATTTGGCTTTTAAATATTTATGCACTGAATCTAAATAAGATAATCTGCTTTGGTTCCATCTTTTGAGACTTTTGCTAAGTTTTTATGTAAGTTGCTCATCAAGGCTGTAAAGCTTTGTTTTGTTAAGAAGACCTCTGGTTTGGGAGCTCTCTAAAGCTCTCTGGTTTAGGTCTAGGTAGCCTGGTGTGGAAAGTGGAGGAAATGTTCTAGATAGCACCTCTAGTTACTTCTGCCAGCTTGCCCTATTTCCACAAACACCATAGTTTATCTTTCCTAAGACTTAAGATTTATCTGTGGGTAAGTGGGGTTGAAAAATACTCCAGGAGTCTACAACAAGTGGCAGAGTCTGGGAAGTCTAAGTAGGTAAATAACAGGAATCTACACTGAACATTTAGAAAAGTGTCAAAATGTTTTTGCTTCCAGCCCTCTTGTAAGCAAGCTACTCAAATAGTAAGGCATATTAACAGTCTGTATACTAAATTAAAAACTGATAACATTCAGAATTTTCTTCTGCAGCCTGTTATTTACTATTTAGTAAAATGGTGTTCGTTGCCATATGAAGACAGTACGTGGGAGCTGAAAGAAGATGTAGATCAAGCAAAAATAGAAGAATTTGAACAATTGCAAGCTTCCAGGCCTGACTCAAGGAGATTGGTAAAATTACATCTAATTTACTTGTCTGTCTTGGCAAATTTGATTTTGTTTCCCCAATTTCAAAATTTTGTGGTACGACATAAGGGCTTATTGACGTTTTGTGTAAAGAGTCTGTGTGCCTTGGTACCTGGGAATAATAATGTATTCAGGTAGGCATAGATAAATATTTTCATCTAAGTTGTTACTCTTTGAAAAAAAATAAAAAATTTTGCTTAGGAAAAATTATGAAGTGCTATGACTTCCTAACTGAGCAATGAGCCACACACTGAAGTTGGCTGTCACAGGATCTGAACACCTTTAAGATAAGGAAAAACCAGAATGAAGTATTAACATCCTTTTACAGAGAACAGAGTTAAGTCTTGTGCTTCAGCACTGAAGGAAATTGGCAAATGAGATCTGTCAAACAGATTCTGTAATTACTTCCTGCTTTTATTTTTCTTGTTGTCATTAAAGGGCTGGCTGAAAGGAGAGGAAAAAAAAAGGTGTAATAAGGAAATGTGTTTTATCTTTAAATTATCAATCTTCTGTCTTCTAGAGCAGGAGAAAGTAAAATAGTTCTATTTCAAGTCTTGTATGTCATTGTCAGAGTAGGACATGTGTCCTGCGTGGTGTAGTACAACACTTGTTCTAACTTCTTTTACATAACTAAATATGCACAGTGTTTTAATTTGTAGGCTTTGGGGTTTATTTTAATGTTTTTTCCATCTACAGATAATGACAGTAGTCACGATTAACATCATCATATTATATTGAGTTCATTTTTGTAGTATTTATTTAAAATCCTGACATTTTGGCATGTGGGAACAAGAGCTTTTATACCTCTGTTACCATATTTGGCGTTGAGAGAAAAAGATGATTAAAGCGCAACTGTACAACTGACAGTCATCTCAGCATCAGCAACAAGTATTTTTTGCTTCAGGCTCCAGCAGCTACAAGAAATTATTTGCTGACTGCAGCCCTGTGAGCAGGAGCGTGGCTGCTCGGGGTGTGGGGGAGTGGACAGATGGCAGCTGGTGGGTGAGGGGAGGAGGGACAGCTACTGCTGTGCCCAGACCTGGTGTCAGGTGATGCTGACGCTGGCAGTGGGGAGATAGAAAATTCAAATCTAAAATTCAAAGTTGCCAGATAAGGCCACATGAGTCTGGAGGGAATGCAAGTTATAAATGCTTGAGGGGGGCAGGAGGGGAGTACAGCTGCTCAGAAAAGCTCTAACTAAAGTTATTTCACTTGCACGTGGTGAGTTTGTTCACATTGGGATGCAGAAGTTTCCGGAGGAGAGTTTTTTCCTACCTAGTATCAGTCAAAACTTCATGACTTTACTACTAAGTTGCCTGCTAAGCTTAAGGTCAAGCTGGTGAGGTTCCAGGGCTGGGAACTAGCAGGTGTGTGTACATGTATATATTTTTATACGCAGTGTCTCAGCTTTCTTTTAGTTTTCTAGGGACCTTAAGATGATGCACCTTGGTACTGTTAGTCTGTTGTGTATCCTTGGTATCATGACCCTATGTATGGTGATGCAGTTTTTCATCTCCGCTCTTGGTGGAATTGATTCAGGGAACTAAACCACTCACATATGTACTTTTTTGTATTCCTGGCCTTGCCTTTCTGAATGGGCCAACTGTGAGATCAAGTGATCAGCAGTGACCAGGGCAAGTGCAGAAGGGAAAGGGCAAGATCAGAGTAACTTAGTGCAGGTGCCCAGAGTGCTTCAGGAGAGCATCAGCATCCAGAATTCCTTAGGTTTGGGGGATGTTGACAATCCCAATTACTCAGCTGGTTCTGTTGTAGGGCAACTGTTCTTGGAGCTGCCAAAGTGAAGCTTTTTGAAGTTTCTTACATAAATGAATTACTGTGTCAAATTATCTGTGCCAAAGTATTTATATTCTTAGTTTTAGAAATTAGTTACTTGATTTTATCATAATGTAGTCTTAAATTAACTTTAAAAGTAGTGATTTATATAGAGAAATAAATACAAATTTCAGGTTTCTGCAGAGTATTAATTAGTAAGTGATGTTAACAATGACACCTTCCTGCTTGCAAGATTTAATAATAACTTTCTAAATCTAAATGACAAAACAGTGAGGTTAGATATTTTGGAAAAATAAAGCATTTACCAATTTTCACATGTGTTAATCTTTCCCTTAAAGGACCGACCACCTCCAAGCTCTTGGAAGAAGATAGAACAGTCCAGGGAATACAAAAATGGCAATCAGCTCAGGGAATATCAACTGGAAGGACTTAACTGGCTCCTCTTCAACTGGTACAATAGGTATATGCATGGAATATTTTTTTAATGTAGATTTTACACCATATGGAGTGAATCATTGTTACTGGGGATGAATATTGTTTTAACTAAAACAGTGACTTTTAGGGAATCTATGTTAATTTCTAGCAGTTTTGTCAAGGTGAATGTGCGTGTAGGAAATCTACTTAATTTGATTTCTTTTAATTAGGGCAGATGTAGTCCCAAAAGAACACTTCTGGAATATATTTTTCCAGGAGAGCTTCATGGAGCATTCTATTCTCAGCTTTTGCCAGTGCTAAACATGATGCACAGCTTGTGGTTTTGTGCACTGAGCATTCTTTCACCACAACCAGGAAACGTTTGCAAGCATCTTTTTACGTTGCCTTGGTTCTGACTTATTGTTGTAAACTGGTATATTTGAGGTTTGCTTTTATAAATTGTCCATTTGAGTAACAACTTTAGCATCTGTACTTGCTTTGCTGGTGACAAAGAAATATTTTTTTACTTCCAGGCGAAATTGCATTTTAGCAGATGAAATGGGTCTTGGCAAAACCATTCAGTCCATTACATTCCTCTATGAGATCCTCCTGACTGGTATAAGGGGCCCTTTCCTGATCATAGCTCCGCTTTCCACTATAACAAACTGGGAAAGGGAATTCCGCACGTGGACTGACCTGAATGTTGTGGTGTATCATGGCAGTATGATCAGCAGGCAGATGATCCAGCAGTATGAGATGTACTTCAGGGACTCCCAGGTATTGTAATGTCATTGTGTGCAGTAACTTACCCAAAACCTGTTTCTGGTGTTACTAATGAAAGGTGTGTATGTTTGTCTTAGTGAAAGTCATTTTATGTACCATGATGTTACCTAGGAACATCTTTAACATATGCTAACCGAGTAAATGTAGTGGAAGTGTTTGCAGCAAGATGTGTCGTTTCACTGTGCTGAGTAATTTTGCAATTGAATAGCAGTGACGTTGATACTCTTGTGGAGATTAAAGTGTATGCAGATGGTTGCAGTTGGGTCCTGAATTTGAAGAGTGTGGAGAAAAAATATCACTGATTAAGCTCTGTTACCTTTATGTAGTTGTTGATTTCCTTTTGCTGGTGTTAACTGTACCGTTTGCTTTTCAGTCTGAAATACATAATGTTAAATTACTGGGTAAAAAGTTGAAATCTGGCTATTTTAAAAGGGATTTTTTTCTTTGGCCTTTTCTATATATTTTGCATAAACAAAACAATTTTTAGCAATTATCATGGTATTTCTACAAAATTGATAAAGCTGAGAAATATCTATAAATTAGGGCTAAATATTTAAATGGCATTTTGTTTCTCTAGTGAATTGTTGTATACTGCCTGACTGAAGGCCTTACATATTCTCCTTGTCAGACCAACAGAGTAAGCTGGATAAAAAGTTCTCATTTAGTTCTCAGGTGATATTTTGGTTACTTACTGTATGACTGCTAACTCTATTAATGTCATATATTTTGATTGATTGACTGCAGGATTTTTTCTGTCAGTCTTTCAGATTTTCTCAGGGTTAAAGATGGGATTTTGTCTAAAAGCACCTTTTGAAACAGTTCTTTTAAATGGTGATATCTGTAATTAAAAGGTTGTTAAAATTTTCCTGTTGGTTAAATAATGTTGGATTTGGGTCTATGGATAATTACTCATTAGTGCTAGTTACAGAGATCTAATACATGCGTATGGGATGACAGAACAATTTATAATGTAAAATCTGATATCTGGCCCTTGACAAAATTTAAGTAAGAAAGTGTGTATATTGAGTAGATCAGAAGTAATGTAACAAATTTTGTGTGTTATGAATCTAGGGCCGTATTGTTCGAGGTACCTACAGGTTCCAGGCCATTATCACAACTTTTGAAATGATCCTTGGTGGGTGTCCAGAGTTGAATGCCATTGAGTGGCGCTGCGTTATTATTGATGAAGCTCACAGACTGAAGAACAAAAACTGCAAACTCTTGGAAGGACTAAAATTAATGAACCTTGTGAGTAACTGTAGTTCACTGTGGGGGGTGTTGATTTTAGTTCAGTATAGTGTGATAATAAAGAAAAAGATTTGCTTTACATACTAAAAAAGACCTCTCAAGCAGCCTTTCTTGGGAGATAACTATTCCTGATACTCTTCAAACATATGTGGTTTTGATAACTGATGGTGGTATATTTGTGATAAAACAAAATGTGGCAAGTTCTAACTGTTGGCACAGTCTATTTCTGATGATAATATTCTATTGTTTGTTTTGATTAGGATGAAAATTTTATTTAAAATTTGCTTTAGTTTTTGTGCAATGTTTTATGCAGTAATTAATGTTAAAAAAAACTAGAAAGTATTTTAAGCAAGTTGTTTAGCAATAAAAGCAAGCAAGCAGTAGAATTTTAAACAGACTTGTTGTCTAGTCCTGTGGTTAAGATTTTATTTGGTACAGTCCAAAATTTTTAAAAGTAGATAATATCATGTGTCTGGAGGCTTTTGGTGCATTACTACAAGATGCCCCCTGACTAGTTTAGCATTTTTTTATTACTTCATTATTATTTTTCTCTGTGTTCTCAGAAGTCATCTTAATTCTTTCTGATACACGCTTAGGGTATTTTTTCCGGACTGTAGAGAAGGAGGATTATAAATGTGTGAATATTACAGGCCAAATTGAAGTGTTCAGTCATTTCTTTGTTACAGACATAGAAAGAACTTAAAGAAAAGCTAGTAGAAAATCCTCATTGGTGGTTTTTAATAAATCTGTTTGTCTGTATTACCTGTGTACTTAGTGACACTCAGAAGTGGTATTTTCATGTTGTGATGCTTAGACTTAACACAAAAATTTTTGCAAATATGTGAATATAAAGTTACCTAAGTTCTGTTTCCTTTTGCAGGAGCATAAAGTGCTGTTAACGGGTACCCCCCTGCAGAACACAGTAGAAGAATTATTTAGCCTCCTTCATTTTCTTGAACCACTGAGGTTTCCTGCTGAATCCACGTTCATGCAAGAATTCGGAGACCTTAAAACAGAGGAACAGGTATGACTTCATTTTGAGCTTTAGTATTTAACAGTGGCTTCCCTAAATTATTTTGTTCTAGACAGTAATCAGATTGTAACTGATTAACTGTAACTGTACTGCTCCCCACCCTCCTGTTCAGTCTCCTGCTATGGCCTGCGAGTTCTTTAGTCATGTAACTTCTTTAAACTGTCTGGACAGCAGAACTAAGTTAAACACTGTATTGATTGTTAATGAATTATATTTACTTTTTTGTGTCAGTTTTATAAATTTAGGATGTAAATACTGAGAATAATAGCAATTGAAGTTTTCTGGCTTTGTAGCAGAGTTTTTGCAGACAGATGTTAAAGATAGTTTTTGTTATTTTGGATGGCTATATCCCATCTGGAAAATTTTTCATATAAGTCCACAAAAAAAAAAAAAAGTGACATGCTAGTTGATAACTTTTGTTTGAACTACACTATTACTTTTTCATATTGGTACAAACTGTTGTCTTTCATTTAGGTTCAGAAACTACAAGCAATCCTGAAACCCATGATGCTCAGGCGATTAAAGGAAGATGTAGAAAAAAAGCTGGCCCCTAAGGAGGAAACTATAATTGAAGTAGAACTAACCAACATCCAGAAGAAATATTACCGAGCTATTTTGGAGAAGAATTTTGCTTTCTTATCCAAAGGAGCAGGGCAAGCAAATGTACCCAATCTGGTTAACACTATGATGGAACTCAGAAAGTGTTGTAATCACCCTTATCTCATCAAAGGTAAATACATGATAAGGACTGATTTTTTTAACTGCTTTTTTACTTTTATTCAGAATATGTAAGAACTTCTGTAGTAATTCTGTAGTGTTTCTTCTGGCTTGCCAAGGTTTGGATTAGGCAGAAGCATTTATTTGATAGATATAAAGCAAAGTTGCCTGAAATGTTAACTTGTTTTTTAGGATTTTCACAGAACATTTAGAAGCAATTACCTCATGGAAATGATACATCTCTTTAAAAGCAGTATGAAGAACAACTTTTAGGTCTACCTTCTCAGATTAATGCTTCTTCCAAGTGACATGATCTCCGTCAATCTTCATTGCTTTTCTCACTTAATTATAACTTCCTGGTGTTTTTCCTGACTTGCAAGAAAATACACCTTAAGCTCCTGAAATTTTTTCTGTGATTTCAGAAGAAGTATTCAAAGTACTGGTTTTTTAAAGACTCATGTCCCATTTAAAATACCACAAAGACAAAAGAACTTGTGGGTTTCTTAGCTGGTTTTTTTACACAATGCTTCAAGTGTTTTAGTTTTTGCAATTTGGAGGAGAGAGGTTCACTTCATTCTAGGTCTTTTTTTCTGTGGTGTTCTGCTTAAAATTCAAGGCTTCTTTTCAAAGCCCATAGAAATAGATGTTCTTCAGCTATGTTCTGTCTCCATCAGTGGCTAATGGGGGATATTTAGGATACAAGCACTGATTTTAGTAACAATATTCTTTGGTGTAGGTGCTGAAGAGAAGATCCTTGGAGAGTTTAAGGAAACATACAGCCCAAGTGCTGCTGACTTCCACCTGCAAGCAATGATCCAGTCTGCTGGTAAATTGGTTCTTATTGATAAGCTTCTTCCAAAAATGAAAGCAGGAGGCCACAAGGTCCTTATCTTCTCTCAAATGGTGCGTTGCCTTGATATTTTGGAGGATTACCTTATACATAAAAGGTAAGCTGTTTCATAGTCTGTATCCTGTAGTATATTGTTCTCAATGGGCATATCTGTGAATGTTAGTGCAGGATTAATGATAGCAGCACACCAAAGCTGGGAGCTTTGTTTTCTGTTTTGCTAATCAGTGTGTAGCTTGTGTTCTGTGATCCTTTACTCACCAACCAATTAAAAACTTCTGAGAAAAACTAGAGAGAGGTTATTGAGTAAACCATGTGCTTTCAGTGTGTAGCTTTTTCCATTAAACATTCAGTTACATATGTACTATTCATACATTTTTTTGTCAGAAACTAAGTAAGTTCAAGCTCAGCATTGCTTGTCCAAACCCCAGGAAGCATTGAATATTTTCTTTATTTTACATGATATTGAACTTGGACCAGACAGGGTCCAAGATGCAGCTCCTTAATTCCAACATAGTACAAGTACAAAATGGTAAACAACTGGAGGTTTGTTTTTTATTAATGTAACAGTACAAATGTTCTTCCTATCTTTCCTAAACTGTGACTGCTTTGAATTTTGCAGCAGAACTGAACTGCCAGCTATAAACCAGCTCCTTAGGATGGCTTTTGCCATCCCGTAGCATAGCACTGTTTGGTGATACTGTGGACTCCGTGGAAGATAAATGCTTATTTGAGCATGTGGCTAAAATGCATAAAGCCTTAGACTTTAAACTTGGTTTCAGCTGGTAGTTGCTGTATCAATCTGAAAACCTATAAAAACGCATAGTTCATGTTGTTCTACTTTTGTTGGAATGTCCATACTGCTTTGAAGTAATTGTCACTGAACTACATCACAGCAACACCCTTAACATGTTGAAAAATAAAAATTATTAATAGTGTCAAACCTTCTTGCAGTGGATACTAGAATGTATATTGAATATTAGATTATTTTTATACTTCTTTGTGTGATAGTTTTATGTTAAAGCCATCGTTTTGAACTGAGAGCTCAACAGTTTCTGTGTTTTATTTTAAAAGATCAATTTTAACTTCATAGTAGTACTTAATTCAGTATAATAAACATTACATTTTTGGTACTGTTTTAACATTTGAGCTAGTCAGTCATACCTACAGGTAGAATATTTAGAAATCCACAGAAGCTGCCATTTGATTAGAAATGTTGCAGTGCACATATGACTGGACTTAGTGCTTAACAGACTTCAGGACTGTAGGAGATGGCTGCCTGCCAAAATGCCTGTGGTCCTGTGGATTATCTGCTGTGCCATTTTATAGCTGATTAGAAGAAAAAATGGTTGTGAGGGTTTCTGACTCCCAGATACATATTCAGCATCTTACACAGTTTACAACATACAGAAGTATTTGTTCCCTTCTTAAGCATTTTATCTCAGACGTTTCAAGGGAGTCTAATTGTCGGATGTAACAAATGACAGTTTTACTTCAGGCTTTTAAATTTGCCGGGTTTAGTCTAGGATGCCTTGGTAAAGACTGTTACAGGTGCTGTCATGTCATTTTTGTTCCATTTCTCTTAATCCTTATCACATCAGTATGCGGTTTGTCCAGTGATAGCCCACCAAGTTCTGCTTTCTGCTGATCACTTGATTGCTCCTAATGTGTTCAGACAATTAGGTATATAATAAAAGAGTCCACTGTCCTGCTTCTGGGACCCTAGGGAGGGATACAAGGATAATAGCATGTGAAAAACTTGTGGGTGTCCACATAGGACCTTCAGGTTATGGTGTGTTATAATGCAGCTAAGTGCCATGGTACTGCATGGGTTTTGGCACGTAATCAGATGCTTGCTTTAGTGGACAGAACCCAGAAGAACTTGTCTTAAAATGCTGGGTATTTGGACTTGCAGATGTGTATTAGTACTATTAGATGTGCAAGTTCTGATGTGATTCTTGATTATGTTACCCACTGCTAATCAATGTTAGTTTGTATCACTTTTATTCACTGTAAAGGATAAACATGCAAGCAGGAGATCTGTTCTAATCACCCTTTAAAGTATAAAAAAAACAACTGTAATGAATTGTGTGTATTTATCTGGCACTTCCCAGGTACTTGTATGAGCGAATTGATGGGCGAGTACGAGGGAATCTCAGACAAGCTGCCATCGACCGGTTCAGCAAACCAGACTCTGATCGCTTCGTCTTCCTCCTGTGCACCAGGGCTGGGGGTTTGGGCATTAACTTGACTGCAGCAGACACGTGCATAATTTTTGATTCTGACTGGAATCCTCAAAATGATCTGCAGGTACATTCCTTTGAGCATGATAGTAAGGCCTGATTGAAAAAAATACTGTCTCTGTTCTGAACATAGATGTTTTTAAAATGTTTGAGTTTTTTAAGGCATGCATTGAAAGTTTTTTGATGAATACTTTCTACTCATATAGGAGAGATTTCATTTGGTTTTGTTCTAACTTTTAAACTGATCAGTCTTGAAAAATAGAACACAGGTGAAGTCAGTGAGTTGATAAAACCCTTAAGATTTGATGACACTGAAACTGGGGGGCTATTTTTACATGTACTAACACAGTTTATGTAAATATAGGTGTTCAGCTAAAGCATAATATATGGAAAAGGATTACTATGTATTAAGAAAGAGTGAATTAATCAAATCTAGGAATTAGGTGCGGAAATTGAGTCAGTTCTCAAGTCGCAACTCCTTTACCATTTGTATCTGAAGATCAGATAATTTGTGAGCTAGCATGTCTTTTTACCTGGTGTTACTGCAAGGGAAATACCACTCAGGAGCTCCTGCCTGCATTCAGGAGGAGCACAGACCGCTCATCTGCATTTTACTTGCTACATTGTTTTCAGAAAGCTGCACAATGTGGAAAATGTCTCATAGCTTCCATTTACTCAAATGAGTATTGACTCTTGTTTGTCTGATTGTCCTAGAGCAGAAAGAATTTTTTAAATGAATAGGACCTTGTTCATAGATAAGTCTAAATTGTTGCTGCCATTCTCCCTTCCTTCCAAAGGCTCAAGCCCGATGCCACAGGATTGGTCAGAACAAAGCAGTGAAGGTCTACAGACTGATAACACGTAATTCGTATGAGAGAGAGATGTTTGATAGAGCAAGTCTGAAGCTGGGACTGGATAAGGCTGTCCTGCAGAGTATGAGTGGAAGAGAAAACAGTGTCGGTGGTGTATGTAGATTTATTTCCTGCAATAACCTGTCTTTTGCTTTTGAAATCATGTGGGAATTACTTCAAATTACAGAAGCTACCATTTTTCTGTCATTTGCATCTCTGTTCTGTTTTCTGATGTGGACTAGCAATATAGGTGACACAATTTTAAATGTAGTCAGTTACTCTGGTAAATCTTTTACAATTTCTTACCTCTTAAGGTCTAAGGTAGTTAATGTCAGAGTTAAAACAAACAGAAAAGGTATTTTCTCATATTAATATAATGTGTTACTTTAAGGAGATTCACATCTAGTATGAATAGGTAATTTTTTTTAAACATGCTTATCATGGTACTGAGAATAGCCAAAACAAAAGAGGCATACTGGTAAAAGTGTGCTCTGTAACCACATAATAAGTTATTTCAACTGGCAGCGAGACTTTTACCTTTCAATAATCCAGATTTAAGTTTATAAATCACAAGGCACAACTGGGTTGTGGAAACATGGGAAGGGAAAGAGAAATAGAAAGGACTTGGGGATTTTTTTTCTTAACTGTCTAAACCTGATTTTATTTGCTCAGATCCAACAACTCTCCAAAAAAGAAATAGAAGACTTGCTTCGAAGAGGTGCATATGGTGCCATTATGGATGAAGAAGATGAAGGCTCTAAATTCTGTGAGGAAGACATTGACCAGATCCTACAGCGTCGTACGAAAACCATCACGATTGAATCAGAAGGAAGAGGCTCCACCTTTGCCAAGGTGCAGAACAGCAAGTTGTTCTGTGACAGTCTAAGCTGTAAATGTGACTGAGTGTTGTAGAGCTTATGCCTTGTGTTTTTAAGTTACGTTTACTTTTGTTTCATGGGGGTGTGTGTTAGGTACATTTTTTCAGTCCTTGCATCTGCGTGTTTATGTTAAACATGCCCATAGCAAAATCAGATTTGCACATACAGACTGTAAATGCCAGATACAAAGAGCATGCTTGAGCAAAGATGAGTAATGCATATGTGCTGCTTCTGAAAAGGCTGGATTTTGTGTGAGGTGTAGTGGGCTGCGTTTACCAAAACTGTTTAAATAAATTTGGTCATCGATCATTTGTATTCAGATACATTAAGAGCAGGGGAAAATGTATATGACAAAAATTAATAAGATTAAACATTCTTAATTTGTGTAGGCTTATTCTAAAAATACCTCACAGAGGAAATAGTTTGAACCTTGAGCTTTCCTGGTAAGAGTTGGAAGCCGCCTAAAATAGCAGGGGGCGGAGAGTGCCTATATGTACATGGGAAGGGGGCTGAGAGTGTAAAATATCAAGCAATATAACTGAGCTTGGAGCGTGGGCACTTCATCAATGCAGTTGTGACAATTCCAAAAGGAAAAAGAAAAGGCAAAGCAAAAGGCAGACTTTTAAAATATTATAAATATATATTTATATTCTTAATAGTAGTATTTATAAATACTATTTATTTATGTTTATTCAGGCTTTCTTATATCTTGCTGATTGTGGCTTAAGTAAGAAGTAGAATTCTAAATAAGGTCATCATCGCTGTCTTTCTATCAGAAGAGTTAGAAATTTTTATATATATTTACTCTTTTCCCAAATGCGGTGTATCGTGGTTTTTTAAATGCTTTCTGAAATTAGGCTCATTCCATGCACTCAAGCTTTGATTGTTGGCAGCTTAAACACCCCTTTGAAATTTCCCTCAAGCGAGTACTTTTGCAGGAGATGAAATCCCCAAATGCTGATAAGCCTCTTCAAAAGGTTCTTTTTTCTTCCATTCGAGTAATTTAGATTCAGACTTAGAAGCAGAAGAGTCTTGCTGCTTAATGTTCTCTCCTGATGGTGCATAAAAGTTCATTAGATTTTTCTGATACTTTATGGGTCTGATTTTTAAAAATTTAGGGGGAGGAGAACTTTAGAGTTGCTTTGCAGTCTAAGTAAATTCTAAAGTCTTAACAGCTGCTTGGGAGATTTTTGATGAAATAAGGTCATGCAGTCTTCAGAGCACTGAGGCAAACTGTGTATTTTGATGTGTGCTGTTGGTAAGATTTAGTTTTATTTGTTACAGGCTAGTTTTGTTGCATCTGGCAACAGGACTGATATTTCACTGGATGATCCCAACTTCTGGCAGAAGTGGGCCAAAAAAGCAGAAATAGATATCGATGCCATCAGTGGTAGAGTAAGTACTTTTCTTCTTTAATGTGTGTTTTTTCCAAGGGTGTGCCTGCTGTTGAATTCTGGAGTAGCAGGTCTAGGATTTCTGGTGCTTTTTGATTAAGATTTCAACAAAACAGACTTTTTGTGCTGTATGATTTGTGCAGGGGCAATTGGCCTGCTGATAGCTTTAGTTTTTCCTATTTTCCTGCTGTTCCAAAAAAGTTTGCTTTAATTTCTGTCAAAGATCTGAAAATGGTTGAAAGTATGGAATTAGTCTGTTTGCCCTATTTCTCTGTAAATCCTGGGCTGGAATCTGCAAAACTGAGACCTGTATAAATTTTAGATTACTGGAGGTTGTGTGATGTCTTTACAAAACAGCTGTTCAAATGACATAAGAATTGTTTCCGAACTGAAGCCACCTACCTTAGAAAAACTCATCAACTGTTCCTTTCATAAGGTTTGTTTAAAATCTTGCAGAACAGCCTGGTTATTGATACCCCAAGAATCAGGAAGCAGACACGGCCCTTCAGTGCTACAAAGGATGAACTGGCTGAGTTGTCTGAGGTGGAGAGTGAGAGTGAAGATAAACCAAAACTCCGCAGGCCTTGTGACCGTTCCAATGGATATGGAAGAACCGAGTGCTTTCGGGTGGAAAAGAACTTGCTGGTCTATGGGTATGGTTGTACATCTTTCTTCATTCTAGGAAGTTTCTAAAAAATACTTTTTTTCCTTGTACTAAATCTTATATAAATAACTTTTAACTAAATATTGGTGTGTATACAGAGAATTTATTGAGAACAGGAATTTATCATGCACCTAGTAAAAGTCTTTCTGGCAATTTGCAATTAAAGAAACATAAATGAAGAAAAGTGAAAATCTTTCTTCAGGTGAGATTATAACATTTAACATGGGCACTACAGGAATCTCTCTGAAAATCACTACAGTAAGTGCAGCAGGCAGGCTCAAAACTCCTTAAAAGAAAAACACCTGTAACAAAGGCTTGGTAGGTAACTTGATTTTCATAATTGCAGAACGTCTTGCACTTCTGTGAGGCGCAAATAGGAACTGAAAACGTAACCAGTTATTTTAAGACTACTGAAATCAGATGTGTTGATTTGGAAATCAGATCTTAAGTCTTCTCTCACCCACCTTATAAGAAAACTAACTGCATTCTCGTCAATAGGAGATCCCACCAGTTTTGTGTCTTAGAAGTCTGAAACAGTCATCTGGGTGTTTCGTAAACAGGCACTTTTTGTTTAAAACTGAGTTTTAAACAAATGGAGTTCTGTTGCAAATGTTACTTTCTTATTTCCACTCAGTAACTTAAGCTGACAGAAAAAAATTGAAAGCTAAGTATTGTAAAGAGAAATTCCTTTCTGCCAGAGAAGTCTGCAGGCTGCCCAAGTGCTGATTTGTGTTTCACTTTGCACTAGGTGGGGTCGATGGAGAGAAATTCTGTCCCATGGTCGCTTCAAGAGGCAGCTGAATGAACAGGATGTGGAGATAATTTGCCGAGCCCTGTTGGCCTATTGTCTTGTTCACTACAGAGGGGATGAGAAAATAAAAAGTTTTATATGGGATCTCATTACCCCTACAGAGGATGGGCAAACACGAGAGTTACAGAATCACCTCGGTAAGGACTTAAGGTGTTTCTGTAGTTAAATATCTTCACATATGTATGCCTGTGATACTGGGATAAAAACAGCTAAAAACCCTCTTAGAATGCATCCTACTTGAAGTAAATATAACTTATTTGAGATACACTTCTTCACCCATCAGTTGAATTGTGTAATTTTTGCTTTGCTTTGGGTTTGATGCCTTACCCAAATGGATTGGTATAGTCTGTGTAAGCTTTCACTTCAGTTAAGTTTGTAAGAGCATGTTCTTTCCTAGTAGGTGACAGACAACACACTTCTTTTTCTTTCCCTCTCTCCTGCCTTGTCCTTAGCTGGTGATATGTCCTCCAGAGATGCTCTGAGAGGCTGAAAGACTCATATCCAGAGGCTGTGATGCTGGTTTTTATGCACTGCAGGTTGCAATACTGGTATAGAATATAGGAACTATAACTGTCATGGGCATCTATACATATACCTTTAATATTTTACGTTATATAGGCTTATCAGCCCCTGTGCCTAGAGGAAGAAAAGGGAAAAAAGTCAAGACCCAGGCTAGCACTTTTGATATACACAAAGCAGAATGGCTTCGAAAATACAATCCAGAACATCTCTTGCAAGATGAAGGATACAAAAAGCACATAAAACACCATTGCAACAAGTAAGCAGTAGCTGAATTGTCCATGTCTTTCAATTTGTTTTTATATATTATTTTTACTTCTAATTCCTTGTTGTCTTAGACTTTAAGATACTTGTGGCATTATGAAGAAACAAGGTTTAATGGTGTTAGCTTGATTAGAATAATCAAGGTTGCAGCGCATTTGGAGGTTAACGGATGATTTCACACGTAAAATAATTGTGTTACAGTTTTTAAAGAAACTAACTGTGTGTTTGTCTGTGGAGAGAGCAATCTCTTGCTAGCATGTTTGGGATGCCTTGCAGCAGCCAAAGAACAAAGGAGTGGGAGTGCTTAGCAAAGAAAATGAAAGCACTAAAGTTGTTGCCCCTCAATCTCACATGCTGTTTCCCTGGCATGTTTTCCAGGCTTCTGAGGATCTGAGTTACCAGCTTGTTGAAAGCTTAGTCATGCCCATGAATGAGCTTTTTCTGGATAAATAATTTTCCTATAGCTAAACTTGTCATTTTCTGCTTGGACACTTCACATACAGCTGTAGTCAAGAATTGAGGTCAAGCATGGAGAGGCCACTGGGGTCGTGCACCAAATTCTGACTGAGAAGGAATGGAAAGGTGATGTGGGAGATATTCATTGTCAGCCCACTCGATCCTCTCTAAGGGCATGTTCTAAGCAGGAAAAGGGAAATAGCAGTTTGTTCCTGGCAGTGTTTTATGAAGCAAGTGAAGAGTGTTCTCCTGACCCTGGTTTTTAGGATTTGAAAGAACTTTTGCAATGAAACAATTTGTAAATGTGATGGCAATAAAAACTGTTAGGTATCCTGAATTGGAGGTTATCTCCCCTTAAAATTGAAGGAATTGTGTTTCAGCAAAGTGACTTGAAATCTGTGATATTACAAAAGACAGAACAAAATCATCCACCAAGGATTGAAAGCTTTTAGAGTGCTAATATTATTAATTATCTTTTTTCTTTGTTTAGGGTCTTACTTCGAGTAAGAATGCTGTATTACTTAAAACAAGAAGTCATTGGCAATGAATTCCAAAAGGTGTTTGATGGAACTGATGCCAGGTGAACTATAGAGAGAGTATTTTTGCTTCTTTATTTCAAATGTCACATGAAAATTCAGAAATCTTCCTAGACCTAAATAAGAAATGTTAAAACTAAATGTTTGTATCCTTAGGCTGCGAATACAGGTTTTTGTTTACTGAACACTTTGTATGAACTTGACATGAGGAAGTCCTGATTTCTGTGTAGCTATATAAAGTGAAATAATATAAATCAAATAGACTGAGAAAGTTAAGTGGAAGATAGAATTCTATAGTTTGCATTCTAATTGACAGATTTTCCGTGTCACTTTTTTGCATGCTTTTGGTTATGCGCTGTATACTCCTGCTAATTTTTTTTCAATGCAAATATTACTGTATGGAAATTCTTAAACTCTTTGCTACAGGAGCTTGTGGTGGATAGAAAGTTGTAATTTGATTCAGAAATGTTTGTGGAAGAGCAGTCCCTATCATGCTGTTAAACACAAACACAGATAATCCTTGGTTTGCAAAGTTATGCAAGCACACCCTGCTGGGAGTTGGTGGAGTTCACTGAGAGGAAGAATATTGTGTTCTGGTTCTGCTTTCATATTCTTTCCGTGTTACTGGTCTCTGTCAAATACAAAACACCAAGCTGTCTGGGTGTTCTGTATTGCTGGTTTTAGTGTATTTGTGGCTTGAAGAGGGAATTTTAAAATCCATCATAAAGTAGAAATGTACAAAGAGAATATAAAAATTTATTTCTTCCTCTGAATATTACTGATACTGGTGTGCTGTTGGTGATTCCCTTTAGTGAAATTGATGTGTGGGTCCCTGAGCCAGATCACTCTGAAGTTCCTGCTGAGTGGTGGGATGCAGATGCAGATAAATCTCTTCTAATTGGCGTTTTTAAACATGGTAAGTAATATGGATGAATATGTATGTCCCCACTCCCTATATAAAACCACCTTACACTTAAATTTTTTTTACAGTTTACTCTGCAAGTTGAATTATTGCCACTTTTTGTCCCCTCTATAGGTTACGAAAAATACAACACTATCAGAGCAGACCCAGCGCTGTGCTTCTTGGAAAGGGTTGGCAAGCCAGATGAAAAAGCAGTTGCTGCCGAGCAGAGGGCTAATGATTATATGGATGGGTATGAGCACTTGAAGGGGGCATGAATGTTTTGGGGCCTTAAAGGAAGCAAGTCTGAATTTACATGCTGTACTTTATTCTATTCCTAACTAGTATTATACTAGTTTGATGTCATTGTTTTAAAGAATACTACTGTGATATTACTCCCAGAGAGCAGAAAAGAGTTAGGAACAGTGTAAAAAACCACTGAAGTTTGGAACTTCACAGTTAAAAGATGAAACAGCTTGTTAACAAGAACTCTGCCTCATGTTGCTGTGTCAGAAATACTGCCTTAGACATTGAAGTGCAAAAGCCTTAAAGGCAGAGCGCTACAGACCTATTTGACTTGATTTCAGGTCGGTCAGCTTGGTCTGTTTGTCTTGTGTAGCTAACCAGTGACCCCAGTAGATCAACTTGAGAATTACTGGTAACTATGGAATGAGAGAACTGCTTTTATTCATTTCCTTGTCATTGAGGTTATCATTTGTGATCAGGCAGTATCTTTGAAGGAGATAGTGAACTGGGGGGAGCCAAAGCTGCATGAAATATTTTCCTTGTTTCAAGTAAAAAAATAAATACAGTACATCTCACTAAATTTAAATCAGTTTTGCTTAATTAAAAGAGTGTAAGACTTGTAAGATATTACTAAGATGGCTTCTTTTGTGTTGAAATTTTAACAGGGATGTAGAAGATCCAGAATATAAACCAGCACCAGCAATGTTTAAAGATGACATAGAGGTATAGTAGGCACCTATTAATAGCTCTTTTTAACATTCATTCAGTTAGACATTTTAATACATGTTGACTTAGAATGTAATACTTCCACCTTCTTGTTGAGCAAATTATTACATTTTTTCTCTGTTTCTCTAAAATTGATGAAGCTTGCTCCATGTGTTTCTTGAATTGTCTGGATGGGTGGGAATGGGAGGGAATTGCTGTATAGTTCTGTTGAATGCCTTGTTAGCCATTTGTTCAAATGAGAAGTTCTTCTTTGTCATATTCATAACATGTCTGCAAGATATAATTTTAGCCTAAATCTCTGGAAGGGGCTATATTTTAAGTTGCTTCACTTTTTTGTTTTTCTACAGGATGATGTTTCATCCCCAGGTGATCTAGTAATAGCAGATGGAGGTAAATACATAAAACTTCAAATTTGAGCCAATTGGTTTTATGTTTTGAACTGTTTAAATCTCCTGACTGTTAGCTAAAGTGTATTTAGATTGGCCAGGGCAGAACCATAGGCACCTGCAATGATTAACTTCTCCATTTTTCCTGTGACTTGGTTTTAATATAGATGGACAAATGATGGAAGGAGACAAAATCTATTGGCCCACTCAGTCTGCCTTAACTACACGTCTTCGGCGCCTAATAACAGCTTATCAGCGAACAAGTAAAAACAGGCAGGCCCAGCAGGTCCAGCCAGCATTCCCCATACAAACCAGCATGATGCAGCCTCCATATGAAGAAGCTGCACTGAATCCAAAGATGGCTGCCAAGATTGAAAGACAGCAAAGGTATGTGTAGCATGTAAATACACTTTTTTACTACTCCCTTGTATATGAGAAATACTGAAGAATGAATGTATGAAACAGTGAAGAAAATGACAGAATTTCATTTTTTTTTTCTTGCTGATCAAGGTGGACAAGAAGAGAAGAAGCTGACTTTTACAGAGTTGTGTCCACGTTTGGAGTGGTGTTTGATCCTGAAAGGGGACGATTTGACTGGACCAAGTTTAGGGCGATGGCTCGACTGCATAAGAAAACTGATGAGAGCTTGGAGAAGTACTTGTATGCGTTTATGTCAATGTGCAGGAGGGTCTGTCGGCTCCCCTCAAAAGAAGGTTGGGTGCATATGTTTTCACTTCTTAAATTTGTTTTGTCCGTGCTTACCTTGAAAAGGGTTTTCTTTCATATGTTGCAAAATAAAAATGGGGGAAGGGGAGCTAAGGAAACATGTTGTGAGTAAAATTGAAAGCTTATATTGGGGAGACATATATTAACTAATTAAAGCCATCTACTTGTAGTAGTGATTTGGAGTGGGTTGTTTTTGCCAGGTTCTCATCTTTGTTGTGTTTTAATGCAGAACTTGTAGACCCAAACATTTTTATCCAGCCGATTACAGAGGAACGTGCTTCTCGGACCTTGTATCGCATTGAGCTCCTGAGGAAAGTGAGAGAACAGGCACTTAGACACCCACAGTTGTTTGAACGACTAAAACTATGCCAGCCAAACCCAGACTTACCTGTCTGGTGGGAATGTGGGACTCATGACTGGGATTTACTTATTGGAGCTGCCAAACATGGAGTTAGCAGGACAGATTATCATATTCTTCGTGATCCTGAACTCTCATTTATGTCTGCCCAGAGGAACTATAATCAAAACAAAGTGGCACTCTCAAGGACTTCTACTCCACTCTTGCATCAGTACCAGATGGCATTATCTGCTTCTCCTCTTACACCTCAGTCAAGACTGTCAGATGCTAAAGCGAATGCTTTTGAGGACACAAAAGCTAAAAATGAAAATCTGAAAGAGGACCCTCAGTCTTCTGAAGAGGAATCTATGTCTACAGAGGAGACACAGACAGTAATGAAATCTGAACCTTTGAGTCCCAAAAATGGCACACCAATACAAATTTCAGACCACAGACCTAGTGTGAAGGCTGAAACAGACAGGCGCATGGTGGCAGCAAGGACAGAGCCTCTCACTCCAAACCCAGCTTCCAAAAAGCAGCGAGTCAGCAAAAGGGGATCTGACTCTAGCTCTGACTCAGACTCTGACTCAGATAGATCATCCTGTTCTTCCAGGTCATCATCTTCATCCTCCTCGTCTTCCTCATCTTGTTCACACTCTCGATCTGGCTCTAGCTCTTCATCATCTTCATCTTGTTCTTCAGCATCTTCATCCTCCTCCTCATCGTCCTCATCGTCATCCTCGTCATCATCATCATCGTCTGAAGAGAGTGATAGTGATGAAGAGGAGGCACAAAAACGTGGTATGTGTGTAGTCTTACTTCTGCAGTATAACTCTTAAACTGAAAAAGTTTATTCTTAATGGAAAAATGTCTAAAAAAAGATATTAAATCCCACAAAAGTAGAACTTAAATAATAGACTTAAATATAAATAATAACACATTTGCTTGATTCCTCCAAGAGTGGGAAGAATTTCAGGAATACTGCATTTTCTTTGCTTCATGTCAGTGCCTTGGGTGAGGCACTTCAGATGTGTTGACTGGTTCCCTAAGCAAGGTTGCTGTGCATGTGGTTCTCCTGTGGGAGGAGAGTTGAATGGCCAGTGTTTTCTGGAAATACATTGCATGTGTGTATTCCCTGCTACTGTTTCTTTTGCTTCATATAGAGAGATATTCTTTCGGTTTTCCTGGTTTTCTCTGCCCTTTCTCACCCGTCATTGTAGCTTCCTCATTGGGCTTCCATGAAACCTGCAAGTTTTCTTCTGTCCGGGCTCTAGAGTCATGTCAACTGCTTTTTAGTGTGAACTAGAGGTGCCCAAGCAATGTACTTGCTCTGAAAGTCTTTTCCGAAACACCTAAACAAAGACCTAAAAATAGGTACCTGCTTAGAAAAGACTGAGGCAACTCCAGCACATAGGACCATGTAACACAGAGAGACTTTGAAAAGCTTCAAAGTAGAAGCAAAAAACTCTGCTCAGTGAAGTGATTTAAAGTTTTTAATAAACCAAACAATCATTCCTTAATAAACTCTTCACTCTTACACTATAAAGTGTCCTCTACTCTTGCCCCATTGAAACTCAAAATATGAAAAGATTTCTCTAATCTGTGATGTGAATGGTAATAGAGAAGGGAAGAAGATGAAGGCAGGCAGTGGGATTACAGCATAAGCAGTATCATACAGTAATCATTTCCCCTGTGCCTCAGGGAAAAAGGCATTGTGTTAATCAGATGGATCTTCTTGTCCATGGAAATGACTAATGGAAACTGTAGAATTAATTTACTGGGGAAATGATTACTGAGCAACTAAAATGCACTTAAAATGATTAAGATGCTGCTGCCTGTAGCAGTAGAAGGACATTTTGAGAGGAAACAGTTGTATGCAAACAGTGAGACCCAAGGAATGCTTATGTAACATAAATATTTAGATCAAGATAATGAATACTATAACATGTGCTACAAGTCCAAATCTTAGGCTTGTTTTGTGCCAGCTCAGTCTGCTTAGGCAGACTGCAGTAGTGCCATCCTCAGACTGCAGATTCCCATAGATCAGTCAGCCATTCTTTCTATGGCTATTTTCCTGCGAGTTGATGGTGAAGAGGTTGGTAAATGCTGGAAAGTTCTCTCAACTTCATCTGCATTTTAATTTTAAGCCCAGGTTTTATTTCGTTTGTTGTACAAATGATTATGGGCATTTGGCATACTTTCCACATTCGAAGCGTCTTTTAAGGAATTGCTGAGTTCTGTCAGATGACTGTCAGAATACACAGCTGTTGTTAAGGATGGATTTGACTTATGTAGAGCTATCCTGCTTACTCCTTGTGTTGATGTAATATTTACCTTTTCAGGCCACCCTTTCTTTTAGACTATTTCTTCCCCATGTCATAGTGAAACTTTGTTATCTGATGGAGACAAAAGTAAAATAATAATGGTGAGAGAAACATAAGAAAGTCAGAGGACACACTACACTGGAAAGATACTAGGAAAAAATCCATAGTGATTAAAAATTGAAGAAATAAACTATGTGTGAACACATATACAAGACATGGAATATCCAGCATTTAATCCAGTAAATGAAAAGAGCTTTTCCATTAAAGTACTATCCCAATAGATTTGCCATATTCTGGTGATAGGCACTTTTGATTTCAGTTTAATTCTGTATGTTAGTGAATGTTAGCTTACAAAGGAAATATGTTACATGAGGACTGTCTATTAGATTATTCTGGAGCATGCCTGTTTTCAAATAGCTAAATGTTTGACATGTTAAGCTTTTGAAATATTAGCAGGAATATATGTGGAATTTACATACATAGAAAAGGATCAGCCATCATCCTGAAAAACCCAACAGATTAATTCCTCTGTTTAATTGTGTGTTTAGACTTTCTCTGAACATTATTTTGTGTGTTTTGTTCACCTGAACTCTTACAATGAGTGTTTAACTTCTTTACAACACGAAATGATTTTGGTGGTTTTATTTAGCAGAAGGAACTCCACATATAAAAGCATATGATGAAGAGAGTGTGGCCTCTCTCAGTACCACACAAGATGAGACACAGGACAGTTTCCAGATGAACAATGGGACACCAAATTCCAGTTATCTCCTGCAAGGGGGATACATGTTGGCTGCATCCTACTGGCCAAAGGCAAGTTTATCATGAAACTCTGAAAACCAAAGTAGTAGTGCAAGTTGGGCTCTGACATGAGTATTCAGTGAAATATGTTAAAATCACGAAGCAAGGTAAATAGATGTAGGATTTGAATTTCAGGAGCTTTTAGTTGTTATGTTTGCTTCTGGAACATGCATTTAAATCAAAATACTACTTTGCATAATTTTTGAATATTCATTTTGAGAAGGGGAGCATAACTTTCATGTCACAGGTGCTTGGCACATTGTGAAAAATTACATTAAAAGTGTAAAAAATTGACTTTTATCAAATACAGGGGAGGGTCTTGAACTTGTCAAAAGGGTTTGCTTACAGAACTTGTAATTTTAGCATTCGCATGTTTTATTTGACTGTGAACTGTGAAGTTATCAGAAAATCCAGTATTCTCTTTGTATACTTAGCTGAGTTTACTGGGACTTGAGAAATATGTATTATGGAGGTGTGTGAAGTCTTACCTGTGTTTGCTGTCTACAGAATGGGAATGAGGAATAATGTGGTTTCACAAGCTAAAAGGAGACATGAATAAAAGTTTATGGATTTAGTCTTATAAACTGTTTGCTGTTGTATGTTATGGTGCTGCTCATGTGTTCAGATCCAGCCACCAACGAGTCAAAGCCAGACCCACAAATTCTGCTTTGTTGGTTACTGTACATTCCCTTTAAAAAGCAGTAAGATAATGTCCTTCAAGCATTTGCAGGCCCCAGACCCTGTACAGATGAGAGATATTGCATATTTGTTTACAGGTGGATAGTGAAATTAAGCACAGAGGTGGCTTTCACAAACTCACAGGGAATCAGTGCAAAGCCAGGAACTTCAAACTCTTATTAAGTCTGTGTCCAGTGATAAAAGTGTTGTCGTTTCTCTTCTTTTTGAGAGTTAAAGTACAGTGTGGGTAAGCATTGCTTTCACAAAAATGTTTTCTCTGGCTTTTAGGATCGAGTTATGATTAATCGCCTTGACAGTATTTGTCAAACAGTGCTGAAAGGTAAATGGCCCTCGGCCAGAAGGAGCTATGACAGCAACACGGTGGCTTCCTTCTACACAACCAAACTTCTGGATAGCTCCAGCACAGCTGCCGATTACAGCGAGCCCAGCGCACCCACACCCCCTCTTGCAGCTGTTAAAGAGGAATATGATCAGTCACCACAGTTGTCAAAGGTGAAGAAGCATGTACGAGAAAAGGAGTTTACAGTGAAAATCAATGACGTATGTTTATTTTTATTGCCCTAGGACCTGGTTGCGATTGCGGTGTGCGGCATGCTTTACCTGCAAGTGGCTGCCTGCTCTCACTTTCACTTCCTTCACACACTTGTTTGTGGGTATTTGGGTCTGCTGCTTCTGGGCATTGAGGGTTTGGTTTTTTGGGGAGGCTTTTTGGTTTTTTTGGTGGTGGTTGTGTTTTTGGGGTTGTTGTGTTTTTTGGTTTTTGGTTTTTTGGTTTTTTTGGGTTTTTTTTTTTTTTTTTTTTTTTTTTTTTTTTTTTTTTGGTTTTTGCTTTATTTGCATAAGCCACTGGAAGAAATCATTGTTATTTTTCTCTCTGAATTGAATTTTTGCCATTCTGGTGCTTCCTCAGACAGCCTCATGCTGTTTCTTAGAAATCCGGTTAGTATGAAAAGGTATTTCTGTTGTTCAGCTTTTTTTAAACATTTCAGTGTATCCTATCCAGCAAGCACTTCAGTATTTCATGGCCTTTTAGAGAATTGTAGGAAAACTTCCTGATTTAAATGCAGGCTAGAAGCTTCAAGCATTTTTCTTACCTATACTTTGAGGCATGTTTGTAGCACATAAAAATGTATGAATGTTTCCTCTCGTCATTGGGTTTGGCATCTTTTTAGGCCTGGATTTGGGAGGTAGACAGCTCATCAGTGTCTGGATGTTTCAGTTGAGATGAAATTTCTGTTCAGATTTGGGCTTTACATGGAGAAGCAAGACTTGTTTTAAGGTCTAATACAGTGTTTTCATTCTTTCTCAACTCTTCTGGAGTAACAGTTTGTATGTGTGAGTCCTGATTATGAAGTAGTCATTTCTGCTTCAGAAGAGGCTCTTCTAACCCTGGCATTTATTTAACAGGAAGGTGGTTTGAAATTGACTTTTCAGAAGCAGGGACTGTCTCAGAAAAGGCCATTTGAAAGCGATGAAGGTGCATTGGGTCAGCAGCAATATCTGGCTCGCCTTCGTGAACTCCAGAATGCTTCAGAAACCAGCCTTGTCAACTTTCCAAAATCACTTCCCAAATCAGGTACATAAAATATCAGAGGGCATAAGGGTTAATAATACATTTCATTTTCTGTGTTCTTCTGTTACCTCCATGGATAGGCAATGGAGAGAGATGTTTGCAATGTTACTGTTCCAAACTGCAGTCTGGAGAAATCCTGTCTGGTGTGGAGACTCTCTCCAGTTTGGAGCACAGGAGTATTCTCACACGGTGTCAGTTACTGTGATACTCCTTTATCAGAATGATGCCATTATACATTATAAACAGCCCCCAGAGAAGATTTTAATAATTATAAAGTGCATCACTGTACACTGACAATAATCAGTTTAGCTCAGAATTTAGTGTGGCTACTGGGTAAGCAAAGCTGAAGAGTTCCGGATTTATGCCTGTGCCAATTTGCACTCTGCATAATCTTCTCCTGTGTCTCGTGTAAGGAAACAGTAGAGGACAATAGTCTAGAATCAATTTTTGGCTTACAGCCAAGAACTTACAGCTTATTTTCATTAAGAAAAATAATAGCAGGTATACATTGACAAAAATGAGCCTAAAGTAAGGAGTTAATATTTGGTTTAAAATACTTGAAATTATTAGAATTGGTTGCTTGATTTAGGCCAATTTCTGATTTCAATGACTGTGATTTGTTGGGATTGCATACAGATGTGAATAAAAACCATTTCCTTTAAAAAAATTACTACTCTTCACTTGCATTTTGGGACTTTCTTATTGTTTTGCAATGTACCATTAAGGTCTTATTAAACATTTATTTAGGGTTGTCTGCCTCTGTGTGTGTGATGTCAGCAGTTTTCAACAGCTCTCATGTCTGTGCAGATTATTTTGGAGAGGATAGGGGAGGCAGTAATGAGATTTCCTCAGTAGAATGGCTTTTCAGAGCCTGGTATTCATAGTGTTTTAAACAGTCATAGCACAAAAGGCAATTTGTCTTAGCCATTAGATGTAGAAATCATATGTGCGTCAGTATTTCAAGTAATTTTATTTGCTTTTTTGTTCAGAATAAGTATCTGACACTGGTTTTATTGCATCATTTCTTAGGTACTTCCAGTCACTTAACAGCCAGTGCCAATGGAGTCATAGTTGACAGTCAGCCTGTAGTCAAGAAGAGACGAGGGAGAAGGAAGAATGTGGAGGGAGTTGATGTCCTCTTTATGAATAGAAATAAACAGCCTAATCATGTAAGTAAACCTGATTTTGTATCCAAAGAAATATAATCCAGATTACTGTTTGTGGCTTAACAGAGCATAATCAGCTGTTGATATTCAACAAAAAACTTTATTACTCAAAACTTTTGGGTTTGGTTTTTCTTTTCTGAAAGTGTTCACTGATAGTTTATGACTACACAGATGAATACTGATGGAGTTTTATTAAATTTATATATATACAATATTGATAACTATTTGTAAAATGCAAGTTTAATTCTAGTTTTGACGAACTGTAATTAATCATGTATTATTAAAAATTTTGGTTTTGATCTGCCAACACTCCTGACATCCTTTCCTGTAACATCTGTTACGGGACCTGTTTGCACAGTGACTTGAAGGGGTCTCTGTGGCATGAGCAGTCTGCCCAGGTCCTTGAGTCTGCACATCATGATCTGCAGGACTGTGGCCTTCATTGAGTCATACATGAAAGAATTGTGATGGGTTGTCTTCTGTGGAGAATTTAGTCAAATGTTTCTAATTTCTTTAGGTTAATCCAGGTATTAACTCCTGTCAGGTTCCTGCAGGAATAAACCCAGCACTCACTTACACGCAGCCCCAAGGAATGCTTGATGCAGAGAGTCCAGTTCCTGTTATTAACCTGAAAGATGGAACGAGGCTTGCAGGTGATGATGCCCCCAAAAGAAAAGATTTAGAAAGGTGGCTTAAAGAACATCCTGGATATGTTGAAGATTCAGGAGCTTGTATTCCTGTGAGTATTTCTTCCAGTTCTGCTTTAGCTAAACAGTAAAGTATTTCTCCTAAGTTGTATTTGGATTTGTATTCTGTGTTACAGGGAATTAGTTCTTCTTTCTGTTTAATTTAGGAAACAAAAAATGTCCATTTCTTTTACAGTTTGAGTTTGCAAGCCTTTCTTTTTCGTCACAAATGTAATTGCCAAGAAAAGCAGTACTAAACCATGGCGTTGAATCTTTGTCTGATTTCACCTAAGATTTAAAAAACAATCTAGGATAAGAAAACTCATGTTACCATGATGCTGATGAGGGGAGGTGAAAATGTATAACAGTATATTATTTGATGTGCAAGAGGATTAAAGACTACTGTGGAATGTGTCTCATACCTCCATTACAGTGCTATGGTAGTGATGTTTATGTGGGTATGAGCATCTCATTTTGTTACCTCTGAATCTGAGATTTGTTAATGTTGAGCAGGATGTAAGAAAATCATGTGTCTGATGTCTGGAATAACAACCTTACTTCTCCATATAGATGTTATAAGACAAAACAGCAGCAACATTCCAGACAGTTAAAGCACTGTTAAAAACTGAAAAATGAGTGAACAAAGCAATGGGTAGAGGCATCAGAGAGAAGATGCTGTTTACTGGGTTGCTTATTAAATGATTGTGACTAGTAAATTATTATTGTTATTAAAATATTTCTGAAATCGAAGATGACTTCAAATGAATGTCTGACTCGAGAATACACAGACATCTTACCATTTTTAAAACAGTTATGTCAGAAAGATAATTGGCTTTTTAATTCCATTATAACAGAGAATGCAGCTGCACGATGGGAGGCCCAAACAAAAAAGACATCGTTGTCGAAACCCCAATAAACTGGATGTTAATAGTCTGACTGGGGAAGAACGTGTTCAGCTCATAAATAGAAGAAATGCAAGAAAGGTATTCATGATACTGTTCCCATTCTGATATTCCCCCAATGAAAAGTTACCCAAATGAAGAACTCTATATACTATACTTGCTAAAACTGTACAAGTGTATAAACGAAAGGTTTTTGTCTAAAAATTTTGGCACAGAGCAAGGAAGTCAATTACAATCTTCCAGTACATGTTTTTCAGCTGTGAAAATATGTAAGATATGGATAGGAACTTAGCCCATGGTTTATGTTCAGATAGAATTGAACACTCACTATGGTGCAACATTTGTGACATTGAGTCAGACAGAATCAGAGCCACTAAAATATGTGCTGTTCTGATCAAAGTGGCAGTATTGTCAGAAGTTGGAAATTTTGTGTAATTTTCTCATTAAAATTTTTGACACGGTTAAAATTATATTAGTTGCACATCCTGCCTACAAAGTTGTCCATTGGAATTGCAAAAATCCTGTGTACTGGATTATTTTGCTTTTGCTTTTTTCAGTTCTCTCTGTCATGTGACCTTTATGGTTCCCCAGTGTGTGTATTGGCTGTCAGTCACATTTCTGGGTGAAACTGTAGTGTAACAGGAGAACAAAAGGAGAAGGGGAATTCTTGCATAAAAACCCAACAGTGGAAGATACGAGAGCAGGTGTTGCAGTTTTTGGACAGGTAATCAAAGTTGGGGAACAGCATAATGCATTTGAATAGGCTATGGGGAAGGCCAGAAGGCAATATTCAAGAGCAGCATGCAGAACGTTACTGGTGTCTACTGAACAGATGCGGACAGATGTGTGCAATGTGTCTTTGTCAGTGACAGAGCACCAGAGCAGCAGACCAGTGGGAATCTTCAAGGCATTGTATCCATGTATGGAACATTTTTTTCTCATGGTACTGGTAGCTTTTCTTTTTGTTAGAGCAGGTACGAGTAAAACAGGAATTGTTTTTGTCTGCTGCTGTATTAAGATCAGAAGCTTTGTCTACCTGTGTAGGGCAGTGAGGCAGAATTTGAGTCTTTAATTTCTTCAGGGTATTGAGGAAGCAGCTCTGAAAAGGAACCAGAATGATTGTGAGTTTCTTGAAACTGGGACTCTTGGCTGCTCTATAGCAAGCTGGGCCCTAAGGAATCTTTTCGGTTAATGATCAAGGAGTGAGAGATTTGATCTCCGTTTACTGTGAAAACCTGTGTTTTCATGATTTTTTTTTTCTTAGTTTTCCACACCACAGCTGAGACTTGGTTACTTTATTAATCTCAGTTTTCCCATTTGTAACTTGTCTCCAACCTCTTGCATCACCAAACTCATCCTTCTTTTTTAGTTCTGTTATACTTTGAGTAGCACAGGGTGAAGGGACCAAAAGTAGCCTTGAAAATGTGAGGTTAAGTTGCAGTTTATAGAGAAAGTTGAACATAAACTGAAATTTTCCCCTTTCTTATTGAATCTGGATAATACCCCGATGAATTTAAAAGCTTGCTTTCCTGCTTATATGATTTTATTAGGATATGCTGTTTAGCAATTTTAACTTGTCCTTCTTTGCATGAAAAAAATCTCAAGACCTAATTTCGTTATTTCAGAGCCTCTTTATAGAAGTATTTTTAGAAGTTGACTGAGATAATAGGAGTGATAATAGTGAATAAAGGAAAAGTTTGACAGGATTTTCCTTACGACCTTCTTGGTAATATTTGGACCACTATTCTCTGTTCATGTGGTTGCTCTTTTGTTCATTGCAGGTCTAAATAAACTCTGATACTAAACATTAGTTGGAATGTTAAATGTTGAAGTTGAAAAGTATCAGATTGAGTTTAATAAATTTAGAATAAATCAGATACACATACACCACCAGGAATTAAGTCAAAAGCTAGATCATGCTCGTAAGTCAGACTTGATTTGTATTGTTTTATTTAAAAGGCAAAAGTGAAACTGGTTCAGGTATGAATGTTGCCTCCTTTCGAATCAAATGAGAAGTATTCCCTGATTTTTATCTTCTGCTTCTCAGGTGGGAGGTGCCTTTGCTCCCCCTCTGAAGGATTTATGCAGGTTCTTGAAAGAAAATCCAGAGTACGGAGTGGCTCCTGAATGGGGAGAAGTCGTAAAACAGTCTGTGAGTATTTACACAATAAGATAACCATGTCGTGAAATGTATCTGAAAAACAAACAAGGCAAACAGAAGAAAAGGCATGCCAAAAGGTGTGCTTTTTGTTTCTGGTATTACATTAAATGCGGAACGTGAGTCAACATCAGCTTTGTTCCTGCCGGCCTAGTTCAGTAAATGGTTTGCTGGCACAGCTGTGAGTAGGAGGAAGGGGAGGAACAGTGGCTGGCAACCCCAGATTAGAGATTTGCTTGAAGGTGTTAAAGTACTGTGACTCTTTCATGTCTTAAATGCAGCCTTAGTGGTTAGTAAAGCTATTAGCCCAGGTATTATTTAAGAATAAGAATACTTTCTTAAAGATGCAGAGTAGCAGTTATGAAGAAAAATTGCATAATTTTCAATATAAATTTTTAATATTTATTTTGCTCTTTAATTCATGTACCTGTAGTGTGCACCTTTGAGAAATTACTCCCCTCAATCTTGCCTTGAAGATACGGATGTATTTTGACCATGTGTTGAACCAAGTTGTGTTGTATAGTAAAGAATGACTTCTGTGTAACCTGGTTACCCTCTCATTTCATGTGTCTAACAGAAGGGAAGACGATTTTGTCAATTTTCTTTACAAGTTTGTTTCCTCACCTACTATAACTTGTCAGTTTATTTATGCTACACTTTCAGCCTCTGGCAAAGACCTGACCAAGTTAAATTTTTTCTAATTCACTATCAATAGAACTTGCAACCTTTCTGTGAAACTCTAAATGCCAGTCTCGCCAGTACCCTGGTGAAACGTTGTGGTAGAAAAATAGATAACTAGGAACAGGATCAGACTGTAGTGAATAGAGGTATATATAATAGCAGAATTACTTTGAGAATTTACTAGTTATCCACAGGTCAGAAGAACAGATCCTGAGTTCTGAATTCTTTCAGTTGTGGTAGTTTTATTTATATTAGAGATACTTGCTTTGGGGAAAAAAAGGTGATTGTAGTATGGAGCTGGAGAAGTAGTTGATCTTATAATTGCCTTTTTTAATTTTCAAGACAATGCATTTGGAAGGGAATATTAGTGCTCATTGCAGTGTAGGTAGGAGGACCTATAGAGGTGAAGTAATACTGTGCAAATCCTAAATAGAAGTGCTCTAAATTTAATTTAAATTCAACATGAGTCTGTGCTGTTTCTTCTTAATTTTATGGATGTGGTGAGAACACTAAACAGACTCTAGCAATAATAAAAAAGGCTCAGAGATTGTTGGGGTGTGTGCAACCACACATATTTAACCTCAGACTGAGTAACTAATTAATCTATCAAATGATTACCATGTGATAATACTTCAAAGCAATGCTGGTTTAGATTGAGCTTGCTTCTATAATTGCTATATCAAGCTATATTTGGCTTGATCTCCCAGCAAACCACTAAGGTTGAGTGGGTAAGGATAA
Source organism: Acropternis orthonyx (assembly GCA_035583155.1). Lineage (NCBI taxonomy): Eukaryota > Metazoa > Chordata > Aves > Passeriformes > Rhinocryptidae > Acropternis > Acropternis orthonyx. Next base: position 9,711,452 of record JAWWEU010000020.1, read on the forward strand.
GCAGTGGCTGTGAGAAGATCCCTGTGTGGCTCTCACGGTGTAAATGGTTCTTTAGGTGTTTGAGGTGCGGTAGCACAAAGTCATCACAAATTCCAGTGAGTTGTCTGCAGAGAAGGCTGCTGTGGCAACACACTGGCATCACCTTTGACAGTCCCCGTACACTTGAGTCTTACATTTGCTCTTGCTTTGCCATCTTAAAGCTCTTGGAATACTAAAAGCACCGTCTGTCTCCCGCAGGGCTTTCTCCCGGAGGGAATGTTTGAGCGCATCCTCACGGGGCCCGTGGTGCGGGAGGAGGTGAGCCGGAGGGGGCGGCGCCCCAAGAGCGAGGTCGCCAAGGCGAGTGCGGCTGCGGCCGCGGCCTCGGCCGCCAGCGTGTCCCTCAACCCGCTGCTGGCCAATGGATTGCTCCCGGGCGTGGACCTGCCCGGCCTGCAGGCCCTGCAGCAGAACCTGCAGAACCTGCAGTCGCTGCAAGTGACAGCGGGACTGATGGGAATGCCGGCAGGCTTAGCTGCTGGAGGAGAAGCCAAGAACGTGGCTGCCATGTTCCCCATGCTGCTGTCAGGGATGGCTGGATTACCAAACTTGCTGGGCATGGGAGGACTCCTGACAAAGTCTACAGAACCCATTTCAGAGGAGAAAAAGGGAAACGATTCGAAGGAGGCGGATATAAAGAAAGAAAGGACAGAAGACCAAAATACAGACACTGGTGGTGAAAACTCTGTTTCAAGTTCTCCTTCAACATCCTCTGCTGCTGCAGCTGCCAATTCTCTCTCTCTTAACCCTTTACTTTTGTCCAACATACTTTACCCAGGGATGCTTCTCACTCCAGGCCTTAATCTTCATATCCCAGCTTTGTCTCAGTCTAATATTTTTGATGTACAGAACAGTGAAAGCAATGACACAGGCTCAGCCAAGCCCACAGAAGAAAAGGAGGAAAATTCTAGGGTTAGAGATCGGGAAGACAAAGGGGGAACAGAGCCAAGCTCTCACAACGAAAACAGCACAGATGAGGGTTCAGAGAAAGCAGATGCTTCATCTGGATCTGATAGTACATCGTCTTCATCTGAGGATTCAGATTCTAGCGATGAAGACTGACCCCAGACTCTGCACTTAAATTATAAACTGATTTTGAATTTATTCTTTAATTATTTCATTGTAAATAACCCAGTGTTGAGTGCATCAATGATTTACTGACCGAACATTTCAGTATTTGTTTAGAAGTGCAAACTGCTTTCAGAGACGTTTTGCATGTAATATTTCTTGAAGTTCATAAGTTTCTGAACTTGTATGTACTATCAAATACACAATGGTGTAAAATTACAACAAAAGGCATTATAATTTTGTTGGGGGGTTAATTTTATGAAAATAATGCTCAAGTAAGAGCTGTATATTTAATATATTTGCAGTGAACACAGAATACTTTATGCATATTATTGATTTAATTTGAATATAGTTTTACAGCCTCCTTGACACTTATAATTTACAGATCAAAACTCAGCAATAATTTGGGCAGCTAATGAATGTCATGAAAGCTGTAGAATCTACATCACCATCCATTGCTTTAATTACATGAAAATGCTCTAGTGTTGTGATGCACTGCTGTTTCCAATTCAGGTACAAGTGTGTTTAAAACAAAATAAATTTTTCCCAATCAGCCAATTAAAATGGCTACCTGTTACCTCAGCTGAGTTAGTTTAGGAAGTTTACATTGGTTTCTATTACTTGTTTTCAGGTTTTGTTTTGTTTTCTAAAGACATCCTGTATAGCATGTTAAAATCTGAGTTATGTGAGATATGACCGTTGGGGTTTTATTTCCCCCTTACTCCAGCTGTTCTCTTGGACAGCAGTAAGGGGAAATTAAAGCATGAACTGTCTTACCTCATGCTACTTGGCACCATGTAGATCTATTTAGTTTACACCTTGCAAAGTTTTGGGCTCCCTCTGCAGAATTAAAAGTCCCAAAATGAGGAGTAGTTTCCCCAAGACTCAGAAGAGGCAAACTGTCATAAAGTGCCACTGAAAAGACCTTTCAACACTGCATAATTCATGTAAAAATTGTTTGTTTGCTTTGTTTGTGTAGATTTCTATTTGTGTTTTATGTCATAAAACCTCCTGGAGTTCCCAGTTAATAATGGTAAATAAAGTACAGATAGTTTTGAACTCCTTTTGAGTTTAAACTTCTCTGCAGATTTCAATCTGACTAAATATTAAATATTATCCAAAAATCATTATTTGGATCTCACTTCATATATTATGCTGAGTTACCCACTAAAGACAAAGCACTTTGAATAGCAAGGAAGACAAATTACTCCTAGAAACCACAGTAACAGGGCATAAGGCATCTGTTTAAGTCCAAATCCTTAGAACCCTTTACTATATAAAATCTAAGATTTGATGTGTGATATGATTCCTCCTTCTTCTTAAGCTGCTATTACTCTGACACGGTCAAGGCCCAGATTCATATTTACAGAACTTCTGAACTGATGGAGACTTCAGTTGACCTTGGTTACATCATTTGTGGTCCAAGAATAGGCAAGTGTTAAGAGAAAATAGATACAGGTACTAGTAAAAGTCATTGAAAAAGCTTTACAAAGGGATAAATTTAAAAATAAAAAACAAAAACTGTATATTTTGATATAGTTCTGTTGCTTGCTTGTACAGTAAAACAACTGTGTTGTTTTTTATCAAGAACTTTACCAATGAAATATAAGTTTCTATGTGCAAAATAACTAGCCCCATGATTAGAAGCAGTATTAGATGTAATTACACAATTATACAAGTACCATTTGGATTGTGCTGGTTACGTATTTTCCCAGATAGTATTCTGATTTTTGGCCCTTCATGCAGTGTCTTAGCAATAGTGAAAATCAAAAACTGCCAAGAGAAGGGGGTAGCAATTCTTCATCATTAAAAAAAAAAGTATTTCGTATTTAATATTTTGCCCTTTGTAATATAGCACTTTTATTTAACTAGGATGCATCTATGAAATAGCCAAAGTTTTACAAGCAGTTATTAACTTCATTTGCTGATGGAGTATGTCAACAATGCCATCACTTCCCACCCTTCCCCCACAAAACAAGTCCTAAATCTTGTGGCTAAAACCTAATTTATATCAGATTTATGAAATAAAGTATTTTCCTATTATGGTCAAGTGAGTTTGGTTACCATTCTAGTGATTCTTTCTATGTAATAAGGCAATTACAGTTTCAAGTAATGAAGGCTGGTGTAGACTTGAACATAATATATTTGGTTTATTTTTCATCAGTTTGGACCAGAAGGGGAAAAAAATGTCCCACTATCAGCTAAACTATATGCAAATATGGTTGTGTAAAGTTAAGGGTTATAAGGAAACCTCAGTAGAATTACACTAATACTGAAGTTAAAATTAAAAGGATATCCAAGGTGATGATAAAAGTGTGTGTTGGTAGTTACTAAAAAAAAACCTTAGCTGTTATTGCCTTGTATTTCTATCCCTTGTTTCAGGCTTCATGATTCAAGTCTTAGTCCAGGTTTTTTTTGGACATTTGCAATATTTGCCAGTTGTGTTCTGTGTAGTCTGAATTTGCTTTCTGTAGTTGAACGAGCGTCTTAAAAAGTCATTTGTAATTTATTGAATTACTTTCTATGATGTTCTATAGAGCAAATGGAAGTTTAATTATTTTTTATTAAACATATTCTTTGACTACCCGTGATGTCGGCCTCAGTATGTGAAAGTAATGCTGTGTAAGGATGAAATATGCATCTTCCAGCAGCAAGTTCAGTTTCAGTGATAAGCTTTAAAACTGAAATTACTCTTAAGATCTTACTAAAAAAAAAAAAAATAAATAAAAAGACAAGCAAGCCAAGGATGTAACACACACTGCCCCCTGCCCAAGACCATGTTTTACTCTTGTATAATTTTACTGGGAATCAATTTTCTTCTAATTCTCTTGTCTTACAAACAAAATAAGCTGTTGTTCCCAGCCCTTCGGTACTTACAGTTCAAAAGCAATATACAGTCCAGGTTCTGGTCCCAAAGTCGCCTTAATTTTAAATAATGATGCAGCTCATGTTGCAGGGTAAGCACACTAGCAGTGAAGTACCTTTTGAACCTTTCTTTTTAAAACTTTGCATTACTTTCCACATGTTTATGAAATATTTTAATTATGTACACAGCACTTACTATTGCTGGTTTTCCTATATTTCACGCAGGGCATGGACATTTCTCCTCAACCCAAGTTGCCTCCTGGTTGTCCAGTGCCATGTTGTTTTAACCTGCCATTGCATTTGAATGATTCAGTGGTATTCTCCTTATTTATTTCAGTCTGATTTTTGTCTTCCTACCATGACATCCTTTCTGAGTCTGAGATCTGCACAGAGGTGATAAAAATGCACATATGCATGAGCTCTATTCTCAAGTTCTCCTGTTTCCTTTTTCCTTGGAAGTCCTGCAGAATCCCTAGCAGGACTTTTAACATTTCTTTTTAAGAGTCTGTAACTCTAAATACAAGTAGGATCCATGTTTCAGGAACAGATGATCCAGGCAATATATTGGTGGTTAATTTATTTCTTGCACTCTTTTGACATTTTTTGAAATGGTATCTGGATATGATGATTAGATGAGACTCTTAACAAGATGTCCCAGACAAATTCCTGCCCTATTTCTTATACTGTGAGATAATTATTTCTTCTGTGTTATTTACTGATGTGTTTTTCATTGATTGCTCTGTAGGACAGTGCTGATCAGCTGATCAGAATGAAGGGTTAGTTCTTAGTGCCTGCATTCGAGCTGTAGTGAGATGAGGTGTGTCTGGTGTACAGGGTTAATATAAAGGGATCTGCAGTGTAGTGTTTAGGTGAAAGTATTTGTGATGTGCAAGTTACTAACAGTTAGTTGTATCAGAAGTTTCTGGTCTAGTTCTGTTACACCTATAATGATCTTCCACATGAGCAGGCTGGTTCAGTGCAGTGTGGGATTTACAACTGCTGTAGTTGGCCAACATTTAAACTTTTACATCTGTACAGTGTTGGGACATTGAGCTAGTTTTGTCTGCAGCAGAGACTAATTTTACTACTGTAGCTACGGGAGTTTACAAAATAACTCCTGCCTTATCTAAATGTCCCTAAATGTTACACAAACAGGCAGTATCATTTCTTTGTTACATTTAGAGGCAAGGGAAATAAAGATAAAAGCTTTCCAGATTTTTTTATGATTTTTTTTTCTTTAATGCTGCCTCCTTTCAGGCTCTCTCACACAAGGAAGGAAGAAAAATGCAGCGCACAAGATCGCTCATGAAATGACGCTGTGAAATGACTTGTTTTCCCTGCCTCCTGTCTGCTTCAGTTGTGGAGAAAACCAACAGTGCCCAATTCTCATTAGTGTTCCAGGTAAGGCCTCATGAACACAAGGGAGGCTGGTTTGGGAAATTCCTGGGATCCTAATGTCAGATATGGCATCACCTCTCTCCTTCACTAGTGCTCACCAAAACTTATGTCTAAAATCTGTCTTGTCTAAGTTTTCATTGCATGAAAACCTACCTTTTTTTAAAGTCTTCTGCACAAGAACAATCATGTTAAACCATTTATTTATGAAGTCTGGATGCATAACGCCATAAGGAAGAGGTGTAATCCCAGCATAATAACCTTACCTTTAACCTTGGCTTTGTTTCTCCTTTGGTATTGTGGGGGTTTGTTCTTTTTTTTTTTTTTAATGCAAAGGATTTTGAAAGAGTAGATTAATGTATCTCAGTAGAAATTAAATACTGTGATAAGTTAACGCTGCTTTCTGCCTTAATGGATACTGTAAATGTAGCTAAACAAAAAAAGCCCTACAGCACTATGTAGTCCGCTGGGTGGTAGAGAGCATCTCATCAATGCCCTGCATACCTTAAAGCAGCTGCTGCCTCACTGCAAAGTTCACAGTTCCTCCGTGTTAAAAAAATACACATATATATATGCAAGACATTAAATACAGCCTAGCCACTAGTTTGTAATGTTACAGGTTGTTGTGGCAGTCCAGGGAGCTGTAGGTGTAGGGGGTCCCTGCTGCTGTCACCGTCTGCCAGCACCAGCTTGGGCTCTTTGCTGCTCTCGCTGCTGGGTTAAACATGTCTATTTGTGTGCTGGATCGCGTCTCAGGTCAGCCAAATCATCTCATCTTGACATTTCTTTTTCCCCCCCTGAAGCTTTCAGTGTTAGTGAAATATCAGTAGTACAAAGTCAAGCAGGCAGACCCAATAAATCTCTTTATAAAGTGCAGCCCCATTGATCACTTAATTGACATGTACCTGCTTTGGGACTAACCCTCAGACTTTATTTTTGGGAGCCTCCTCTGCTTGGTGGGGACTTTACCAGTGGCATCTCCTGCTTTATCTTTGCCAAGTGTTGCTGTTTATGCTTTGAAATCAATCGGTTCACTCCCAGTTACAGGGGTGGCCACTTAAAAGCTTTGGACTCAAAAGCGCTTCAATAAAAAATAATTAAAAAAAAAAAGTGAATATTCTGTGGCCTCGTTTTGGAAATGGCTTTTCCTTGGTGACGGTCCGAAGCGGGCACTGTCCGTCCGCGCCCTCACGGCTCTCCCCTCACACACCGCCCCCCCCGCCCCGCCGGGCACGGTAGGAGCGCGCGCTGTGCGCCTGCGCGCGGGCGGGGCGGGGCGTGCGCTCCCCCTCCCCCCCCCCAGCGGGCCAATGAGCGGGCGCGGCGCGCGGCGGGCGGGGGAGGGCGGGGCGGGCCCGGCGCGGCGCCGTTCGGAT
>JAWWEU010000020.1:9718909-9756262 GCA_035583155.1 Acropternis orthonyx
GGGGGAGCGGGCCCGGCCCCGCTCGGCGAGGACGGCGAGACCCGGCAGCGCTACGAGGAGCTCTGCAGGAGCCTCAACATGGACGAGCGCGCCCGCGCCGAGGCCTGGCTCAGCTACCAGAGCATGAGGCGCAACTACACCCTGGAGGTGAGCGCGGGGCGGGGAGGGGGCCCGGCCCGCCGTGAGGGACAGCCCGGTGAGGGCGGGGGGAAAGGGGCGGCCCCGGGGGCTCGGCGGCCTCGCCCGGGAGAAAACATCGCGGTTCGGAGCCGTGGCGGTGGAAAGGTGTTAAAAATAGACGTGCCGCGGCGCCTCCAGCCCGGCGGGCTCGGCCCGCGGGGGCGCCCGGCGCAGGTGCCATCGCTTTTATTAGTTATTAGCTGTTTATCAGGGGCCCGGGGGGCAAAGGGTGAAGGGCTGTGTCACGTCCTCCTCGCAGAGAGGGACAGGCGGTGACGCGCTCGGGAGGCGCTTTATCGGGGGCGGTGTGCGGGGAGGCGGCGCTGCGGGGGAGCAAAGGGGGAGCCTTGCTTTGCCCTGCCCTGCCCTGGCCTGCCCTGCCCTGCCTTGCCTTGCCCTGCCCTGTCACCACCCCTGTCACACGCCCGCGATGCTCGGGAGGGACACCGGCCCTTCCCCCGAGGGTGCGCTCACCCCGCCCCGCGGTACCTCATAGCCCAGCAAAACCGCAGCATCGAATTCAGCGTGGCCCCTTTTCCCATTAAAATGTTATTTCTTGATCGACGAGGGAGAAAAAGATTTCAGGTGTTCATGAGAATTAATTTTTGTCCCTAGGTACCAGACTGAATCGTTGTTCTTTTTTGTAATACAGAGAAAAATGGAAACTATTTTTCTTTTCCCTCTGTGCGTTCAGGGCAGATGAATGTTCTGGTAGCAAGGAACTGGAACTGTAGCCTTTTTTTTTTTTTTTTTCTAATATTGAAAATCAGGGCGGTACAAAATGCCATGGAGAAGAACAACACTAAAAATATATTGCTACATTTTGTGTCAACTATGAAATTTATCATGGTTACTAGTAATTTTAGTCTGGACACAGTTCAGTGTTAAGTGTCTGTTTAGTACTTGTTTTCTTGTAGTGAAAAACACAAAGCACAACAGAACTTTGAAACAGCAAATCAACTTTGTCACTGCTTGAACATCATCTGTTTAGGATACAGTTCTTTTCCTTGATGTTGAATTAGCTGAAAAGCGTGTTTTCCTTTTCTGTGAGGTCTTTTAGATGTCTGATGTTTTGATTCACAGGGAAACGATATGCATTGGCTGGCTTGTGCCTTGTATGTGGCTTGCAGAAAAGCAATTCCAACTGTGAGCAGAGGAACAGCTGAGGGAAATTACGTGTCTTTAACCAGAATCCTGCGTTGTTCAGAGCAAAGGTAACTTGTATTTTGGGGAATTTTCAAACACAAAATATCAAAGACTGCTTATCAGCTTATGAAATACAGAACTAGAGAACAAAAGCTAAATGTAGTTCTGGTTTCCTGATTTTAGAGGTAGAATTTATATCACCAGAATGTTTGTATTGTTGCTACAGTTTGTTTGTTGCTACAGAAGTAGGGCAGTTCCATTTGCTCAGTACTAGGTTCTAAAAACATTGGTTTTCAAAATAAGAACTTGACTTCCTTCTCAAAGGATAAAGAAGCCAGGCACTGAAGAACAGTCGGTTTTTGGAGTGTGCAAAATGTGAATTTATCACACGAGAAACCATTTTAATTGGCTGTGAAAATGTTCGCACAATTTATCAGATTTGTTTTTTAAGAAGACTTTGCTTTTCATGTGTTCTTGCTTTATGAAACTAAAGTGATGCCAGGATCTGGTAAACAAATTTGTGTCAACTGTTTATGTCCATGAAGCAATGAAGAAAAGCTTCCTAAAACAATTGACTTTATTAGCAGTCTGATTGTTTTCCAAAAATTGTGTAAATAGGCACAAAACCAAAAAGAGAATGTTCTTACGCACTTTTTCTCCTATTTCCTCTACTGTTGGAGCATTGCGTTGGTTTAAACACTGCAAAAGCATTCCTCTGTAAACTTTTGTTTTCCAAAATAGAAGTTCAGGGAATTGAATGTGGATAAATGGTTTCTGTGATCTGGGCTGTCAAAGACTAATAACACTGAAAAAGAACTTGTAGATAAAGAAGCAAAAAAATGAAAGTCAAATTTGCTGAAGTACACTTTGCTAAAACTTAGGGTGTTTTCATACTTTGCAGAATATTCTTAGCATTGCAGAACTCAGAGTTTGATTTATTTAAGTTAATAAATTATTCTGAAAAATGAGGGAAATCTGACTTTAGCATAGTCTGACTGTTGGAGCCGATTTTGTCCTTGTGAGGAAATGCCAGAACTGAGGGTACATTGTTAACATGGTTATCAACTGAGGATCTAAAAATATTTTGCGAGCTGTCTGAGCTCATCCATGATTATGGGTGAAGGACTGGCTCTGATTTGCTTGTCGTGTTTGCAATACCATCATTTTATCAGGAGTTTGGGAAGTAGAAATTGCACTTTTGCTGAAAATGTGTAGTTTATTTCTGCAAGGAAAACAGCCTTTCAGATCTAACCGATTCAGTATTTTCAGCTTGATCGAGTTTTTTAACAAGATGAAGAAGTGGGAAGACATGGCAAATCTACCATCCCAGTTCAGAGAACGAACTGAGAGATTAGAGAGAAACTTTACAGTTTCTGCAGTCATTTTTAAGAAGTATGAGCCCATTTTTCAGGATATTTTCAAATATCCTCAAGAAGACCAACCTCGTCAACAGAGAGGAAGAAAACAGAGGTACGTTTCTGTTATTTCCAGACTGATTCAAAGCATTACTGTAGGGAAAGTAGAATGAAGTTGTTCGGTTATTTTATTTTGACAGTATTTTCACAAGAGTTGTTTATAGTATCAGAGTTAGTTTGTCTGTCCTTGCTTGCTGTAATTTTTTTTAATCTCTTTTTCAGTTTCAGAACTCACAGGGTGCAGGAAGTTCCAAAGCTGCTAAGTTTCTAAGATTTAGGGAGTGGGGGGGGGAAAGGGAGAGATTCAAATCAGCCTGTAGACAAGGGAAATACTAGTATTTCTAAGATGGGAAAGGCTGTAAAAATTTGATCCTTGTATGATCTGCATATTTTCAACAGCTCATGGTACACTCAGCCTGTTTCACTGCCTGGTAACTCCCGTGGTTTTCTTCAAAGGTGTAGGTCTTGTGGATATTTTACTTCCTAGTGGAAGCTTTGTTACTGTTCGTAGTAGGAATGCTGTGAAAATGAACCATTACAATGCAGACTGAGACTGGGCTTCCACTTGAGTCTGCACTAAACCAGTGTGCAGCTTTCATTATTACGTTCAGTCAGGGTTTTTGTGGGAAAGGTGTAAGCTTTTGGCCACACTGTAGTAAAGCTTAATTTTCTCTTGGAATTTTTGACGGTTTATGGTGTTTTATCAGTTTTGATTCATTGAGCTTATTGGGTGTTTTTGCTGTATTTTCCTCCAAAAGACGACAACCTTGTACTGTGACTGAAGTTTTCCAGTTTTGCTGGGTGCTGTTTGTTCATGCAAAAGGTAAGAGATCTGAAAAGGATTAAATATAGCAAACATGGTTTTGTTAGCCATTATTTTATATCAGCCTTTAAAGCATTTCTGAAATTGGAAATGCTTTTGGAGAAGAAGGGGCCTTCTCACAACAGCCTAAAGAAATATATTCTCTCTTAATTTCCCCAGCTATGTGTTTTACCACACTTTCAAGGTAAGCTATGTCCAAATAGTTTGATAGGTTTTATGTGTACTACTTTTACAAAGTTTCCAGTGTTGTGTAGATTTAAGCTGTAATTCCAAAGGGTAAAAAATAATTTAGAATTTTAGTGGATTCATATTTAGATGTTATTGTAGTCCAAAAGGATGTGTGTATATATATGCCTACTGGGAACAAAAAAATATTTATGTTTCTCTTAAATTTTCAGCAACACTGAAAATATTTAATAATTTTTTTTCTATAACCTAGTAAAAAAATTATCATAAAATTTTAGCCCAAAGGAATGCAAGGCAGCACCACAGCCCTGCTCCCCTCCACAACTGTCCAGGGCTGCCCAGCAGCATCAATGCTGCATGGAAGGAGCATCTGTGTAGATTCAAGTCCATTGATAATGAATTTTGAGATCTTTTTTCATAATATAACATCCACTAGAAGAAAAATAATATTGCAATTTCTATAAAGAAAGGGGTAAAACGAATTTTTTTTCGGTTCGGGGGTGTGCAGTAGGGTGTGTTTTTTCAGATTTAAAAGTGAACCCATGTTGGATTCCTAAAGTGTGCTGTGACTGCCTTAACTGGATGATTCTGAGGACAGGACAGGGTAGGCTGTTGCAGTGTTGAATTTTTTTCAGTACAGATGAGCCTTTTTACACTGTACCACACTGCAGAGCGCTCCTGGCAGTGCTACTGACCCTCACCATCACCTCTCTGTACCAAGATCAAGAAGGGTGTGCTGGTGCACCAGTGCTGCTCTGAACTCTTTATCTCCAGTGGAAGATGCCTTTTGGTAATAGGCTGATAATTCCAATTTACTGGGGAAGAGAAATGTTTCCTAAACAAGTATGGTGCTTTCAGCCCTGAAACACAGTATAATTTTCATCCACTGAGCCTAGAGGAGAGTTAGTATTGTACTTTATTTCCAGTCAGATGGGAGTTTACTTCTTTAGCAGAGTTAGGCAGCTGAGAGAGTAAGTAGGTCAGTCTGAAAAATCACAGATTCTTCTCCCTTCTGTGAAGTCCCCACTTCTATGGGAAGATTGGGTGGTTGACAAGGTGCAAAGGGACTTCATGGGTCTTCCTGTTGCTAAATTATTGGTTAATGTGCTTGATTAACTACATCACCAATTGACTACATCTTAGTTAGCGAGCAGTTTCAGACATACTGACTAATTTTGTGGAGAACACCCTGTTGGTAACCTATCCAATTAAATTTTACAAGAAGAAACATTTACAGTAAATATAAACTGTAAAATTACTAAATTATTAAAGTGTGGCAGCACAAAAATGGAAGCTAAATGTTGACCATTTAAAGGATTAAGTACTCATGGTAGGTTTTGATCTCTATGTTTTGAGGGTTGGCAGGAAATCCCTATCACAGCAACCACACATCAGTGGCAGGTTCAGGCTTGTCGGGGCTGTTTCTGCAATCCTGCAGACCATTGGGTTCAGCTTCACACATGCAGAAGGTGCAGGTTCCTTCAGCACGCGCTGCACAGTAAAGGAGCCGCTTTGTTCAGTGGTACTGCAGTTCTTGCATACAATCTGTAAGAATTTGTCTTTTAAACCTTTTTCTTTCTTTAAAAATGATGGGGGAAAAAAAAAAATCTCTTCTGTACCAGGATAACTATTATTTATTATTTGGTACAAAGTTGTGACAGGGAGCAGTAAGCCATTGTTTGAAATGTCATTGACAAGTCATTGCTATGAAACTGCTGGTGAAATTAGATTTATTTTTTGACTGTGCTGACAGTAGTGATTGCCGTGGTACATGGCTGTGAAACTGAGCCTATGTTATTACAGTTACTTTGAGAATTTTATTGATTTAAAGTTTTGCTAATAGTACTTAGGACTTTCATGGCTTTGCTGTGAGCCCTTAATTATTCAGAAATAACTCATAAATGAATACAGTTAATTAAAATTTCATGTAGGGTTTGATATTTTAAATAGCTTAAATTACCTGTGTTGAAATTATTTTCCTTCTAGCAAACATGGACTCAGAAAATGTAATACAAATTTGAACAAATTTGGTATTTTGCTGGTAGAAAAATAACAGCATAATATAGAAAATTTTTCAAGCATATATCCATTTTGATGTGTTCTAAGTGAGTTTATTGCTATATGTTAGATTGTTTCAAGAATCTAAACCTGTTCTTCAAAGTGGGCTCAGTTAAGTGGTTTGGAGCTTATCTGAGAAAAAAGGGGGAAAAAGAGTGGAAGAGTTATTAGTATTGAAAGAGTAATAGAAACATCAAGCTGTGCATATAAATTAATGGAATTCTGATTTATGGTATTAATTAACAGTATAATTTATTTTACAAAACTATTTTTAGCTGTGGCCACTCCTCTAAAGCAATATCGTAAACAAAAATGAGTTCAGTAAAGAGTAATGAATCTGAATGTAATCTTTGTGAAAGGTGATAAGAGTGAAGAGTACTTAGTAAACCAGATCAGAGATACACATTTTAACTCTTCTGTAAAGCACAAGAGAAATGAAGTTCCATTTATTACTGTTCATAATGAGCATGCCCCCATCAAAAGTTCCGTAAGAAAACAGATTGTTAGAAAAAAACCAAAATCTGACTTTGAGTTAAATATAAATTCATTCTGGAGGAGGAGAGAGGGGAGCAGTGTTTGCTATTTCCAGGACATCTGAAAACTTGAGTCTGGCCTTGCACAAGGTGAAAGTTCTTTGCAAGTCTTTACAGCAATGCAAAATTGGGGAAAAGGAGAGTCTCAGTCAAAACCTGTTCTTCCCCCTTACTGGCCTTTAGACCAAGATTTGCTCCAGGCAGGTGCAGTGAGAGTCTGTTGAAGGATGTAACACTGCCAAGCAGTGGGGCTGCTCTTGCCAGAAATGTTATGGAAACACATTTTTCTTCCTTGGAGCAGTTTGCATTCTACAGTTTGTGCTGCTTCAAGTTATTTATGCCCTGGTTAATCAGATTACTGTGAATGAGGGAGCCTGCAGTAGGATGTTCATCAGCATTTTGGTAAGGTTTGATTTCAAAACAGCACAGTATATTTGAGTTCCTTTACAATTGCTGCTGTTTCTGAAAACATACTTTACTGTTATATTTGCTGTATTTTATTAAGTGTGAGTCTGTTTTACTACCTGTGTTGCTATCCAGATATTTGTAGTCCCCAAAGTCTGTTTCCAAGACTGTATTATTGATTGTGATACACATATCAACAGTTTCTTCATTTAAATTTTTAAATCCATGCTAATTTTAGGTCTTATGTCTCTCTAATATTGAAGGAAATTTTCCTATGATCAGTGATGACTTGGTCAATTCCTACCATCTCTTGTTATGTGCTTTGGATCTCGTGTATGGGAATGCTCTCCAGTGTCCTAACCGCAAAGAACTTCTGAATCCTAATTTTAAAGGTACGTTTTAAAAAACTTAATGTATCGGAAGCCTGCAAGAACTAAGGCTACTGAAATGACTGTGAATCTGTGGCAGAGAATAAGTTGAATAACATTGATTTGAAATACATGGGAATTAGTATTTTCTGTATCAGGCTACACAGTTCCATTTGTGTTAATGTAGTATTAAAAACAGACCAGTGGATTTTGTCAGTAATACAGTAAGTGAAGAATTCGGTATACTGTGGAAATACCATTGAAGGAAGTTCCAGAGTGAAAATTGGAGTTACTGAGGGTTTAATGTCAGTGAATGAGTGCACACTGACACAGCCATCACTGCCCACTGTCAGACTGGAATGTTCCCGTGATGCAGCAGTTTGGAAGGATCTAGTGCTCAGATACGAGATTTGCTTCTCTCTCATTTCTGGATTGCTGCTGTTCTCCTTCTGAAGAGAATAGAAATATAGGTTGACTTGATAACCACAAATGCAAATAAATGGTGAAAAGTTTCTTTTGAATTTCTGATGTCATTCTTTCCAGAGCACTTCATTGTCGGTGCTCTACAGTATTGGCCTTTGCTTTGTCTTGCTTCAGATGGGAACTGGGGCCATTATCCCAAATATTATAGTTCACAAGTGTTTGATTATTTTTCTGTTAGAATTGATATATTTAATTTTTATCAGTCACTGATTTTTTTAGGTCACTAACTCAGAATTTGTTTTTGATAATATTATCCATTTGAGAGGGCATTGCATAATTAATAATTCTTTCAAGGGAACTAATTAGGTTACTGTTTCAATTTCACACTACCTAGACTACACAGCATAGAATTTAATAAGAAAACAGGATATGGATTTGCAAAATTAAATAATACAGAATACTTAATTGTAGGTCTGCCTGAAGACTTTCATAATAAAGATTATAAAGTATCGTCTGATCCTCCGTGCATCATTGAAAAACTGTGTTCATTACATTATGGATTAGTTTTAGAAGCAAAAGGTATCAAGGAACATTTTTGGAAGCCATATATTCGGAAGCTTTTTGACAAAAAGGTTGGTCAATAAACTCATAATGTAGAAAAATGTCTCCTTACTCATTATCTTCTAAACCTTTTCAAGAAATGAAATGACCATCCTTTGTTCTTCTTAACTGTCTTGTAGCTTTTAAAGGGAAAAGATGAAAATCTGACTGGATTTCTAGATCCTGGGAACTTTGGAGATAGTGTGTAAGTCCCTGTGTTTGTGGATTGGTTTGCATTAGTATCCCTCTGTGTTGCATGTGGTATCTGTGTGTTAGCACTGATCCCAGCCAGCTGCCTTGTGTGTTTATTAACGATCCTACACTGCTCTGCCCTTCAGTCCCTTTGAGGTGCTGTCGTCTGAGGCCTGTGCTTCAGGATGGTGTTACCTCACATCTGCTTTGATTCTTATGTTTCTGTGTCTCCTTGATTATTGTTTCTTCTTTTTTGTGTCTAACTCAATTATTAGGAAAAATATGTGGGAGCACATTGAGTGGGAAGTAGAAGAGGAAAAAAATTTGGTTTGTTGGTGGGTTTTTTCTTTGTAAAGGACTTACTTTCATTTAAATGGTATAAAAATGGTAAAGTGTAGTTTACAGTGGGATGCTGTGTAAATTTTGAGGCGTTTCCAGCCAAATATGAGTTCGCAGTATTTTATTATGTTCTTCCTGCAGCTATATAAATGGAAAGGCATCAGATATGAAGGAAAAGTCATGTCCTTGCCACAGTCACATTTAGGATACTGTAGTTTTTAAAGGCACTCCAGTGCTTAAGTCAGTTTGAAGTACACTTCCCACAGGCCAGAACTGTGTTCACTCCACGAGCAGCTGAACAGTCTCAATAAAGGGTGTCCTGCCTCCTGTCTTTGCCTTTCTGCTGCAGCAAAGCCATCAACAAGGCCTACGAGGAGTATGTGTTGTCAGTGGGAAATCTCGACGAGCGAATCTTTCTTGGTGAGGATGCAGATGAAGAAATTGGAACTCTCACAAGGTGCTTAAACACAACTTCAGGAGCAGAAACAGCTGAAAGAGTACAAGTGAAGCATAATTTGCAGCAGCATTTTGACAGGGTGAGTATGGCATGCTCTGTGTTGCTGTTGTAATACGGAGAATAAGTTGAATAGGTCTGTGATGAAGAACTGAAAATTGCTATCCCTACTGTTCAAGGTGATCTGGGAGTGTACACAACAGAGCTGAGTTTGATTTTGTAATTGATTAGATGCATTGCTTTTTTGGGGGGGGGGTTGGTCTCCATGCATCTGAGTTTTCTGTGATTAAATCCAGTACAGAGAATATTTAGGTAATCACCTGTGGAGAGAGATCTTCAGGTAGATTTTTAAGTGAAGGTACAGAATGGGCAGCTCTCTGTGGCTGGTTGGCAGATGCTGAACTGCTGGGGCTCTCTTGGACCTGCCTGTCCCAATTTCCCCTCCCTTCACATCTCTGTCCCATATTCAGAGTATTTTGTTTAACATATACAAACTACTCAGCACTTTGCTCTGTGCATTCTTTTTCTTTCCAGATGGGCTTCAGATATTAATATTACATCTGGTTATAGTTCTAGTTAAATTACTAGGGAATGGTTTTCACCTTGTTGCCTAAAATGATGATACATATATATGTATTTATACATGACACTGTTTCCGTGAGCTGCAGCTCCCCCTTTGGTACTCAGGGAATGGAAGGACAGCTTGGGTTTTTTTGGGTGTTGTAGATTGGTCTAATTGTTTCACACTTTGCTTGCAGCATCTGCATTTCAGTGTAGGTCACATCCTATTGGATACAAACACAGTGTGACACAGACAAAGCTTTCATTGCAGGCTCTTACCTGAGGCCTGATCTAGTTTGGGCCCTTTGATTCAGAGCCAGTTTTTTCCATAACACAGAGTAAGAATTCTGCAGATTGATGTTTCTAGGCCATGACCTCTATCAAAGTTTTAGAATAATGTACATATGTATATGTGCTTTTTTTCTTTTTCAGTCCAAATCACTTAGGATTACAACTCCACTGACTGGCCGCAAGTATATTAAAGAAAGCAACCCATATGTGACACCCGTTTCCATGGCAACATACAGTTTGAGCCGCCTTCACACGATGCTGGCAGGACTGAAAAATGCCCCCAGTGAAAATCTGGAGCAAATACTCAGGTAAGCTTGATGTCTAACTAATCAAATAATTCCATTTAATTCCATTTTTTTAATGGTTTTAATAACAAACATTAATGCTAAACAGTATAACTTAAAATGTGAGCCAGCCTTGAAAGGTTCTGGAGTAAAGTAGAATCCAGAGAGACATTCACATTTCAAAAGACTGTTCTCTTTATTTAGACACATCTGTCCTTAGAGATTGATGGCCATAAGAACATACACCATTTAAAACCAACAGTTCTGAGCTTCTGTAACCTGAAGTTACCTGTATAAAACTTCCAAGACTTTTCTTCCTACTTAACAAATTGCACTATCTGGCAAATCACTCCATACTGTAAGAGATGCAAAAAACCCCTTATTCTACATGTAGATAAACTGTTGCTTCAGGAACTATATTTAAAACACTTTTTATGTTGTGTGGAAAATACTGTTTAAATATCTGTCCCTGATCATGAAAAGATGAGCATATTTACTACAGTGTATACAATACTAGTAACATGCTGTGGATGTTTTACAGTATGTATTTTCATGCTTTCATCATATTATAAAAATACGAGCTTTTATTGGTCTTAGTAGGAATAGTATATTGAAAATGTTTATTTTTTATTTTCAGGTCATGTTCCAGAGATCCTTCTCAATCTATTGCAAACAGAATAAAAGAAATGCATGAAGTGTACTGCCAGAGCACACAGTCTGAAGGAGAATTCAGTAATTTTTCCAAAGGTGGGAAGCATTTTGCTTACCTAGATAAGAATTAAAATGCCTGTAAACACATTGATCCCTTTTAATTAACAATTTTACCAACAGGTTATGCTTTAGCACAAGTGTCTTTTCTATTTCTCTTGCCTTTTCCTGTATTCTTTAGACATAGCAAATTTCAATGCTGCATAAAATTTGCTAATCAGCCTTAGTGTAAATGGCTGGAATTTGATCATGCTTTCAGAGCTACAGAAGTGAAATGAAAAGCACTCTTAAGTGTACCACTTTTTCTGTCAAATAAAAGAATAGTAGCAATGGCATAGATTTCTGTAATAAAGGAAAATCTGAGTAACTGTAGTCTTTAAAAACCCAACAGCAGTTTTGGTTACATATAACAATGGATTAGCACAGATACTAAAATCCTGCCAGTATAAATACAAAAATATTATTTGCAAAATTGTCCTGATATTTAAAGTGCCTGAAGATGAACTGAAAATAAGGAAAATGCTCTTGACCTTATTTGTTAATGAGGCCTTACTCTGTTCTTGTCTGCTTAGTTGCTTCATTGTTTCTGTTGCACAGTGCAAGTTGGATCCATTCAGGTGTACTTTTCCATCTATTTTCTGCACTTGAAATAAGTATATTATAGCAGTGTTAAGGATTGTGTTAAGTGGTGTCATCAAAATCTGGGTTTAGCAGCAAGTTATTCTGCTCTGCATTCACAAGTCTGTGCAGTGTAGGAAAAGAATTCCTAAGTTAGCTTTAAATTAACTGATTTAGTCCTGAAAGTATTGTAGCCACAGCAGCATAGAAATCCACATAAGCTACTAAACTGTTGTATCTCTGTATCTGAAGAATGTAATATTTCTTTATTGCATTTCACAATATCGCTTCTCTTTAAACTTCCTGCAGATGTTGCCAGTAAACATTTTCGCTGTGCTGAGACACTGTACTACAAGGTCTTGGAGTCAGTCATTGAGGAAGAGAGGAGGACTCGACTGGGAGACACTGACTTATCTGTAAGGAAAACTAATCAAATGGTACCTCATTTTTAAAGGGGAACCTACAGAAAAGGAACACAGTTGTAGAACAGAATAGTCAGCTGTTTAAAAGCAGGGTAAATCTCTGACAAGTAGCATGTAAGTACATCTGAATGGAAGAAA
This sequence comes from Acropternis orthonyx, assembly GCA_035583155.1. NCBI lineage: Eukaryota > Metazoa > Chordata > Aves > Passeriformes > Rhinocryptidae > Acropternis > Acropternis orthonyx. The sequence continues at coordinate 9,731,054 of JAWWEU010000020.1, forward strand.
AAGGGTATGGGAAACTGTTTGCAAACACAAAGATACATGAAATTTTTAATGAATGAAGGTGGCTCATTTTGGATTCTGTTCTCTCTCTTACAAAATAACATCACTTTTTATAAGCTCGATAATCTTGATGTTGAGGTAGAATAAAAAGTGTTATACTGTTCTACAGTTACACTGTAAATTAAGCTTGAAAATTTGCAACTCTTGCAGGCAATACTGGAGCAAGATGTGTTTCACAGGTCTCTGCTGGCCTGTTGCCTTGAGATCATTACCTTTACCTATAACCCACCTGGAAACTTCCCGTTCATCACCGAAACATTTGACATTCCAGTTTATCATTTTTATAAGGTAAAGTGTTTGATAGCCAGAAATGCTTATCAAGTCATGAGTGCTCATTGACCTGTATGACAGCATAGGATTGAGTCATAGTGAATCTTTTTTTGATAAGAAATACATGAAACAAGTACATCATGTTGATCATAATTATCCACTTACAGGTAATTGAGGTTTTCATTAGAGCAGAGGATGGCCTTTGTCGGGAAGTAGTAAAACACCTGAATCATATTGAAGAACAAATCCTTGAAAGTATGGCATGGAAACGGGAATCCATATTGTGGGACAGCATCAGAGATAATGAAAACAAAGTTCCTAGCTGTGAAGAGGTGAGCATATCTTTAGACAGATTTTGTAATCAGACAGGATGGCAGAGAGGGGACATTATACCCTGAAGGAGAGGAGGCCTTACATGTCCCAGTATCATTTTCATCCTACCAGCCCATCAGTGCAGAGAAAGCAGTAAGTGATTGTGGTCTGTTCATGGGCATCTCTGTAGAGATACCTGAAATGGAGACAGACAACCGAGAGAATTGTTATCCAGTATTGTATTGGTGTAGCAGAACAGTGAACAAAATGGACAAGCAGGAAAGGTTTGGACCAGTCACACTTGAAAAGATTATTATGCAAGAAACGTGGTAAAAAGTGCATGCAGAAGTAGTCACAGACTGTTAAGAGTGCCTGATTTTGCAGAGCAGTACAAGCAACAGGCAGCTTTAGTTGGGCTTAGGGTAAGTTTTTTGCTGTTACTCTTTTTCTCCATAGAGTTTTGCTGTTCCAAATTTGTAGTGCAGTTGCTATGTAGTTAATCTGTGATACAAACATATACATATTTTAGGTAATGCCACCTCAGTCCTTTGAGAGATCTGCTGGGAACAGCATTATAGGTTCACCACTGACACCAAGACGAATAAATGAGGTTCGTGCTGAAAGTGGAGGACTAGGAAAAGGTGAGATTTTTTTAATGCATAACATGCTGTAGAATATTTACTTAGACATAAGTTACATAAGTAAGCTGCTTAAATGTCAATGTTTTCAGGAAGTAATGTATGGGAACAGCATATGTGTACATATATGTATATATGTGTGTTAAATAGTACACACACCCCTTATGTTCTAGTGGGTTTGCTTTATTGTTATACCAAGATAGAACCTCCACTATGTATTTAGTTGTTACATCTCAAACTTTTTTTCACTAGAAAAAATACAACATAATACATTAAGCTAGAAAAATACTAAACACAGCATTATTGCAGATTAAGTCATCTCTAAAAGCTGTCTGTACTTTTAAAAAATGTTTCCTGAAGAGGCTTTGCATGACATATTTTGGTTTGCATTGGATATCTGTCATGTATCCACTTTTCTGTATAATAAGGGACTGTAAAACAAGAGTTAAACAAATACATATATATATATATGTTTTTAATCCACAGGCCTTTCATCACCTCCAGCTACCCTGTATGACAGATACAGTTCTCCTACAGCCAATCCTACGAGACGCCGACTGTTTGCTGATAATGAGAATCCCCCTGACAGCGGGACCCCAGTGAGAGTGTCCCAACAGCCCGTGGTGAACACGGTGCCTGTGCAGAACATGAATCCCGAAGCCATGTCGGTGACTCCGGTGCCTGGCCAGACCCTGGTCACCGTGGCAACTGCCACCGTGACAGCCAACAACGGGCAGACTGTGACAATCCCAGTACAAGGTGAGCGAAAAGCTGCTGTAGAGTTACTCAGGCTTGTTCCCATCAGAATATTAGTGCACAGCAAGGGATAGAGGGGGGGGAGGAAACAGCTGGCCAGGGGAGAAAAAACTATATTTAAGGATTCATAAGTAGGAAACATTTGGGTAGATGAACAGAATTTGAAGACAGAACACGTACAGTACAAGATTGTTCTGACTACCGCTATTTATTTTATAAAGTAGTTATTTCAGTAAGCCCTCCTTCCTGAACTGGCACAGGATGGAAGTTGCATTATTGTGCAACTTCATTATCTTCTTGTCTCGTAATTAAAAGTCCAAAGCACTTTGATTAAACAATTTCATATGTAATATGCTAAATGTATAGTTATAAGCAGCTAATAAGAGAATTATTTAAGAATTTTTAAAAACTCAAAACCAGAAACACCCCCTACACAACTTGCTCTTACTGGACCCTTTTTCTTAAATTACAGGTATTGCCAATGAAAATGGAGGAATAACTTTCTTCCCAGTCCAAGTAAATGTAGGTACCCAGCCCCAAGCTGTCTCTGGCCCCATTCAGCCTCTGAGTGCCCAGACTCTTGCTGGTACCCTGAACACCCAGATGGCAGGGGCAGCACTGCAGTTACCAGGCCAGCTAACTGTTCAGCAGATCTCTCCTGGGGAGCAGAGGCAGACCAAGCAGGTCACTGCCCCAGCCATCAAGCCTCGGAAGACGGGCTCACTTTCACTCTTCTTCAGAAAGGTACTTTTTGGTCTCCTTTGTCCTTTCCTTAGTTTGTATTTTGGTAAAACTTCAGTGATTTTAAAAATATATACTTACTAGGTGTAATAGTAAGAGCATATTAAATTTAAAAGTTAATCTATACCTGTAATTATTCATACACATACCTGAAGGGTAGTTTTCTCATGCAGGACACTTCTCACAAGCAAAGGAGTGGGCTGTCACCACAGCTGTCACAGCAAGAGCTGTGAAGGAGATTCTGTATTTGTCAGCAGGTTCTTAAAGGTGTCTGTTTTCTTGAAGGCTCTTCCGAAGAAAGGGAGAGACTTTCTGGTTGATTCAATAGAGTGGTTTCTGTAGGTGATTCAGGGCCCTTTCAATGCTCAGGACAACTTAGAGTTTAAGCTTCAAATAAGTGGTTTCCTTAGCACTTCAGTACTGAGAATGTGTCATGTAAGCAAAACAGTTAAATTTAAATTCACTTACTCTTCTTTTGGCTTAGCATTTGCACAAGTTCTGCAGGGTGCGCAAGTCTGCACTACTCCTTCCCAGGGTAAGAAAAGCAGTGTTGGTGGGACCCTGAGCACAGTGTCTGTTCCAACAGGTGTATCATTTAGCCAGTGTTCGTCTGAGGGATCTTTGTGTCAAACTCGATGTGTCTGATGAGCTGCGGAAAAAGATCTGGACATGCTTTGAGTATTCCTTGATGCACTGCCCTGAAATCATGATGGACAGACACTTGGACCAGCTGCTCATGTGTGCCATCTATGTCATGACAAAGGTGAAGTATGAACAAAGAAAAAGCAAACAAAAAACTTCTTTAATACTTAATATTCCAAATTAATCAATTCCTAAAAAAAAAAACCAAAAAAAAAAAACCAACCTCCAAAGGGAAAAAAAAAAACACCAGCTGCAGAGAGACTGTGAACCTTTTGTGTCCATCCCCTCCCAGGTTACTAATGAAGACAGATCATTTCAGAACATCATGCGCTGCTATCGGATGCAACCGCAAGCCAAGAGTCACGTGAGTACATTTGTTATTAAACAATGTGGTATCCAGTTTATTAAATGCCTTAGTTCTATTTTGGGAACAGATTGCTTTGCAAAGCAGCATTTAGTATAAAATGGATGGCAGTCTGTGAACCATTCTGTAGTCATGTCCAAAATCCTGCACTACTGAAAGCTTTATATGTTAAACTGTATCTCAAGTAGAAAATACCTTGACTTAAAACCTAAGGAGGCAGTGCCTGCACAATAACATTCCTCCTAGGAGGCTGTATAGGAAGCAATTTGACACCACAGAGTTTCTAGAAAGCAGACATCCCATGCAGACAGCTGTTTCTGACCAGGTAACTGCATCACCCCTCCTTGGGACGCTCCTCTTTGTCCCTGCAGGTCTATCGGAGTGTACTGATCAAAGGCAGGTGCCGCCGCCACTCCGGCAGCAGCGACAGCAGCAGCCAGCAGAGCTCACCTACAGACAGGAGCAAGGACAGAAGCAAAGAAAGAAGTGAGTGCTTCCATATGCCAGATGTTTGTTTTTAATTCCATTTTCAAAACAGCATGTAAGTAAAGTAGGAGTCAGGTTTTGTGTTGTCCCGCCCCAAACAGATCCTCCTTTGGTAAACTTGGACACAATTAAGAATATATTTAAGAATTGCTGTAATTCAAGGTTTATATTATGCCCATATTGACAGTTTGGGATCTACCCCTGTGTGCACTTTACTTTGGAGTCTGCTGTGCTGCCCTGAGCTCTGATTTTCAGCTCACACACCAAAGAATGTGTCTCTGCAGAATGAGAGGAAATCAGGGCTAGCCTTACTCTTATCAGAACCCCAGAACTGCAGCAATTTCTATTGTATCAGCTGGCTGTCTGCAGGGATAGGAGCACCACCCACAGCATCAATTTCCGCAGAGCTGACAGCTCTGAAGATTCTTTCCTTGATAGGTGAACTGACACATTTTCCTTGAATTAACTTCTATAAAGGAAAGCAAAGAAGGGGTGGTGTATATTCCTACTGCCATTTTTCAGGATACTTAATAGATGATGGTATAAGATGTAGGTATTAATGTTTTCTGTCGCAGAGAGGTGGCAGGAATGGGAGGAAAACATTATATATATATTTTGCAACTTCCCACATTAAACCAAGAGGAAGTACTACCAAGCCAAGTATTTGTACTACTAGCTGAAAAAGACTCATGTTCCGTATACTTGAAATGGGGCCAGGTGGCAACAGGAAAGAGCTCCTATTGAAAGTATAGTACAAATGCCTGAAAAAGGGAGTTTCAAGTCTTGTGTTGTGATGAAACTCATCTCATACAGAAAAGAAGTTAGAAATCAGGTGTGTGTGTCTGTACACAAGCAGCAGTGTGGTGGTCAGGGATCAAAAGGAGCATTGGTGACTGACAGCAGACCCACGGTCAGTGATTGCCAAGGCTGTGCCATGTGTGTGTGTGTGTGCGTGCGCAGGGTGTGGGCGGGCAGGGAGCACACTGAGCAGCTGTGCTCCCCGCAGGCAGCCGCGACTCCAGCCCGGTGATGCGCTCCAGCAGCACCCTGCCCGTGCCGCACCCCGGCAGCGCCCCCCCCACGCCCACCCGCCTCACGGGCGCCAACAGCGACACCGAGGAGGAGGAGCGTGGGGACCTCATCCAGTTCTACAACAACGTCTACATCGAGCAGATCAAAGACTTTGCCCTGAAGTACACTTCAAATGCAGTAAGTTAAATTCTCTGCTTTTCAGGTGTAAACCTTTTTCTACTGACCATGCAGTGAAGTTCCCATGAACTAATCTCACTGTAAGCAAACTCAAGGGATGCTATTTTTATGACAGCAGTTTCACCTCAAGGACATAGTAAGTGCTTTTGATGCCTATTTGCTGTTTCCTTCAATATGAAATACACAGTTCTAAGCAGTCTCATCTACCTCAGCCAGAGATAGAAAATTAAATTAAAAAATACTAATCCAGCCCCATACCATGAGAAAATTCATATTTTTTTGTACATGTGTGGTATCACAGTGGTGGAAACAGCCTAGACTGTGTTTAAGGTGACCAACTCAGAAAAGCCTTGCTCTGGTGACACCTGAGCTCAGGTAGAGCTGCTGAGTGATTTCCCTCTCTCCTGAGCAGACCGACTCTCCTCCGCTCTCGCCCTACCCGTTCGTGCGCCTCAGCTCCCCTCGCCGGGTACAGCTGTCCCAGAACCACCCCCTGTACATCTCGCCACACAGAACTGAGTCTGCTCTCTCTCCCCAAGAGAAAATATTCTATTACTTCAGCAGCAGCCCCTCTAAGGTGAGACTGAAGGGTTTATTTGATTTTAAAATTGCTTCTCTCTTTCCTTTCTGGTAGTGAAATTAGATAATATTGTGCAACACAATGTTTTGCTTACCTTGTCCAGCATGTACTTTGTCACCTAAAGCTTGTCAAACTGCCAGTTCAGCTGTTGAAGTTGTAAAGCTGGATGGGCCTTTGAGCTCTGCAGTGACACAACAAGCTGGCTTGAGTAAGACACAACCTGCTCTGGTAATGGGAAGACAGTACAGTGATGAAGGTCAGCTGGGTATACAGTACAGAGCTGCACAAATAAAGCCAATGTAACATTGTAACACACCCAACACCAGTTCATGTTACATTGTGGTAGTCACAAAGTAGCATGAGCTAAGTCTATTTTTTGCCCCCTCCTCTCTCCAGAGGCTAAAGGAAATTAACAGCATGGTTCGAACTGGAGAAACGCCCACAAAGAAGAGAGGCATTCTCTTGGAAGATGGAACTGAAGCCCCAGCCAAGCGCATCTGTCAGGAGAATCACACTGCCCTCCTGAGACGGCTCCAGGACGTAGCCAATGACCGAGGGGCTCACTGAGCCCACACAGGGTTTCCCTTCCTGCTGCTCCCCGGGGCCGGGCTGCTCAGCCCACACATGGACCTGCTAAGCCCTTGCGAGTGTCTTCAGCCAGACTCTGCCCAGCCATCGCCCCTCTCTTGCCCCAGTGTGCAGAGCCTGGGCAGGGCCAGGAGGAGAGACGGCTCCAGGACAGCAAGGACCCACCCCTGACCCTGCCACCTGACCCACCCCCTGGCTCAGCTCCTCACAAGGCAAGTTACCATCTCCAGCCTTCCAAAAGCAGCTGGAATGCTTCTTGCTTGGAGAACACACCTCTAACTCAGCTGTCTGCCTTGCACCAGGTCTTTCCTTTCCTCTAACCATTCCCTCACAGGGTTCAGTGGTGCTTCACCCTTGCCAGCTGTGGACAGGCAGCTAGAGGTGCATCAGTCATGAGCGCTGCACCAAGGTACCTGAAAGGTGTCTTGGTTCCTGCAACAACCCCCTCCACAAACTAACCATGCTATCCTAGCAAAGTCCCGTTCTGCTGGGAAAGGGATGGTGGGAAAAATTTTGAGACCTAAAGGAAGCTGGCTGGATGGATTCTGTCCCTATTCAGGATGTTCCACCTGCCACTGAAACCTGTCACGTTGTTCAGCTTTTAACCTTGCTGTACAAAGGGAGGGGGATTGGTTTGAGCTGTGCAATTTTGGAGAAATGAACTGATGTTCCCAAGGTGGCACTTTTGATGGGACTGAGGCATCATTTTTAAGGCAGATTAGTTTTGCTGTATATTTGCAATGGCACTTTTTAAATGTGAATATTTTTTGCAAAGGCTGACTTCAGCTGTCCTTCTGTATTAAAGCAATTTGACTTTTGTATTTATTTCAATCTGACATCCCATTGCTCCTCTTCTGAAATGGCATTAAGAATTCATTGTAACTTGATGTATATGCAGCAGTGAATGCAGAAAGCCAGAGATGTGTGCTTTTTTTCAAGGAATTTTATATGCTTATTGCTTTTCTTAAGAGTCAAGCACTGCTCCCCATCACTCAGCAGCAGGACCCTGCTGTCCATGTCTTAAAACAGACATTTTTAAAGGACAGGGCCTGGGGATTTGTTTTTGTGTATAGACTAAACCAGGCTGCCTGGGAGAAGTCTCTCCCTACTACCAGGATGAGCAAGGGGGGTGCACATATTCGACTGAGTACTTGTTTTCATAAACAGTTCCCAAATACCAGACTTGTTAGGAAAGCATCAAAAATCTCACAGTGTACAACATGCCAGTCCACTGGTGAGGAGGGGGGTCATCTTCATGTAAAATGTGGCACAGGCAGGTGCCAGAAAGTTTTTTAAGGAAGCAAAAGCTAAAAGCTCTGTTTTCAGTCATTCCTGCCTTTATGAATAATAGGAAAATTTGAGACTTAATTTCACTGTAAATTCAATTAAAGTAAAATAAAAGCATCTTTTGTTCTTACCTGCATAGCAAAAAGGCTGAAGTCCAGAAGTTGCGTAGATGTTTCTGTAAAAATATTTATGGAAGTGTCAGACAATTCTTGTTATTCTGTACCATTTACTTCACTTTGTATGAAAATATTGCTATTGTATTTTTCAATAAAGACTTTATAAACTCACAATTTTATGTTTTTGTGTAAAAAAACCCCAACCAAACAAAAAAAACAACCACAAAAAACACAAAGCAGAGGTCTGCAAGGCCCAGGATACACTGGACAGTGCAAGGACTGGAGTCCCACAGTGCAATTAAGGGTTTAAAATAAATAAATAAATAATGACATTTCTTAGTCATACCACAAGAGAAATGATTTACTCTTGCCCTGGTTGAGTCACTGTGTTTGTTCCAAGTATGTTCCCTCCTGCTGCTCTGGCAGCAGGGACAGCAGTGCCAGGGAATTCTCTGGCTGCTGCTCCCGCTGGCACAGAAGGAGGAGCAGGAGGAGGAGGGTGGGTGTCTCACCACACAGCACAGGAGGGCCCCAGAACACAAGGGGCTTTGCCTTCCCTGCAGGAGCGTTTATTCAGAGACCCTACACTGTAACCCAGCAGAATTATTTCCTGTGTACTCACCTTCCAATGAAGTTACAGAAATTTCTAGGAATTCTAAACCTCTCTGGCCACCACTGGCCAGGGCCTGTATTCTGACAGCTCAGGACACACTGGTTTTCCCCTGCATTTTTACCTCACGGGCCTGGTACTATTTCATCAGCTGCTGTGGTTTCTGCCCCTTCCTGAAACCAAATTGTTAAATAACCCTCAGCTGTAAATAATAATGGTACAACTTACAGTTTATGCTTTCCAACAAATGCTAACGAAAAAAACAACCAACTGAACAAGCAAACAATGACAAAAAAAAAAAAAAACAAAAAAAACCAAAAACCAAATCCCAAAAAACCCACTACTTTAAAAGAGGTGTTCCAAAAGAAAAGAGTTGGTATGCAAACTTGATTAAAAACCAATAAAATCTGAAGTAGCTTAAAATTTGTTTAAGACCTGTAACAGTTTGCATGGAAGGGACCTGCAGCCTGAGAAGAGTAAATCTACCAATGTAACCTCCAGGTCTCTTGGAAATGTTCTTTAGAGAATTCACAATTTTAAAGATGATATTCAGAAATGTCCCCTTACAAAAAATACTGGAAAGGACTTTGACTTGCATTAAATTATGCACCTGTACTAGGAAATACAACAGCCCAATCCAGGAGAAAAGGATTCAATTTCCACAGTATCACCTACCTTGCTCTTGGAACAGCTTCCTTTAATACACACATCTGATTACAGCAAGACAGTCTTCTCTCCCTTTTTTCAATCTAATTAAAAAAAAAAAGTACAGATTATTCATTCTAAACTAAACAAAATTCCATATTCTTTAAGTAAATAAAATTATTTTCTTCTCAGCAAACTATTAGCTGGATTTATCTTGGAGCAACCCAACCTACTGCCCAGCCCTGCAGCAATCAGTGACCGCTCAGAATAAACAAGACTTACTCACATAACCGTCATTTTCACATTGTCCTGTCCTTGCTCCCTGGCACTGGTTCTGCCAGCTGTGGTGCTTGCTGACCCTGCAGGCTCAGAGCAGAGCCCTGGCTGCTCACAGCAGCACTGCCCACGGGCCCAGGGCTGCAGGGGCTCGGCTCTGCACAGCAGCACAGCTCGGTCCTGCGCTGCAGCTGAGATCAAAGAACAGCCCAAGATTAGAAGGCATTAAACTTCTATGCCAGCCCTGCACCAAAGTGGCTTAGGAAATGTGCAAGTCAATGACTTATTACAGAAGCTTCTGAATAATCATGAAACCACATAAAGAGAAGTCATGACAGTCCAGTTCAGCTCCAGTGCTGCTCCCTGCCCAGCTGTAACACCACACTCAGCACAAAGCCAGACCCATCAACTCTTCACACTAAGAGCCCTGTAACTAAAACTTTGCCCGTGATAAATCTGAAGCATTTAATTTCAGTTTCAGCCTTCCCATGAGAAGTTTGAGATAACCAACAGCAGGAACAGAACTCATGTTAGCAATATTTTAGTGGCTCCACTGCAGGCCAGTACATCCACCCTCAAAAACTTTTCCCACATCCTTTCCTCGAAAGACCCACAGCAGCACTTACCAGGCAATACATACTCAGCTTTCAGACCAGTTCCTCCATTTCTGGCTTCTACTGCAAACTCAGACCAGACAGGAGACAATTCCAAGGCACTTGCAACTCCTCATAACCTGCCAGGTGTCCAAAATACTGAGGCTAATGGGGCATTAATGTCACACAGAAGAGAAAGCTGATCATGGCAGGTGCCACAGAGCCACGTGGTTTTCCTTTCATTGGGTGTATGACAGCACACTACTTGGGAAGTCTTCACCTATTTCCTTAGGAGCCAAGAAGTTTTTCTCAAAGGGAACAGGGAAAGGTTGTTATATGACAAGTGAATTTAACTTGTCAGATAAAAACAAAACACAAAACAAAACCCATAAAACCCACACCACTGCCCACACTCCCCAATCACCACATCACATTCACATGAGTTACTCCAGCTCCTTCCAGGACAGCTGGGTTGGCACTAATGCCATCACTACAGGTTAAGGGGAGCTCAAGGAAAAGCAACCCAGCTGTAAGGGATTCACAAGACAGGTTTTGACAGGACCATCCTGTTAGGCAAGAATAAGGCATCACACCAGGCTCCTGTGAAAAGCGTAAGATTCTGTCCTGAGTTCACACATGCTTTAGAGAAGTTTTCTTGTTGTGGAACACAAGTCTCCTCAGTACAGAACTGCCCCCTGTAGCCTGTTAACATCCCAAACACATACACAGACAAGGACAGATCTATCCAGGTGCTTCCACTCTTTGCTAAATGCCAAAAACACAGACCAATAGGGACAAAAGCTAGAGCACAGTTTCTTTTTATTTTAAGATGTCACTATTAACACACATTAGTCAAGCTATCCCTAAGAAATCCCCTGAACACCTAGGGAATCTAAAACCCTCTAAGATTTTATTAGCTCAAGAGACCACCCTTAAAAGCTTTGATTTTAGTGTTTATGTACTAGAAGTCTAACAAGCCTAACATTCTGCTCTCCCCTGTCAGACTAATGTGTGCTTTAGTGACAATAACCATTTACAAGTCAATAATAGATCATACATCATCCCCAGCCTTGCTTCTGGAAAGTGCTAAATGGAGTCGATGAACCGTTTATTTACAATTCCAAATCCTAACATATTTACAATAGAAACCAAAAGTATTTAAAACCATTAAATATAGTGTTTAACTCTGCTATATTAGTTTACATGAACACAGCTTAACTCTGGCATCATATTTCCAATACCAATATTTCTGCCAGTAATTTAAGATTTTTTAAAAAAATTGCTATTCCTGGAGGGAAAAAATAAAAGCTTAAAAACCAATCCAAAGCCTTCAGGCATTTCAGAGCCCTGAGGAATTACCCACCCTAGACAGTCTTCAGGTAGAAGTACTGCAGTGTTCAAGAAAGACTTCCAAACTCCAGGCAAGCCTTTAAAACCTAATGCATATGTAAAACACTAAGAGTCAGTAATCCATGGAACAGGTTTACTGGAGTCACTGCTACCATTCGGTTTTTACTAATCCGTAGTCAAGAAGGAAACTGCTGCTTTGCCGTTTCTCCCTCCATTACATTCCCTCCACCCACAGAAAGTGTTTTGTGCACCAGTGTCCAGGAAAGCTAAGTGGGCATCGTCTTCTCTTCTTTGCTGAAGGGCTGCACTGAGCCAGGCTTTACCCAGGACAGGCCAGAAACGTGCATGCTTTTGCAGTGCTGATCTTCCGGCTTCTTCTGGAGAGAAAAAAGTCAAAGTTATAATTATCTGATATCAAAACCCTCTCAAGTGTCTCTTCATCCATTTTACCTTTGGCTATTACAAGCATAAGAGAGGCTTGCATCATTTCCTCTCCTCAAAGAAAAACAATAAGATGGCTATTGGTTTCATTTCTGGGAATGTGTGTGGCATCTGCAGAACTACCCTGACTATACAGGAGTTTTAATGGCTTAGCTCAAGTACTGTGGCCCTATCCTGCTCTAAAGTCTAAAAGATACTCCATTTGCTTGGAGGCCTCAGCCCAGCAACACTGCCCTGCTCTTCTCCAGGTTTCTTGCATCAACAGAAAGAAGCATAAATCCAAACTCAAGCATTTCTGTCACCAACCTGACACTGTACCTGACAGTGCTGGGTTGGGAATTCAAATTAATGTGGTAAAGCAGCAACTGGTGCCTTTGCTAAACCTGGGAGTTTCTTGATGCTTTCCAAGGACAGTCCTTCCCTTCCCTGGGCCTTTATCATGGCTAAATGTTTGAACTATTACACATCACATTGCAACAAACATTTTAGATGGATTACTGCAATTCAAAAGACAAAAAAAGTTTCAAATTGAGAGAGAAAGATGCAACTTGGAGCATCTGTATATTTAAAGTAGTTTAAGACATCAGTAAATTAGATACCTACTCTAGCTGGTCAAAGAAACACAATAGCTTGGAGAGTATTTTTAATACCAGGAACTGTATGCCAACTACACCAAACATGAAATGATGCACTGAGCTCCAGAAAGTGATAATTACATGAGCAGACTTTGTCATACCATGGAAAGCCTTCTGCTTGACAAAGTAAATAAAGTCAGCAAGAAAACAGAACCTGCACTTCTGCCCCTCCCCACATTTTGTGCAAAAAGGTGACCCTGCATGCCAGAACTGCCACAGCACATCGCATACAGCAAAGAGGGATCAGGTAAGCCTGAGCCTGGCAGTGGCACCTGCCTCACCCATGCCCTGCACAGGAAACACACCCAGCAAAAGCCATGTGCTCAGCAGGGAACTGGGACATCACAGCCCTTCCTGAGCTACAGCTCTACAATAGTATAGTTGTTTCCCAAGACACAGGAATTACAAGGTAACAAAAAAACACTGTAGGAGAACTGGGAAACTGTTTTACAGGGAACATTCTCAGCTACACAAACATTTTGGAATCAACCCCTAGGGCACAGAAGTTGGGCCATTTCTGCTATCAACAAACAACACAAGAGACTAAGTACCATGCCTGCAATAGTTACTGAAGATGTTAGTTTTCACCTAAAATGAAATTAACATGCATCTCCAAGGAAAAAGTCATTGTTTGCTATCAATCTCCGAAATAACATCATATCCCTTCCATTTCAAGGGTCTTGGCCTATTCTTTCACTTTAGGTTTTTGATTTAAAGGATAGGAAAGAAGGAGGTAGACAATGAAGGAGAAAAAAGTGTCAAAAGTATTTCTTAAGTTTTATAAGAACATCAAAAGGCAGAATCTGATCAAAATATTTTCCTCTGTGCTCTAAGGTTCTGATGTGACTGGCAAGTGGGAGCATTGCCACACTGAGCTTACAGGCAGCATATTTATTATAGTAAGATAAATTTAAAAATCTCATTCATGCCAGAAGACATGTGAGAACATGAGTTTAAAGGTTGCAGTGAGAAAGACTGAAAAGACCAGCAAACCACACCGCAGCTTTAGCTGGAATCAGTAATGAAAACATTCAGGGGGCACTGCCTTGCCAGTCCAGCTAAGACAGCAGCCACCACTTCAGAATCCCTACCAGTGGTTTGACTTGTCAGGCCACTCAGTGCAGATTCAGAATTGCTGTGTGCCAGCTCTTGTCACAGAATCACAGCAGTGATTAAAAAACCAAAACAAAAGACCCCATAAACAGCCCGCATTCCAGAAGCAAAGGGGTTTCTCAGGTGAAAGCTCTATAAGCCAACACATTCCTGCTCTGTCCGTCAGTAAGAACAGTTGTGATGGAAGGGACTCTCAGAACCCTTCAATGAGTTATCTTATTAGAAATTAGCAGCACTAGAGAAGGGAAGTAAGGGACTGTGTTTGTGCTGCTTCAGAAACTTTGCAATGAGAAGAAATTGCTGAAGCTTTGATTCAGTAATGAAATATCTCTCAACAGAAGAAAGCCAAGAAGTCAGGCTCTCAGGTTATGCAGAAGTGGTAACAACAACAAGTGCAGAACAAGCGAACAGGCAGGCAGCAAATCTCTTCTCTACCCTTCTTCCCTGCTTCCATCCATAAACAAAAAGAATCTGCCAAGTGTGCCAACAGTTGTACTAACAAAGCTTTCTATCTGCCTAAGTGACTAATTGCTTAATACACTGAAGTTAGAACAGTGACATAAACTGCTTCATTAGGAGACCAAATCAGTTCCAGCAAGCCTGCTGATCCAAAAGAGGGGTGGAATAAGGTCTGTCTAGTACACAAAGAGACAGAGATACCTTTCTCCCATATCAGGCAGTAAGCCCTTTCTAGAGTGAGAACCTGGACTTTGCACATACCTTCTGAGTCAACATCTTCTCTCTAGCTTCATCATGTATAGCTGGATTCCATGGAGAAAAACTATGGAGAAAGTAGAGTTAACTCCTACTTGGCGTGTTTGCAAACTATAGCACAGACAGAACAGAAAGCAGTGATTTCCCTTGGTTTAGTCTGTTGAATTCCAAGGAAACTATAGGTGAGTTTTCTATGTTAAAACATACAGCTAAGAACTAAATTCAGATTGTCATGGATCTTTTCAACAATAAATGTTTAGATTTACATTTCTGTATGTAATGAGAACTGGCAATTCAGCATGTGCCACACAAAATACTACTCCTATTTACCATGAAGTTGTCTGTTCCATCCCCCAAGCTGTAAAAGTATTTTAAAACTCTAACCAAAGCAGAAGTCATATAAACTGAGTTCAGGAAAGCCAGAAAGCAGTATCTACTTCATCAGCATTTCTCCTCGAGGGAGGTAGGTGTTTTGGAGCTTTTTGTTTGTTCTGAGTTTTTTTAAATCTTGGTTGCTTAATGAAAAAACAATAAACACAAGCATCTCACAGAATCAGAATCACAGAATGACTGGGGTTGGAACAAACCTCTGCGGATCATCCAGTCCAACCCCCATCATTTAGAACAGGTTGCACTGGATCGTGACCAGGAAAGTTTTGAATATCTCTAGAGGCAAAGACTCCACAACCTCTCTGGGCAGCCTGTTCTAGAGCTCTGTCACCCTCATAGTAAAGAAGTTTTTCCTTATATTCAGATGGAAGTTCCTATGTTTCAGTTTATGCCTGTCACCCCCTGTCTTGTCACTGCCTACCACTCAAAAGAGCCTGGCCCCCTGCTTTTGATACTCTCAGATATCTCTGTGCATTCATAAGGTCCCCTCTCAGTCATCTCTTCTGAAGGCTGAACAGGGCCAGGTTCCTGGGCCCTCATAAGAAAGATGTTCCAAGTCCCTTAATGGCTTTGATGCCTCCCCTGGACCTGCTCCAGGATCTCCATGTCTCTCCTGTACTGAGGAGCCCAGAACTGGACACAGCACTCTAAATGTGCTTCTCTGGGGCTGAGGGGCAGGATCCCCTCCCTTGACCTGCTGGCAATGCTCTTCCTAACACATCCCAGGATACCACTGGCCTTCTTGGCCACAAGGCCACACTCATGGCTCATGGTCAACTTGTTGTCCACTGGGACTTCACCCAATGCTAAACAGAAGGAAATTATAGTTGGAATACTCAAAATATATCTGAGTGTAACAAAAACCAGGTCAGTCAGCTTGGCAGAGAAAGGCTGACATCAGCAACTACACCAAAATTTGCCCTCAAAACAGGGTGAACTTGCTGACAGTACTCACATGATTGCATAGGGGTCCTCTATTTTGGGCTGATCAAATAAATGACTACTGCATAGCTTGACACTGTCCACCACTTTACTTTTGAACAGTTGAATATCCTTTTCATACCTGAAAGACAGAAGTTAATGTTAAGTAATTGCAAGGAGCCATGAGTTTGCCTAAAAGCACTGATAGACTTGGCAAAGCCCCGCTTGAGTTCCTAATGCAACCAAGTCTGGAGGCAGAGACCACCAGAAGATAGACAGTGTTAGACACCTTGCTTCTGCAAGTCTATGCAAAAACCTCATGAGATACCATGTCTATACACATGGAAGATACTTACAGCACTGCAGCCTCAGGGTTCAGAGGACTAGTTGTATCAATCTTGTAGAAGACTCTGCGAGCATACATTAACACTTGCCATATGTGATTATGATTTCGCCTAAAAAGAACAAACCACAATGAAGAGAGGAACAAACTTCTCAAATTTATACATCCCTGTGTTACCACTAACCTCCATTTTGCAAATGCTCTTTTCACATCCAGTTCACCAGATAAAGGGTCCACTAGTGGGTGAAAGACAGGCAGATCAAACACCAAGCGCTGCATTAGAAAAAAAGCAGTTACCACAATTTCAGTCCTAATGCTAACACCCCTGGGTGAAGGTCAGTCAGAGCTTTCAAATACTAATTAGTTGTTACTGTATAAAAAGAAAGCAACTGCAAGTGATTATTTGTACCAGCTGTGAAACTGTAACCCAACACACCTGTGTTACATGCAGGGTCTTGTCCTCTCTCACATGCTATCACCAAATCAGGAAACTAATCTAGTTAACTGCACAGGCGCTAGTGCCAACACAGGTAATAATATCAGATAAGATCAGATTAAAGGAGTTTTTCTGGTTTAGCTATTTGTGACTGAGCTCTTTTTACATCTTGACCTACAGTAAATACTTTCTTTATCCTACACATTTTTAATTAAACTGTGCAGTGACACCACAGTGTCTTCAGCCCTGTACAGCTAGTTTCCTCCAGTGTTCACACTTTCTTCTAAGAGTAAACTTAGTTTCACGAGGTGGGTTCTAAAGCCCTCTTCTAGCAAAAGAATGACAGCTGGATGAGAGATACTGAAGTCCAACCTTTAAAAGAGACTATTTCTTACTAGTTCTGTCCTTTTAAAGATGATAGCTTTACACAGAAATTGACACTGAGCAGACAGCAGATAGCAATTTGTTCTCAGCTACAGCAGTTATGTACACCTGCCCCCAAATCTTCCTCTTAAAAAAATTTGGCCAAGAGGGTCAGCTGCTCTGCTCTGGACAGTCAGCCTGCCATGAAATAATTTTTTTATTATTTTTTAATTTGTCTAATAACTTAGAAACTTTTCACTAAAGAGAAAAAAGAGAAAGCAGAGATGGAAGGGAACACCATACTACTTATGTCCTCCCTTTGTTTCACCACGTTCTCCTCAAGTTCTTTTTCTTCGTTTAGAAGAGACAAGCAAGAAATCCCACAGCAAACACAGCACAGGTGCCTGGATCTTATGTTACATTATATTGCTACTCAGAATTTTGATACCGCTAAGTGTTTCAATGTTAACTTCCTGCTGACAAAGTAGCAAATCAAGAGCTGAAGTAAAGAACTGGTTGATTACCTAGAACTCTAATGCAGCTAACCTCAGGAAGTTCATTCTACACCAGTCTTAGTAATCAGAGTAACATGATTCCTCCACAGATGTTAGCAAATATGTACAAGACATTGCAAGTAAGCCCAGCCAACTGAACAAAATAAGTTCAAGGAAAAGAGAAGCCAACTGGTATATCCGCTTTAAAAAAAAAACCCCACACTTTAACCACCAGACAAAAAGAACTCAAAACACTCAACCACTTACCGGGCAGTCTCCATCTGGGTAATTATCAGGAATATAGACAGTGAATTTAAACACACCATCCTGGTAGAGCCCATGTCTTATGAATATTACACCAAACCACACTGCAAGTGAGAAAGTTCGCTTGAGTGAAAGAATTTAGAAATACAGATACATATAAAAACTTCAAAAGTTAAGTTTAAACTTACTTAATGCTGACCGGTACGATGGCTGCACGTAGACACCGGGCAACTTCTGCTTTACAACCAAGGTACTGCAATTAGAACCAGCATTTAGAGGAGCTCCACAACTACACTGACAACAGCAAACTCAGAGCTTAACACGGGCTTCTTCCACAAACTTACTCTCAATTCCCAAGGGCAGGCTGCTCACTGAAGGAGGTGGCAGAAATCTAGTGAAACCATGTTCTTTGCCTCTTGCTTTTCCCACTCCCATCATAGACTTACTAACAGAAAACACCACTTCTCTTGATAAAATACACAAGTAGAAAGAAATTCTTCATCCACTAAATGCATTTAATGCATGACAGTACAAAAATTTACAACTTTCTATTGAATGCCCAATTTCAAAATAAGGAAGAAAGAAATTCAATTGAGTAATTTTGAAAGCAGATTTGCAGTCAGTTGTAGTTATTGCTGAAATGTGACCAAACTTCAACCTTCATTTTAAACACGTAGTTATTCAATTTTAGATAACACTATGCTGCAGGTCAAACTGAAATTATACTGACAACGGCCAAAACAAACCAAAAACCAAATTATTAACTTAATGAGTTTTCCAATTACTTGGCATATTAAATTGGAATGTGCATGCTCTCACAAATAAACAACAATCTTAAAGTAAAATATTAACACAGTACTCTGCTTACAATTTCCACAATATTTGTTATTATTTTCCTAATAATGAATTTGTTAAACTGGAGGAATTTACATTATGGTACCAAGAAACACATCTTTCTTGAAATAAGAAGTCAGGGTCAAAACCTTGAGAAGAGATAAACTGAAAGTGAGAACTCTCAAAACACTTAACGGTTAAACACAAGAACTGAGACTCAGTGTTGCATAAAGGACTCCAGGGATTTCATTCCAAAAGGCAGTACATACTTGAGAATCCAGTATGTCTAGTACAGAGGAAGTCCCTTTAGCTTTGTAGCACTAACCAGTTACATAACTAGAAAGTTTTGAGGACAAACCAAGATTGTTATGCTCCCACAGAAGTCTACAAATCACTAGATTGGGACAAGTGCAACTGCTTCAATAAAGCTATTTAAACATCCTATCTCCTCCCTCAGAAGTTTCATGTTAAATATCACTGAAAGAAAGGTATATAGTCTTCCTAACATCCACTTGATCAGCTGTTCAAGTGTTCATGTAACAACTGAAGGAAGCTCCCACATCCTGACTCCATTAGATAGTACCACACATTCAAAACTACCTCCCCACTTGATAATCTGCTTGCTTTCATTTCAATGCTTGTTTCAAATATTTTGTATTCCTGATCAAAAAGCTATTAGGATAACTGATCAGGGTATCTAAACTCACAATGTATATACTTCACGACTGAGAAAAAAAGTAATTCAGAGAATGCCAATCTAAAACCACCCCTTAAAAATCTCATTTTCTTCTCCCTTTCTGCCTCAAGAGATTGAGTCTGCTGCTCCAGAAAAAGAACTTTGCAGAACTGAAATTTTAACACCTCCTTCGAGGACTATGGCAGAGACACCATATACGAACTAGATCCCTGCAGGGGAAACCTGCAGGGTTTTTTTTCCACTGAAGCATAAGCCCAGTGACCTAAAAAAGACAAAAAAAGTGAAAACCTACAATTCTGCAAGAAGGGAATACTCCAGATAAAAAGGCCCATAAGAAGCATGTGTTCCATTTGTGGACTGGGATGAGGCGGCAGGTGAAGCAGGCTTGGTTATTGGCACAGCATTCTTTGGAATAGAAGGCAACTGTTTCTTTGCAGAGGCTCGCAGAGGACTGGTTCGCAGCTCTCCACTCAAAGACTTGTCTTCAGCATCCGCTCTCTGTTACATTAAAGGAGAACCACAAGATCTCAGGCTGCATTTCATAAACATATTGACTGTATTTTAACACAGGTTTAAACCCAACTTTCCCAGTTACAAGTTAGTTCATTGAAACATACATTGGGTTTTGGTGTTCTATTGCTTGGAGGGGGGTGGTTAGATGTCTTTTTGCATTTTGTTTTTAAATAGACTTTTATTCAATTAAACCCAGCCGACAAGAACAAAAGTATTCAATGCTGGATAGGAAATCTGCAGATTAGGACAAATGCTTAAGGAGGCTTACATTTATTTAGAACCTGAAACCAGACAGTATGTAACATCAGCTTACAAGTCAATCTATTTCTAGCACACAGTGCATCAAGATAAATCATTTCTACTGACAAGCATCCTTACACTGCAGACTTCAAAGACTCTTTAAAAGCAGTGTAGTAAAACTGAGATGAAAAAACAAAGTTCTGCATATTTCTGCTTGTGCTTAAGACATCAACATCCCACTTGGAACTGACACTATAGCCCCCTCCTACTCAGAGAATCACCACCTGGCAGTGATATCAAGTTTAAATACTTTTACTATAAGAAACTTTCTATGCCTTTGCTGCCTTTTCTTAAATGGAAAAAAACCCACAAAAACAAAACACTGCACTACATACAGATCCCAAAAATCATCCTATAGATTGCAAGACAAGCCTTCAGGGGACAAACTTGGGCTCAGGCTCTGTGTGGCTGATAAAGGCATGATTAAAGCTATAGTGAAAGTTCTAAAGGCTTGGACTATGTCACAAACATCATCAGCAAATTTATATACTTTGTCCTAGTACTGAACACCTGAGAAGTGATTAAAACTAGAACTATCCTGCTTTTATTACTGCTACAACCTAAAGTAGTGATAGCACTATGGAGGCACAGTTTTGTCATGTGCAATATCTGGCTAAGCTCTATATAAAACAGTAAACAAATGCCCTAAGAAAAAACTGTTTCCACAGTTAAACAAGTTTGTTTCACGTTTAGTACTCAAATATGCTTCAGATAAGAAAAGTCAACAAATTCTCAAGTAGACTCCATCCACAGGCACATTCCAGTTAACGTAGCTCAAAGCTAGTTTATACCAGCTGGTGATCAAAACCCTCAGGATAAACACACACTCCAACTCTATTTGCAGATCACCTGATGGTTTTTTCCAGAACGGCTACCACTCCTCAGAGCGTGACAACACACCATGGCATCCCTTCATTACATACCTTGCGCACAGAACCTGTAGACATACTCCGGAAAGGGTTCATAACGTGTGTTCCAAATAAAGGGCTGCAACTTTTCAGTGACTTCAGAGTATACTCAAGCCTTTCTGATTTACACCCTAAAAGCACACAGAATGAATATGCATTTTAACAGATAAACAGGATGCAACATATAGATAGGATCCAGATTTAATTCTGCAGTCAGCATTATATTTCTGTAACTTCAGAAGAAAATTTCATGTAGTTAAGACCAACAACAGTTAAAAATGCCAAAGCTCTCTTAGGCATTAGAGTGTAGAACAATATGTCTATTTTTGCATGTGAATCCCTGCCCTCTTTGTGCTACAAATACAGTCTACATTCTGCATCCCATGTTTGTCTTGCCAAGGGGAAAAAAAAAAAAAAAGCATCTGTTGGCTCAGCACAGTCAGGAAAGATCCTCCATACCTGCAAATATTAAAGTTAACACCTCACCACTTCAGTCCAACACCCCACAGCACTACAACCCTGCAACAAGAGAAAGCCATTAAGTGTTGTCCCTCACATACACTGTTGACTTTGCGTATTTCTGAAGTGCCCCAGTTTGAGAAATTCTCTGCCATTCCCAGTGACAGAGATGATACTCCCATTGAGTTCCATCATGTATGTGTCATTTTGTTTTCATCTGCATTGGAACACCACCAGAAACAGACAAAGCCACAGAACACAGAAGTTTTTCTGTAGCTTATTCAATGGTTTCATTACAAGGCTTAGCACTCTTTAGATCAGCAGCTCAATAATAGGGACTTCAGCAATACTTAGGAGTTTCAGTGTGTCATCTGTGTATGTCCTTGCTTTCCTTTTTTTTTTGTTGTTGTTTTAATTTTTTGTTTTAAAGTCTTCCTATTGCTTGTGCAAGAAGTCTCATCTACAGCACCTCTTGTCTGGCACAGCCTATTCTCTTCACTACTTTTTCCCTTCCAGTTCTCCTACTTTCCCCCCTCATTCCACCTTCCCATTTCTAGTTCCATTAACAAAGGTTTTGAAGCAATTCACTTTACTCAATTTCTTTAATAGAAAGTTGCACAACATTGACCATAGCAATTAATGGGACGTGAGAGAGACAGAGCCAATGACACAAGTTTCTACTGTGGTTAATACTACATTTTTTTATAGTAAGCAAGGTAGCAGCTATTCACTATTGGTTTAATTAGTTCATAGAGAAAATGGTAATGTTATGAACAAAATCTTCCTAAAGTAAAATAAATGCTACTCTTGTTAAAATTTAAAAAAAAAACCAAAAAAAACACCTACGTAGCAGCCAAGCATTCAAAAAATGCAACACCTTTCAGAAGAGTCATGAAAAAGAATTAATTTCCCCATCCAAAAATCATCTCAAACATTCCAGTATATGTGACTCCTGCAGGTATTTTTCCCCTTCAGCGGGGAGAGTCTCCCATCACTCTGAGCCACTGAAAACACAAGGCCAAAGCACGGCTACTGGGCTGGCATGGCCTGTGATAGCAGGGAGAAGACGTTTTCACTTTTCCTCATCTCTTGTCTGGAAAGCAGAGTCATGCCAGAGGGCTGTGCCACAGGCCTTTTCCATCAAACCCAGCCAGACTAAGACAACAGGACGCTAGGCTAGGAAGGTATGAGACACTTCCTCAGGAAAGTCTGGCGTAACCAGAGGGTGGAGGAACTGACGCAGAAAGAGCACCTGAGTGCTTGGCTTTGACGAGAGAAAAGTGCTGGAAGCCAAGGTACAGGTTGGAAGACAATTAGGTGGAATCTGGAGTGATTACGGGGCTGAGGAAGGACTACTTTCTTTCTTTGTTTGTTTTGGGCTGGTGTTTGTTTTGGTTTTTTTACAACTAGGTAATATAAATTGCATTATTCCAGAACCAGAGATATAGGGAGTTGAGCAGGACAAAGAATGGTATGTGTATGCAAAAACCAGCTTAACCTATTCCCAGTGAAACAGGGAACTGTTGTAGAAGCTTGGCAACTGGTGCTAGATGGAGCTCAGTCACCAGATCCACCTTATCAAGATGCCTACTACCAGGCTGTTAAAGGCAAATAAAACATTATTTTAGCTCTAGTAAACTAAAGAATAACTTCCAGAGGTTCTCAAGCACCGACATCTTTTACCCAGTTGCTTAGCAGTAATAAATCATACATGGTATTGTCCTCAGCTGATTATTAAACTGTTTCCAGTCTCATTCACCTGTTAAAATATTGTTTATGATCGAGAACTAATAACCTCAGAGGACCAGCTTCCCAGACCAGGGTCATTTAAAAAGCCTTTCAACGTGTTTTAAGAGTTTATTACTAATTACACTCCTTCTAGCTATGCTACATGGAAGTGGAGAATGGTAGCTTTAAAGGAAACATCCACAACTGCTTATGCTCTCTAGTACCTTCATCATTTACTGCCCATCATTAATCACAAAGATGATTAAAACAAGGACAAAAAAAAAAAAAAAAACCCAAACACACAACCACCAAGAAACAGCACATTTAAGTGCGACTGCCTATGCTACTTCTCACCGTGTCTGCAGCACACAAAGGAGAGCCACATCCCCATATCATTAAGTGGAATGTCTAGGCAGTTTAGTCATTCAGCCTTACGCAGGGCTCAGTGTCTCTCACAAGGCACCCACCATTATGGCACCTTATGGTGTTGTAACTACTGAAACCATCAGCTTCCCAAAAGAACCCAGTACACTCTCATTTCATGAGAAGGGAATAAAAACATTCAAAATCATCCCCCTCTCTCCTTTCACACTGTCAACATTCACACTACCTCATCCAAGAAGAGGCTTGATAATGTGCCACTCTGTAGTACATTCTACTAATTTCTCCTACTTTAAGAACAGCAAGTAACAACAACCTTCCTTATCTGTCTGACTCCCACGGGCTTTTTATGGCTATCTCCTTCTCTGGTGTTTTGCTTCTAGTTACAACAGCAATTAACAAAAAAAAAAAGACAGAACATGAACTTGTGAAGAAGCATTACTTCAAATGCTGCTTCTTGGAAAGGCCTTTTAACTTCTGTACAGCACCACACGGCTGGGACCAAAAGCCACCTGCTGCCAGGCATAACATCATGTCCACATTCTGCAGGTACACAACACATGAGAGCAGTCAGAGCAAGTGTAAACTCATACAGTACTTCAACAGCACTCTAAACTACTTCAAGCAAACAAAGTTGTCACTACCGAAAACTTAAGATTTACTTTGCTTTTGCACCTTTTTCTTCTTTACACCAGGTATTCTCATTAAAAGTCTCTTATTTTACCTACTGTCAGTAGGTATCATAATTTTCCCCCATCACCAACAGAGTTATTAGATCAAATGCAGCACTAAAACAACTTGACAAAAACTTTATGTGCCTGGAACAGAGCACTCTACTAAAGATTTTCTGGAAACATCCAGAAGTCAAAGGGAACCACTCCCACACCTGAGAACAAACTGAGCTACCTCGGCACAGGACCACAGAACAACGCATGCTGAACACATATCGTTACGCTGTCCAGCAACTGTAGCTGGCAGGTTACAGTGGAACTTATGTCTCCTCAGCACAGCCACTCTTGATCTTCCTCGGACCCAGGGACCTCGCTCGCCCACGCCCCAACGTGCCGGACAGCACGGGAGCCGCTGGTGGCGGTGAACAGGAACACTGACCAGCCGAGCCTGTTCGCCAACTTTCCTCCACGGGAGGGTTACACCTTCCACACCAACACCTGCTGCTGCGGGTTCACTCCTCTAACACGCTTCTCTAGGAAACTGCCACCAGACTTTACACCCACCAGGCTGACGGACACGGCGCGGGGGCCGGCAGGTCACGGGAGGGAAACAAACAGCGTGTCCCACCGAGACCGCGGCCGTGCCGGGCGGGGAGGGGCGGCCGGGGGGCCGGAGGCGGCCGGGCCGGACCCCGCCGTGTGTCCCCGGGCCGGACCCCGCGGGGCAGCCCCGAACGGGCCCAACGGGCGGCGCCGGCCCGGCCGCTCCCGGTGACAGTGACGGTACTGACGTTACTGACGGTGCCGCCGCCCGCGTCCCCCGCCCCGCACTGACGGTGCCCCCTCTCCCCGCCGTGCCGCCTCCCGCTCCCTCAGTCCCTCGCTCACTTACCCGCTCGTCGAGGCTCCGCCGCTCCGCCGCGCGGCCCAGGCCCCGCCGCCGCCGCTGCTCCCGCTACCCCCGACACAGCCCCATTTACCGCCCGCCCCTCGGGCCGCACATCCGGGCCCGGCCCCCCCGCGGCCAATCGCGGCCAATCCCGGCGGGCCCGGCCCCGCGGGGCGGGCGGCGGCGCCGGGGCCG
>JAWWEU010000020.1:9757428-9803732 GCA_035583155.1 Acropternis orthonyx
CAGCGCTCGGCCCGGGCCGTGACGAGCCGGGGCCGCCCCGGAGCGAGCCGCCCGGGCGCTGAGGGGCCCGCCCCGCCGCCGCCGATTGGCCTGCGAGCCTGTCCGTCTCGGCGGGCGGGCCAATGGCGTGTGCGGGAGAGACTGTCACTCTCCCAGAGGGAGAAAGGGCGGGGGGGCGGAGCCTGGAGGGACGGGGAGCTCTGATTGGCCGGTGCGCCGGGTTGTGGGCGGGGCCCGGCCCCGTGCGAGGGCCCGGCCCCGTGCGCAGCGGGACGGGCCGGGAAGGGAAGGGAAGGGAAGGGAAGGGAAGGGAAGGACGGTGGTTCCTCACGTTCAGGTCGAACTCCCTGTGCTCCAATTTCTGCTCATCGCCTCGTGTCCGAGCGCTGGGCACCCCAGAGCAGAGCCTGGCCCAGCCTCCTGGCGCCCTCCCTACGGACACAAACGGACATTGTTGGGTTCCCCTCTCAGTGTCTCTGCTCGAGGCTGAACAGGCCCAGCTCCCTCAGCCTTTCCTCAAAAATTACGGAGAAATTTAAAAATCGATGCATACAGGGTGGATTTATTTTTATTCCTAAACTATGAGCCAAAAGACCATGCTAAGGTTATCATTTTGTCTCAATTATTGTAACCTTCTCTTATCTCCTGTCCTCAAAATGCCACTTTAAAGTCTTCAGTCAGTTATTATTCCGGCCAAACTACTGTCTCATGTTTCTAAAACCCTTTGGCAATTTCCTGTTCTTCAGTGTTTCAAATGGAAGCTCTTTGCCCACACCACTGAAGTGCTGCACAGCTTCCATTCAGGCTCATATCATAAATTAACTTCCTTCCATTGCTACATGCAGTAGCAGTCACCTGCTGCCTCCTTTTCTTAATCTCTTTCGTGCTGTCTATTTCCCTTGCCCTGCTCTAAATCTCTTCCCAACAACTCTCCTTTGAAAGTTACATTGCCAGAAATCTTTTTTTGCGTGGTTACCTCCATCAGCGGGCTTTTTCCTCAAAGTGTCTTGCCTCTGGTCCTGACCTTGCTGAGGAACAAAAGGCAATAATGAAATCCTTGTTTACAGGTTAGGCACATATCATAGATCTCATACTGTAAAATTCTGGGGCTTGAATAATGTTTCCGTGTTGAGTGTACATGTTCAGGATGTTGCAAAAATATATCTCTATGGGAATAATATTTTGACTTGGATACCAAGGATTGTGAGGAATATAATCAGGACTTCGAACACAAAACTGTTAATCTTCCTAACCCCAAAGTTAGGAAGTCCAAAGTTTCCTATTTTGCTAACTACAGAAATAATACTCTGAGAAGAAAGAGGGAACTTTTGTCTAATAAATTTTCTTAAATGATTTTTTCAGATTCCCTTCCTAGTCATACCAAATCTGAATGAATTCTGCTTAACAAAATCTTTGTATTTTGACCAATATAAGAGATTAATCAGGCCTTTTTTTCGTATTACTTACCTCATGAAGGGTTTCTTTCACTATGGCTTGGTACCCGTAGCAAACATTGTAAGATTAGTGCATGTGTAAATAACTTTTAGATACCCTTCTTCCTACTTTTAGATACTTCATATTTGTTTCACCCAGAAGTCTAAATTCTGTAAGGAATTTTTCCACAATATGTAGGTTCATTCCCCAAAAATATGCATATTCATAATCCAACTCCCTGAATTGCCAAGCACCTGCACCTTTGTGGAAGAAGGAAGACTCCAATCGTTTAGGACACGTTCAATATTATGTTTAATTGTTCAGTGTACAAAGTCTCTGGACAGCTCTGACTGGGCCAGAATTTCCCCTTGTGGTGTCAGTGGTTTTGAGAAGAAATCTGAACTAAAAAGAGACAACTTAAAATAGGTCTGTAATTAGCTTGGGCTCGGCACCACTAGATGGTGTCCTGCAGCTGTTCTAGTCACATCTCGCAATCCATGGGCAGGTAAGGGACAAAAACACCCTCACCGATGGAAACACATCTGCTGCACGACAAACAGAAACCACCAGCCCGAGTGCTACTGCTGATTTCCCACCGAAGTGCCGAGGAGTTCCATGGGCAGGCTAATAAAAGAATTCTGACAAATAACCTACACAGCCAAAAAAAATGTTATCTTACTTGATAACTACTCATATTAACGTGATATTGCCTTCCTAAAAACACAAAGGTGAAAGATGGCATTTTCTCTTTTTCAGAGCGAAAAAGCAGAATTACAAACATGGTTAAAAACCTGGACCCCTGAACATCTTTTTTGTAATTTCAAGTGCAATTCCTTTGTGATTTGTATACTAGAAGTACATACTATTGGGACTTTCTGGAGCAATCTAAGTAATAAAAATAAAAGCAGTCAAGCAAGCAATTCAGATTTTCATTGATTTTCTTTTTTACCTTGGTGAAAATGGTGTATTGCCTGATACAGGGATTGTTTTCAGTATCTCCATGCTGGTCTCTATTTGCATAATTGCTGATAACAAGACATACCCTTTGAGTAAACCAAGAGAGAGAAATAATCAGGTCTCTAAAAGACATTGATAAACCTGAAAGACTATTTAAAGGTGTGTTTTCAATTCAAATACATCTATGGGGCAGTGAATGTAAGCAGGTGATTCACAGTGCACAGCAATGCAAGTTATCCATAAGGAGAAAGACATCGGGTCACTGTCCATCACTCTGAAGGACAATTGTACAAACCATATCTGAGTACATTGTTTGGAATAGGCATTTGCTGGTCAGGCTGGAGCTATTGCATGGCTTTGGACCTTGCTGGGTAATGCCAAGTCCATACCACGAAGGTGTTTGCTCTGGGAAGGATTCCCAAAACTCATCACCTGAAACGTGAATGTTCACACAGGCCTTCGTGGCTTGGCAGGAAATGCTGTCCAGATCTGTGGTTCCTGTAACCTGTGCTGGGGTTTGAGCTGCTTTGGCACACTGCTCTGCTTGGATTTGAAATAAAGTACTGTTTTTCACACCTTCAGTCACAGTGACCTGAGCACATGGCAAGCTGTTAACAAAGTGTAAGAACAAAGAGATCCAAATTAGTAAAGATCAATTAGTTCTTTTTTTTTCAGGAACAAGATTGGAAATTAACAACAAATCAAATACAAACTCCTCTTCTAGCTTACACTTAACAGTGTAATATTTCTCTATTTTCTTAAAACCAAGCACAAAGCTGGAAATTTTTACTTTATCATGCTGTCAGTTAAAGATGATGTACTTATTTTTCCTATTTTTCTTATTACAGTGAAATTTCTAGAATGGATGTAGCTAAAGATGCACCAATATAAAAATGCTTTTGACTGCATATTTATTTTCCCTGAGGAAGAGGTAAGACGAAACAGCGCTAACTGCATCATCAGAATTTGTTATTTAGTTCTTAGGGTGGAATTACAGGATTTACTGTTGGTCTCTGCTCAGTCAGCAGCAAACTCACTATTATAACAGAAAGACAGAAATATTAAATTTATTTATTCCCCATAGATAGCCTCCTATCTTCCTAGACTCACTTCATATGAAAAGAATATATATGTATATAATATTTGCAAATATGTATATTTGCATGGCTGTCAGTGTGTTCCACAACATGAGAGATTGGCTGTATTAATGGTTCCTGAATAGCAGAAGCTATTATGAATGATTAATTAAAGATCAGATCATAGCCTTCAAACGACACTTTCTTCAACATGTCTCACATTCTGGAAAAACTACATTAAACATTTAAGTCTGAATGTATTTGAGGATCCTTAATTTATGAACTAGAAACCTTAGTTACTGTGAGTCCAACTGTGTAGAATTCAGAATGATGAAACTTCTAAAGTTGTACAGTACTCTTTTTATTGCTTTTGTATTTGCTTACCTAGTAGCTCTTATTTGAATTGTCAGTTACAGTTCTAAGAAGAATTTTGATTCTGCACAGCATGATTTTGGTAATAATTTTCTGCTTTGAGGAGAGGAAGGACTATTTTATTAACAATTTCTTTAAAAAAAGTTGAATACTTGAATCTGACTAATTGGCTAATTATGTCAGAATAAATCCCATTAAAGAAGACTTAGATCGCAATTGCACTGGTTTTCTACTTATGAGAATACTTGCTTCTAGGTAAAATATCCCAGGAAAGATAAGTGGATGAGATGCACTCAGTTTGTTATTCACACATTTTGAAAATATATTCTTTGGCTATCAAAATCATATGAATCCTCTCTTTGTAAATGCTAACATGTAAAATTAATCTTATAACTACATATCCATACAACTTACTTGTAATAGAGACATTTTCAGGACAAAAGTCTATGTATTTAATTCCTACCCTCATATGTCTACTGGTGAACTAAAATTCCTCATTTCGTATTTTTTACAGCCATTCCCTGAGGACTTTTTATAAGGTGTTAATCAGACCAATTAGAGTTACAGCTGTAATTACTATTTCCTTATGAATACACTTTTTTTCTCAATACCTTCCTTTCATTGAACATTTTGAATCATAGTAATGTAAAACATACTTTTAAACAAATATGTATGTAATCCCACACCCTCAAGAATAACTAAGATTACAAAGTAATCAGATAGAAGAATCTTTTTGAAAAATCAGTTTTGCAGAGAATAGTCATTAAAGTGTATCTGTGTGAGACAACTTTGGCAAATCAGTGAACACAGTCCATGTAAACAACCTTTGATCAGCAGTTTCTACAATATCATTATGAACTCCGGTTTTTGCTGTAATGGTGTGATATGACGAGTGAAAGGCAGACCAAAACCAATTCATAATTTTCAGATGGAAAATCACAGTTAATTTGTTGACTGAAAAATAACTACATAATTTCAGAGATGATAAGACATAATAAAGTAGGACTATTTTTTTTTTCCACTCACACCTTGAGCCAGATTTCTACACAAAAGTCACTTTCCTCCTTTCATCTTCTTATTACTTTCCTGGTAAAGTGACATACTAAGCAGGTATGTAAGTGGTTGGTAATTTTAAAAAGCTGCATATTTAAAAAACTTAGTGGATGACTGATCAAAGAGCGGAATATGAAGAGTAAAGACTGGAGAGAGGGAGGGTGGATATGCAAAGGAATCTATCACATTCAATGGGAAACAGCTACGAAAAGCTACCAAAGATTTTGCCTGCCGAGCTCAGCTACTACAGTTCCAAACTGAGATGATGCAGGGCTCTTTAGTACAGAACACATCAGTAAGAATTAAAAAGATTTGATACTTAGAAAAATAATGCAGAATGTCCTCTCGGTGTGAGCATGAGTATCACATCAGACAATTAAACCTCCAGCTCAAATATGAGACTTTAAATGCTCACACCCTCTATCTCTCTTCAGCTAAGGAAGCAAACACATGCCAACCATGTGAATTAGCACTGGGCTCCTTGCTTCAAGGGAAGACAGAAAAAGCAGGACATGAATATGTCATCCAGTAATTTCCATGCAGAAAGAAATGTGCTTAAATAAATGGCTGCCACTATTTTATTATTTTTTTTTCAGTTCTGTATTCTGTATATATATTTCTGGGTTAAACTGAACAGTTTATTAAATAGTACATATTTAGTAGATTGTTTATAGAGAAATCAACTACTGCATTAGGTCTTTCTAAAGCTAGACTGAAGACACAGGTTAAAAAAGACCAACAGCTCAGCACCTTCCCACCATCAGGGCATCTGGGCACCTGGGGTAGATGTAAATGTGCTGCAGTCACTGTTTCACTGGAAACAGGCAGGTAGGAGCTGGTTATGACTCGATTTGTTCGCAAACTTTTAGGCTACACAAGCTGAACTGATGGGTGGTGTGGGAAAACAGAGTAACGTTTTGGTTCCACTGCAAATGGATGCCCTGCCCTGAGCAAGAGGGGGCAAGGAGAACACTGACTCAGATGACTGACTATCTTGGAAATGCAATTGGACTCAGGATCTGGCTATCCAGTTATAGCTGAAGAGCCTCAGAAAAATGAACACTGGTAGATGGAAAATCAAATATCTGCTCAGGAGGATGCAATTTCAAGTCAAATGAGGTTACTGTTCGCTTCTACTGCATCATGAGCAGGATATAGGAACTTCAGTCTGCCTCCCAGTTTGGCCTATTCACAACCAATCGGACCAGTCACAAATTAACGTTTTAGGGACATTACAGACCAATTAAAAATATTGACAAAATTCCTGTTAACTTCAACAAGATTTAAGATATTTATTCTATGAATAAGAACTTATATTGGCAAAAAACCCCCAACAAACATCAGTAGTATAATATCTCTGTCTGCATCTCTTTCAAGTGGTTTGTTTTTTGGCTGAATTTTGGTAGCTTTTCTATGGCAACTGCAACCTTTTCTTTGTAGGTTAGTATGAGCTTGCACCTCCCATCCAGTTTTATCTGTTTCCTCAGGGTAATAATTTAATTCAGTCCTACCTTCTGTCCATCTGACAGTCACCAAATCCACAGAGGCTGGGAGGTTTAATTTTTCTTCTTTTTTAAGGGACACAAGTCGTGTCTCAGCAGTTTTGAAATGTGGCTTGGCTGTTTGTGGGTTTTATTACACAGCATTTCATTCTAAAAAGTAAGAGTGTGAACTGAGATTAGATTTAAACTGAGTCTTTCCAAACATCATGAGAATTCCTCTGTCAAATAAAACTTTCATCTTAATTATCCTTAATAATTCCCACTTTGCAAACACAAGGTCCCTTAATGCCTTTGGAAAATGAAGATTATGAGACACTATGCAAAGATAAACATGTATCATTTTGCAGAATTTTAAACACCTTCTTTCAGATAATAAATCTAATGTTAATTAATAGTGGGACATAATATTAGATTTCTCTCTCTTATGAAAATCCTGGATAGAATGTTCCCCAGTGCAGTATCTTCCGTGTTATTTTATATATGGGTTCAAATTTAAAGCAGAGCATATTGCTGAAAAATGTCAAGTAACTTATTCAATAGGCGAGAACTACTATCAATTTCATTAATTTTCATTATTTCATTACAGACTATGTAATTATAAATTAATTTTTATTTTCAGTACCTCTGGAAATCCTGCCCACCAAAGGTTTGAACACAGGCTTGTGCTTTGAGTGTTTGAGCTGGACAGAAATTCCCCATTTTCTTTAATTTATGACAACCTCAGTCTGTATGTCTGTGTACACACAAGTCTGTGGATACACACGCACAGAGTGCTAATTCAAACACATCAATACATCTCTTAAGTAATTATGGCAGCTGCACACCAAGCTAAGCACTGTGTTCTTAGAAAAACTAGTATTATTTTTACTACTGCAATACACAATTCAGTGTGCTAATTTGTCTGAAACTAAGATATCTCTACAAAAAATACAGGCAACAATTTCTTTCTAAAACTGTTGCTGCTTCCCGTTGTAAATTGCTCAAGCATGGTCTTGAAAAGGAATATGCAGTGGATTGTGTACAGAAAGAACAGGAGCCAACATTCGAACAACAGTAACCCAGCAGTTCCCATGTGAGAAACCGTCACACATACAAAAGTTACAGTGCTTAAACGTTTCTTCCAAACACTCATTGCATTTCATAAAACTAAACAGCCACCATGACCAAATAAACATATTTAGAATCAAGATATTTTTAATATTAGAGATTAGGAAGGATCAAAACCCACCATAAGGAGAGGAAAATACAACTCTCCTTCCTTCCTCTCTGAGTGTTTTTGTGATTAATCTGAAATAAGGATTTTGTTTCAAAGCAATTTTTAGGGCTTGTTGTTGAAGTTTTCTGTGGCTGGCCTCTTTAGAAATCTGCTTTAAAACCTACTGTTTACTTAGCAGAAAATATTTCGAATCTGCTCCTAATGACTAAAATGTCATGGCCTAAAGTTAGCTAAATAGATCTGTATTTTTTACTAACCCCCACCCTCCAAAAAACCCAACCAGCCAAGAAAACCCAACAAAAACAAAACAATAAAAAAAAAACCAAACAAAAACCCCAAACCCAGAAACAAATAAACATGTGATCAGGCAAAATAAAGTTCTTTACAAGAGTTAATGCAGATTAATATTTGTATCTCACTATAAAATTATTCCTTACCAAACAATGACAATAGATATTGTTGGTATCCTTTATACAAAGAGCTTTTGTAAGTCACATGGCACTTCTACATCCATCCTTGAATTACAGAAAGGATGAGGTGGGAATGGTTCTCTGGAGATTGTCTTGTCCAGTCCCTGCCAGCTGGAGCAGATTGCTCAGGATCACATCCAGCTGGGCTTTGAGTATCTCCAAAGAAGGAGAGACAACACAACCTGTCTGAGCAACCTGTTCCACTGCTTGATACTCTTCACAAGACCTGAAGTTTCATGATCTGTCTGTATAGGCTACTGTGTAGTCCCAGCAGTAGCTGGTCTGTAGTGAACAGCTATTTGGGTCAGAACACAATATGAAAGCAAAGGCAAATTATGGAAGAGGACAGGGTGAGGAGCAGTATTCTACAGAAAAGAATGTTGTGCAAACTGTAACAGCTATGCAGATGGGTGAAAAGACCTTCAGTAGTCTCAAACATGAGAGAAGAAACCCCTCATCTCCCTTTTCTGCTCACTAGATCTCCAGCTATGGGTGTTTAACTACCTGGAGGAAATTTATGAGCTTTTACCAATTTCCTCTGATGAACTTTTTGTTATTGGGGAATGATAATGAGAGTTCTGAGTGCGAATGAATCTGCACTGCCATGTGTGATGTAGAAGGGGAGTATGCAAGATCATTCATGATGTAGAAGCAGCCTAAGCATGTCTTGTCGTGGCATCTAGCTAAAGTATGATTCTGATACCTACACCCCACATTTCATGTTTGGGATCTACACAGCACTACAGCACATAGTCCAGTTGAACTCCATGGCACAGACTGCCAGATTTGGAATGATTCATATCCTGAGTTGGTAATAGACCTAATACATTTTTCCCTAGGAAGTAAGTTCAAGCATACTTGGATAATAGCAATGTTCAACCCATTCCACAATGGTAAATAATGATCAAGATATGTAGCCAAAGGATGATCACAGCTGCTTCACAGATATGCTCATTCAAACAAAAATCCAAGCTAAATACTAAACGATCCAGAAAAGAAAATAGAAATGCAGCCCTTTCTTCTACTTAAAAAAATACAGTACTAAAATAGCTCAATATTACCTGCTCATTACAACTGCTACTACTCTCTGCCCCTGAAAGAAAGGTTAATTTTATACCAAACACCACTCAGATATCTTATGTCATTACTTATTTGTGATAAAAGCAAAGAGCCCTGTACACACAGAAAGCTGGTGAAAAGCCACGTTAAGAGATCTGTTCATTTTGCTAAAAACTACTGCAAAAGAACTCAATTACAAGATAATAAAAAAAGAGCAAAAATGCTGGGAAATAAATATCTTTAATCTAGTGTGGAAAACCATAACAAGAACCAATTTCAAACAAGACATCCAGTAAATATTTTAATACTGAGAGCGATTAACCACTTTAGCTACTGAATGGAGTTGTTTTATATTGCTTGGTTTCTTCAAAGTGAGCTTGAAAATCTCACAATATACATTTTTTTTTGTCTGGCTACTGGGTTCAGTGTTGTGTTGACGGGAATTGTATTGGCCTGTCACAAAGGCTGGAGGTGACATAGTCCTTTTGGGGACTTCTGTGAGTTAATGGGCTCTTCTATTTAAATGTGAACTTTCTGGATTAAGGCAGCAAAAACCCCATCCCCGTATTACTATTGCAGCAAACCACTCTCTATATATCTGAATACAATTAGATCAAGTTTATACAAATAAAAAAAGATATCCTCAAGTTCTACAGCCTTAAAGCATTAGCACTTCCTCTGACCTACCAACAGAGTCACAGTTAAGCTCAATGCAGGATGTTGAATAAAAACAGGAAAGCTGAACATGGACATATTCTCTCATAGGTAATTCTAGCCTGTTTTTTAGTTTTATTAAAATAAAACCTTAAGTACTTACTGTTTGGAATACATTTAAATGCAGAAGTATTTTAGGCTCCTAATGAGTATGCCACTGAGGTGGAATCACCCCCAAAATATGGGATTGTGATTATTATCACATGGCAGTGACTGCTTTATTAACTGTGCGGTGAAGGAGCCAGGGTTTGAGTTACATGGACAGATTCCTCATTTCTACTTCCACCATCCGTCATAGAAGAATCTACTGGAAAGTGGAGTACAAATCATTCAGGAATTTACAGCAGTCAGTTGAGCTAGTTCTGTGCTATATCATTTCTGGAAGTGAATGCCTTTGTTTTGCATCCTAAGGGCTGCTCATATGCATAAATAGCCCCCCCTTTTTCTGTTTCCGAATCACAGTGTCCAGCCAATACAAAAAAGATTATGAAGTATGAAAACCGCACATATCTCCACCACAGAACAATAACAAGATCTATACTTTGATTTCCTGGGAAATAAAAATTGTAGCTATACTTCCTGTCAGCCCATTCCTTTGAACGTGTTCTCTTCATAATTTGGATTTTGAATCAAGTTTAAATGGCAGTTAAAAATCGTATGTGGCAGTACACAATGAAATTTAGCTTGACAGCTTGGACATCAAAACTAAAAATAAATGACTTCACATCCAAATAATAAGTAATAACAATGTTAGCCTGCATAAGAATAGCAGGACTGGATTCAAATACAATATTAATTTTAGGGATATGAGTGACTAGGGAGAGACAGAGGCAAAGAAACAAATCCTTCATATAGCAATAGTCTCTTCTTATCCCCCAGGCAACTGGCTGCCTTTCACCTCGGCGGCGGAGCAATTATGTGGCATAATGACTGCAGTGCAAATAAGCAGAGAGATTTTATTAAACCAAATGAGCAAATCATCTGCGTATTATTGCGATTTGATTGACAGTGACAAGTGTCGAGCAGACACGGATGTGAATATGATAAAGAAGCTTGCAGGAAAGCTCTTGATAATGTTACTCTTGATAAAGTTGCTCTGCAAACCTCTCTAAGTAAATAAAGGGGAAAGAATATGATGCATATTAATTCGCATAGTTTGCAACCTGCCACAGGACTAGAGGAAAAGTTGCAAGAGGTTCAGCACATGGCATTTCATATGAATTCTAAAATTGCATTTATGAGTCCCACAGACTTTACAATAATATATTAATATTAAAAGTAAAGGTCATTCCACATAACAGTTAAGCTGCCTGAGCTTCAACCTTTATATCAATAACAGACTCGGGCTGGGGGCACGAGGAGGAGGAAAAGAAGTGGAATGATCTGAATAAATGTAAAATGTTACTTAGAAAGATTGCTGCCTTTTGCTGGGATGCCCATTTACACATTTGTACTTTCAGTGGACAATTACATTTCTGACAGGCCTGCCATCAGAATGATTAAATCAATATCTTTCGTATGGGGATGTGATTAATTGGCACGGGCCTTCAGGCCTCCATGTAAGCCACTCTTACATTAGTGACTGCCTTATGACATCATAGTTGCACAGAGTCCAAAGTTTCATATCGTTGCAGACAGTGTGGAACTTTGGATAATTACTTTTGGCGCATGGAATGAATTAACCAAGGTGACTGGGAAGCTTTGACAGCAACACCCATGGAAGAAAAACAGCAGGGATAAAATCTCCAGTGCTGTAACAGCACTAGCATCATGAATAAATTTGGGCTTACAAGTTGAAATTGTTTTAGTGGATAAACCATGTGATAAATAGTTCTCTTTCCTCCACTCCTTCATTTTTTTTATGACTTTAAATTTGAATGTGAACAAGCCACAGCATTATGCCACACTTCAGTGAACATTCTTTTGCCATCAAGTACCATCAAGCTGAAGACTTTCACTCTTTGAAAAAGAAACGTATCTGAGAGGAAATGTTCTTGTCATATGAAGTACACTGTAAAATGTGGAAAGCATTTGATTTATGTTCTAATACTGATTTGAGTATCTATTTGGACATGTTTCAAAGAGACCAGCTTTGCAAGGTTCTGCATACCCTGAGCTGATTCTTGGGCTTAACTTTAACTGTGCAAGCAAACTTCAGCAGAGGCTTTCAAGGACTGACATGCTCAGAATAACTGAAGCTTGATAAAAAGTCTCCATAACTTACCTACAGGAAATACATCACAGATACATTTTCCAGGATGTGAGCCCTCCAACTCGAATGTATCTAGCCTTAGATCCTTAATATTTTAAATGGATAAAAACTTTAATTGTTCTGGAGTTCTTACAAAGCTTATTGAAAATCCCTGGCAATCAGTGTACTGTTATTGGCCTTTGTTATTGCTGTTAACAAAACTGACTGTGCTAGATATGGATTTTACCGCAGCTCTCAATTCTCATGTCATGTTTCCCAAATGGCAGGTGATAATTAGATGTGAACTAAAGTCAGCAAGTTTACTCTTGAAACCAGAAATATGACAGATGACTGTTAGGAGTCTGTTGGTATTCCACACCATTTATAATATTAGATATTTAACTTGTTTTAACAGTATATAGGAGAACTTAACTGCTGTACTGTAGGTAAAATAATTAGATACCAAAGTAATTTTTGAATGGCCTTCTTTCTTACCATGCAGGCTGAAGCTGTTACAACTTGCAATTTGTGGACTAATCTTGGTCACAAGAAGATGGAAACATAAATATATTTTGAGTCATTTTTGCATCATACTATCTAAGCTTAGGATCACAAGCTATCAGTCATAATCTGCATTATAAATAACACTCTGACACCTTGCTGTATTTATTGTAAGGACTAAGAGTTATGTCTATAATAATAAAAAAATGGCCATTGTAAAAATAACATAGAAATGTTCAAACCAAAAGGTTCCACTGCACTTCAGAAATAATGAGATATTAGAGACAGAGAAGGCATTGAATTAATCCCTCTTTGGGGAGGATCACAGTATTTGTTAAACTAGGCAAGAATTTAAAACAAAACCAAAAGAAAGCAAAAAGCACTTAAATTCCACTTTATGCGAATATTGTCCATTAATTGCGAACTGCAGCTCCGTCTCAGCTCCAGATAGTTCAAGAATATCTCTAATGATGATAAGTCATGATTAGTTTCTGTTTTACGTGAGAAACTGAAAACTCTAAAAGGAAAGTGCCAGGTCAGGGGTTCCCTGTTAGCTCAGGGGGCGATGTTGCCTTACGGGTATCCCATTCATAACTCATCTCGTGTGACCTGTCGCTTACGGACTCTGACAAGATCCCTGCCCGAGGTAAGGTGGTATGGCTGGAGGCATAACAAAGTGTGTGAGCAGTACAGGCATTCCAGCCAGGCTACAAAATTCCCAGTGATGTCCGTAAGGAAGAGCATCTTGCTGGAAAAGCTAATGCAGAGGTCATAGACAATTTGTAAACGGAATCAAACTGGAATATACCCTGTACAACACAGAACAGTTTGCAAAACTAAAGGCAATCATAAAACAGACCATCAGATTATCTTTCAATCCTTTCATCCTCCCCAATTAAAATAGCTTTAATGTAGGAATCATCATTGAAAAACCCCAACTGAACCATAACCAAATACATTAGTCACTCTACTACTCTACCTAACATTTATTTTGGTACATTCTATGAAACTGACACTATTGAACTTTAACAGAGATGAGATTTTTAAAAATTATTATTATTTTAGAAAATAAAAGAATAGGTTATTACAGAACTTTTGAGAAAGTAGGAAAGCTAACAATTCAACTGCACAAAATATAAACCACAACTGCCTCCTTTCAAATTTAAATTAAGTTGCAAACATTTGGGGAAAATCTAGGGAAACAAAGGGATGAATATGTTGCTCGAAGGGGCATAAAAAAGTACATAGAGATCTAAAATGGACACTCATTACCAGTATTCTACTTCCAGCAAAAAGGGGGAATATGCTGAGATAGGAGAAAGCCAAATAGGTAAAGTGATTGTGTCTTGAGTCTCAGCACTCTGCCCTTGTGTCCATGTGGGACACAGTAGGGTCCGCCCTCTGTCTCTCAGTCACAGGCTCATACTCCCTGCCCCACCCCACACACTCCTTCCCAAGTTGTCCAGATGGTGGGATGACAACTTAGACAAGTAAATCCTATTCAGATAATTTCATGTCAACATATTAAACTCGTGCTCTGTACCAAAACCCCCTATTACCACTAATATCTCAAAAGAACTGAAGTAGGTGGTTGACAATAACAGTAAAAGGGATTTTTTTTTTCTTCCTTTAATTCAAACACTCAGATGGAGGAAAATATGCCTCCAAACCAATGAACATGCAATTCTACTAAACCCAGCATATGCTTAGCCAGGGGATGCATTTCTGTTGCTCAGGGTGGCACCAGAAGTTACATGTGAGATTTTTCATTCTCTGCAGTGGTAATTTCTTGGTCATTTACCTCCTCAATAATAATGTTTAGCTGAGTAAAATAATGCTTTAGGCTTTAAGTCTTAAAGGTTCTTCCCCCTTTGCCCCCCTCAGTAGGATGACTGATTTCAGCCCTTTAGAAAAATAAGCTTACTTATGAGACATTAGTGGCATTATTGCCTCCTTTAATATTCGTGACAGTCTCCAGCAAATGTATCACAAGTTGGCATTTATTAGTGCTAGGCACAAGTAAGGGGCATGTTATTTGATTTGAATAACAGCTTGGAGCTACAGTTTGAGTCCAGAAATATATTAGTCAGAAACAATCTCATTTAATAACACAGAAACTAATAAAAGAAAAGTATTCCAACTGATTCAAAATTGAATTTATGAATATTGCTTAGCAGGATTAATGATCAAAAACTGAACCTGTTTGTCATGTTATAACAGACTTTTCGATTTAAATGCAAAACTAGAAGTCAATGAGTCCAATGGATTGTATATTGCTTTGAAGAAAACCAGTTCATTTTACACATAAGCTTTGAAATTGGCAATAAACTTTAATTACAGGGTCAGATAATCAAATTATAATCAAATAGCCTCACATAAAATCTGTGTTTGAAATTAATGAGATACAATTCTACTAGTCTGTAATATTGTACCTCTGAAACTTACTAAAAGACATTTCATTTTCATTTAAAAGTCACCTTAAGGACTTTTCCCTCAATTTCTTCTGCATAGCTCAATTTTATTTGGAAATGTCTCATTTTTAGACCACACAGTTCTAAAGATTTTTGCATATGGAAAAATCATTTGTTATTTCACTGATTTTTTTATTGATAATAAGAATTTTAATATAGCAATATTAAAAATCTTTCAAGTAGATGCATATTTATGCATTTTTAGAGAAAGCCACAGTTCAGATAATAAAGCTGTATAGTTGTTCAAATGCACATGCTTATTAAAATTTTCATTTAAGATGAAATTTTGGATGACTGATCTTAACTTGCAAGTGCAAACATGTATGCTAATGTACACTACTGCATAATCTATTTCTTTTCTGAGATATACAACCATTATAATTTCTCCTTACATGTCTTACCTTATTTGGAAGAAGAAATATATCTTAAATTTAAAACAAAAGATAGAAAGAATAAATCCAGGCACACTCTGGCTTTCACAGAGATTTGCTGCTGTGTGGCTTCAGGCAAGTCACATTGTATTTTACAGCTGAGCTTTCTCCTGTAAATGGCAGTCATCTCAGCACAGCTCCAGTGCAACTTTGCTGGGCTTATTGCAGGACCTTGTTAATTGTAAAATTATTATGAAAATGAAGACGCAGGATTGTTGGATATGTAATGTCAGACCTGGTTAAACATGCAACCATAAAAGGACAGAAAAAGTCAGATACTTCTAAAGCTATCATTCCACTCTACTTGAGCTGTAAAGGAAGATGACTGACAGCTCTGTAGGTGTGGGGTAGCCTAAATGTCTTTGGATCAGTAGCAAATTACTTCCATTTGCTGAGAACTGAGACCAACCACACACCTTCGTGTAGAGAAGCATCTACTCATGCCCTAAAACTCACTTAATATTGACTTTTTTCTGAGAACATAAATTAACCTTTAGAAAGTCAAAGTAATATTACAACAATTCCTGTTGATTCTTCCCATGTGAGAAACAACCAAGTCATATGTTTCAAATGACAATAGAGATTTTAAAGAAGTAATTGTCACAATTGCTCAAAATTGTTAATATCACTGATTATTACAGGTCATACCACAGTATATTAAGTACTGAGATTGGGTAGGAGCTTTTGTCATTCATACTTCAGCCTTGCACTCTGTCCCAGATTATGCTTGAGAATATGCATCATATTTGGGATAGTTTTAAAGACTCTGAAGCAGTGGGAATTCCATAACTCCATTTATGAAATTAACCTACTTTACACATCTCACGATTATCAAGTCTCTTGTCATTCATTAGTGTGATCTTTCTGCCAGTCTCATTCCTTCAGAGCAACAGAAATAAATATCACCTTTGATGTTCACACAATTAAAATATTAGCTCCTTTCCACTCTACCATATGCAGTTATCATCTAGGCAAGTTATGCAGGCTAATACATTCAAGCCAACTAAAAACCAACCACAAAACAAAACAGATAGCATATGTAGTATTAAAATCAGAACTTTCATTTGCTGATAAGCACAGTTTAAAATGTTCACGTTTTACTTGTTATCTCTACCTGCCATGGATACAAATGTCTCATGGTTTCAATCATTATAAACCTTCATCCTCTTTATTTTCTGTACATATATTTAACCAGAAAAGATAAATCACAATAAAACTTCTGTCTGTAATACATTTGACTGAAAAATGAGTGAGAAGTACACATGTATGCTAAAATTATGCTTCCACTATGGTATCAATAACAATTGAAAGTAACAATATTAAGGGCAAACATGCAACTGCTTTAATTCTGGTTGAAGTCTGTACATCATAGTGCTTTTACACTCTCAGTGTTTTAAAGCTGTGTTCCCCCATCTCTATCAGTTTCTGAGTGATTTATTTCCTTGCAGAGGACAAAAGCCAATAAGGGCAAGTGCATCTTATCTAGTAAACATCTAGAAAGCTGCAAACAACTTGAATAGAGCTTGACAGGTTAACACTTCTAGACAACAGGTCATGAGAAGTGATGAAAGAAGAGACAAAGTCAAGGACTGACCTTGCTCATGAGACTTTTCTGAATCCATTTGTACAGCAGCAGTTCCCTGGGTGCTTTGCATAGTGGACAGTCCAGTTAAAGCTAAGGCCTTAAACATTTTCTTCAGATTTCCACTCTGACAATGTAGATTGTTTTGAGTCACACTGGTTGAAGCGTAATTTTGATGGTGATTAAAATTGGCAACATCTCTCAAAGAATAAAAGTTTTCCCACTTTTTCAACTCCAGCCTCTCAATTTTCAGTAAAATTAACTACTGTAGAGGCATATTTTAGCATTAAAATCAGAGTTACCACAAGCTAAATATGAACAACAGTTTAGGGGATGTAGAATTTTCACAGAAATAAAGATGGAGGAGAAAGGATTTGAGAAGATCTCACCTGTATGACAGGGATCAGGTGAAACTGCAGTTCTATGCAGTGACTGTCACAGTGTAAGCACAGCCTGGAGGTTACAGACAGCTCACTTTTTGCCAACAAATAATACCAACTTGTTCATTTTGTATAAAATTTCTTTGGCTTTTGAGGGTTTTTTCCACCTCTTCTGTCTTTTACAGAAAAACACATGTTTTGGATAGGAATTCAAGTTCTTTATGACCACAATTCCAAGTTGTTACTATTGGACATAATATTACCCCGTTTTTAAAAAACTAAGTTCTATAAAAACACACAAGCAAAAAACCCCATCAAAACCCACTCCAACAACCAAAAGTTTACTAACCTCCGTTTGTTTTCATTTGAAAAGAAACAGATGCTGAAATCAGGTGTTTGCTTCCTTTAATCCTGTGTATTTATAAAGAATGCTCAACAGTTTTGAACAGATGGAAGTTGTTTCTTTGCTTCTTTCTTCAAAGTCTTTGTTAGTCAGCACGTAATACAATCATTATATTGAGGCAATTTTACTGAAATCCTTGTTATCACATCATCTATTCCTTATGAACAACTCCGAATAAAGTCTTGGGATCAAATGTATCCCATCCATTACTTCTTATATATATGTATCAGTATTTTATTGGATTCCTCAAAGCAGTCCTGCTTTTCTGTTTCTTAGGATTATAAAATCATGCGTGGAAGCACTGTAAAGAATATGGCTAAGTGTCCTTACCTGCTGGAGTGTTTTAAATCTTGCACAAATAAACATGATTTTTATCTATGTGTTTTAAACATAATCCAAATTAGTTACTTTCCTTTTTAGGAACTTCATCTATGAGAACAGTATTTTTGCATTTCACTACCAAACACTGTATGAAATCCCTTGAGGCTATTTGCAAAGGTTTTGTTTAACCTAGTGATCTAAGCTGTCTTGATTTCCTCTCTCAAGAAATGACTCCACCAAAAGGATGGTCCATCAAGGTTTGGTTAAATTCCTGATCTGCGTCCCTTTGCAAACAACTTGTCTGTCTCTAAAGACTAGAGAGCCTGACAAACTTACTAAAACAATTTAAGTTTTTAACCTCAGCCAAAGTGCAACAAGCTTCTCCTTGGTTTCTTATGGGCCATTTTGGGAAAACGTCCAGATTTGCCAGACTGTGAGAACCTCTCCCAGGTCCAAGCATAATGTTGAGTATTGCCAAGGTTTCTGCAGCCCAGCATCTTAAAAATCATGATCTTGTCTCGTTTTTCCCAAAAGATCAAGTACAGTCTGATGTTACAGGTACCCATCACTGGAGTACTTCCTATTTCACATTGTGAACAACAAACTTGTATTGTGGTAGCTCACAAAGATACTTTCCCAAGTTAACTCTTCAACAACTGCTTCTTCATAGGTAGCACAAATTTCAGTGTTCTACTTTCAGTTTTAGCAACTCATGGGTCTAGAATAGAAAAGCCTTTTTTCCCCCTTTTTTCTCTTTTTACTACTTATTCCTGTTTATGGAAGTACTTCCATCTAGCAATCCAAATCCCATCCGAATCCAACAGTAGCCTTGCCATGACTGTGTTCCAGTTTTTGGCACACTGTGGGTAGCTCTGTAGCTGCTTGGAAAGTTTCCCTCAGAATACCTGACTCTACAGAACCACTGAATGAGATGCATGGTCTACCCTGATCGTAAATTTGCAACAAAGAAAATACTCCTTAGCCATAGTCATGAGTTACTTTTGCAATAATTTTGCTGTGGAAAAATCCTACCCCCACACGTCCTCCCCCTGACCTCCCACCCTGGTAAT
The DNA here is from genome assembly GCA_035583155.1 of Acropternis orthonyx. NCBI lineage: Eukaryota > Metazoa > Chordata > Aves > Passeriformes > Rhinocryptidae > Acropternis > Acropternis orthonyx. Next base: position 9,776,632 of record JAWWEU010000020.1, read on the forward strand.
AAGCAATATCTCAAGCCCTTTGTGTTCCTGTGTCAACACTATCCCAAACTGTAAGTGTTAGCAGCTGTGCACAATATGAAAGGGGGTTTGAAACACACAGAGACTAAAACAGGAGCAATCACAAGAGCCTCTTTGACTCTCAAAAGGCTAAATCACACACTGCTGATCATTGAAATGGTTTGCTTTCTGTACCCAACTTATGTAGTGGTTTTGCTGTTCTGGCCAACCTACAAATGAACTTTTTGTAATAGGAGGCCTAAAAATTCTGAACATATGTGAGCATCCAAAGATTTGGCAAGTGTTGGAAACGCTCAGCTTTCTTTTCATTGTGAAAATTTCTCCTTGCTGATTGTATGCTCACAACAATTTACTTGTTTTAAAATCTAGTCACAGTCTTCAGACTGAATTTTAAATTCATACTCTAAGGTTACTGTGTTTATAAATGTATTGGTTTCTGCTCATCAAAATTTTGCCTGCATCAAAATAAATTTTAGGAATTCTAACAAAAGAAGAGTGCAATAGTGTTCTGTAAGCCCATAAAACATGCTGACACAACAAGACAATAACTAAAAGCCATCTCTCTAAAACAACCACAGACCTTGTCCTTCTCTGTAATAGGCTTGTCTTCCACCTTTCCTTCTGCTTGATGGTATCTTTTTTATAAACCAATCCAGAATAATTTTGCTGTTCCCCATTTAAGTGGGGAGCACTAAATGAAACTGGCCTAGAGAAATACTTTTGTGCGAACATCCAACACTCTTTTCTTTACAATATTTTCCTAGAGCAGCATCTGCTAGAGCTGCTTGTTATCATTTTGCAACTCTTGTTTCTTTCCTTTATATTTCCTACACTCCACAAACATTCAGGAAACAGACTTGCATCCATTCCAGTTTCAGATCCACAAGAATATTAGCAAATAATAGTTTTTACATATAGGTTACCCGAAGGTACCATCACCTGCTCCACATCATCACCCCTGCTATACACTGCCCTCAAGTCAATAGGAAGGTAGAGCACCTCACTCACTGCTCTTGAGGTACTGGAAAAAAGAACTTAAATCTGCCCTCAGTAGACAGCTATTGCTAAGACTTTTGCAACTGCGTGGAGAATTGCTGCAAATGGATGTCGAGAAAGCATTCCCGTTGTGTGAGCTTTATTTTGGAACAAAATTGAGAAAGGGATTTTTTGTGTGTGTGCTGTTTTTTAAAAAGCTAATAACTATCAGAAACACCCAAATAATTCTGTGTTTATGCATTATTTCAATTACTTAGTCTTCCTTTTTAAATTAGAAAGTTCAGTGTTAACTTTTGTTACTAGACAGTTGTCTCATTCTTTAAAAACACTCTTTATTGTCTTACTTTTTAAAACTCTTAATCATGGTGAAGAAAATACCTTCTATTCCATGCCTTTCTTAGCTACTATTATGCAGTTAGTAGCTAAACTGTCATTAGTACAGACCAATTTTATATAAACAGCAGTGAGACTAATTTTTGTACCTCTAAGCTTTGTCCCATCCACTTTATGTGTCTATTTGCTTAAGGGTGACACTTCCAGTAAACCATGCCAATGCTTTCGTACTGTCCCATGTTTAGCCCTTTTTACTGCTATTTTTGTTATTTAAATATTTCCCCTGATTTACTACCCATTTCTACTTGTTTTATAAGTGAAGGATAAGATGTGGGTAGTTTTGTTTGCTTGTTTTCACTTAGAGAAGATGAATTATTTAATAGATTAGCATAAAGACAATAGTAAAGAAACAAACACGCTTGCACTTACATCTTGCTCAGCTTCCATACTCTTCACAAGCAGCTGTCTTCAGTTCTGCTTGACTGTTCTAAAGAAAGGGAAGTCCTAAGTCAAATTCCAGTTCATATGTTGATGGCAAAAAGAACCAAATAAAAGAGCACTATTTCAATTATTTAGTTACACTATAGTACCATAACTGTTTCTGTATGTTATCAGCAATCAAGGCTGAGGATTAAACCCAACCTATTTTGATTCAAGGTCAATAGTGGCTTAAAATCAAAAGTATACAAGAAATCCATTAGTGCATTTAGAATTGGAATGGTGTTCATCATCTGAGGAACAATGTTCTTGAAGAGCCTCTCAAACTGAAATAGTGAGGCAGCAAAAATGCTACCAGTTTTAAAAATGGAGCTTGATAAATGTGTAAGTGCAATTATGACAATATTCTCTGTTACTGATAACCTTTCAAAAATAAAAATACTTGAAATTCCCTACCAGAATACTGGCATATATAGTCAATGCAACCTTGCCTGCTGCTTTACTGGAAATAATTAGAGATCAGATCCTGTAACTGTGCTGCAAAGCAGCTTGAAGGATACCGACCTCGATAAAAGGAGAGAGTTTGTTATGGTAAACTGTGAACCAGGGAAGCCCCAGACGCTGAGAGAGAGCTGCCATCGATGGTAAGATTTGCTTCCTCACGACTGTAGATGGAGCCCTAACATAAGTAAATACCCTCTTGGCAATACAAGTTTGGAATTTCATAGAATATATTTAGAGGCTTTTCAGCATTTTTACTTATTGAAATTTTAATTTTCAGGACAAACAGTGTGAGAACCCCACTGTTTTTCTGGTTTCTCAATATGCCAAACTGATTCAGCTCTCCTCAAAAATCCAGAAGGAAAGAAAATCAGTTGTTCAACTTTTATTCTGTCCTGCAATTATCACCTAATCTAACCTTCTCTAACAATTTCTCTGCTTAAGGGCACCTCTAGGGCTGTCAGGCCAGCTGAATTCATTTGGAAAATGAAATCCAAACGTGACTAGTCTTATTTATCCCCTGCACCCATTATTCCTTTCATAACTTGATGCTACTGTACCAAAAGGCAAGGCAACAGCACATTTTGTGGATTTTATTGTATTACAAATAAAACATACCACTGGAATATGGGTTGTAGGAATCCTAGTGAAGAAGGAGGGATCTCAGCACCATCTGACTGAAAGATGTTAGATAAAAGAGGAGCTATTTATAGGAGTAAAATATGCTTACAGTTATTACTGTGGCTAACAATACAGGGTTCATCAGTATAATTAATCCTTTCCTTCCTGTAACTCACTTGTTTAAAAAACAAAGTATTTCTTGATTCCTTGCAGCAAAACAAAACAAATAAAGAGGAATATCAATACAATACACTCTTTCACAGTTCTCAAGATTTTTTTCCTGTTGCAAGCTTTAAGAGACAACTGGTATTACTAAGTTAAAATATAAATGCAAGGGCTATTGGTATCAGTAGGTATTTGGCATCCGGGACAGAACATGGAGAACTGTAACAACCACAAACAGTTTTAGAACACTACTATTTCATTATTATTATTATTTTATTTTTAAAAGTTAGAGAAAACCTTAATTTTATATAATGGTTGGCAAATCTCAGTGGTTCTAAAAGCTGCATATCAAAAAGTTCTCATGGCCAAAGGTCACCCCTGAGAGTCTGAGAGGTAAAAGGGAAGGAACAGCACAACTCACAGGCAGAAAGGAGAGATGGGGACCCTGTGCTGCACTTTAGGATGGGATTGGGTCACTTCTTGACCAACACTCAAATACATACAAACCAAAAGTGATTCGAAAGATAACTATCAATTGCAAATATCTTATGTCCCTTAATTTATGTGCAACAAATAGGTACATGGGTTTATTTTGAGACTGAGGGTAACTTCTGGTAAGCATGTGTGAAACTCCCAGTTCTACATGCACAGTTGTCAAAAAATATTTTTTCAGCATATGTTCATGACAGTGAATCTGATTGCACAGCAAAGTTATACAATTATCGGTTCATGTTACGTTATGTAATGATGGGACAGGTATCCAAGTTTGAAACAGCCAGTACTCCAGGTTCAATACACGTACACTGAATATAGGCACAGAAGTTGAATATAAACTAGAATTCAAACTACTGTTTAGTTGGGTCAATTACACATGCTTTGCATTTCATATAAATTGTATAATTAATATCAGTAATTGCCATGAAGATGATTTTCAGATTGAAAATTATTTGCTGATTCAATTAACATGTTATGTTAATACTAAAAGCTCTTGGGAATATCTAGGTTTATTGCATGGTAATGGATTATCGGAAGATAAACATGATATATCTGATTTATTATCGTTTCTTTTGGTTGGACTTGGACTGTAAATGTACTCAAGGTTAAAAACATATTACACCGATTTGCAGCTTAATTTTGTTAATTTGCCTTACTTTGGAACCAACTATTTTGTAGCCATGTATAAAAGACAAAATTGTCTGTAGGGACATGAGTTTTTTTTAAAACCAAGGAGCTAAAATGACTTTCTCATCACTCAGAAAATTTCCCTGAATGACTGATAATAACCCTCTTCGGCTTCTTTAATTTCTTTATTCAGTCATAAGACAGAGTTATCTGGTAATTTTGACATATGATTTTTTTTTTTTTAAATCAAGGAAAAGCAGTGTGTACAGATGAATGATATTAAACTTAGTCTATCCAGATGCTGAACTATGGTCCAAGCTATATTGTATGAAATACCAAAGATGTCTGTGTGTTCTATTTAAATACAATTTTTCAGATTCTACTTGATTAAAATAAAATGAAGTTGCTTTTAAAAGCTAACCTCTCCAAAAGATGCCCAACAAATTCCTGTGTGAGCTGTTTATTGGTTTAATCTGTAATCACTTAGACAATACTGTCTAATAGATGTAGATACCGTTTAACATCAAGAGGTCTATTTAACTTTCTCTCTTTATAAAGATGAATATAGAAATGAGCAGAGAGAAAATTAAGAAAATAGGTCAGGTCTGTCCTACGGTGACAGAACCAATATATTTAAAGCGGCACAGCATAGTTCAGACAACTCCCCTTAGAGCTCCAGTGTTTCAGAGCAGTTATTTGAGCTTCTTCATGACATGGATCACATATGAAAAGTAAGGAAACTGGATTTACCTGCAGCATCTTTGGGTACCTGTTGACCCCCAGACTGAATCATTTATCTGCAGATTTTAAACCCTGGAGCAAAAATGTTACGAAATTAGGTGTAACAAGATAATCTCCTATTTCAAGAAATTCATTAGCCAAATAGAAGAATCCTCTAACTAAACCAGTTCATTTTATTAAGATCAACATGTTATGTTATTTATTTATTTATTTAATAACTCTGCTAAGGCCTTTTTTAACATATGACAGTATAATTTGTTTTCCGGTGTTCTGGAGTACATTAGATAACCACTTTTGGATTTTATGTAAGACATATGGAAAAATCCATCACTGATTTACTGCACATTTCCACACACAGTCAAACTAATATCTGATCACTATTGAAGAAGCAAAACCCTGCTTGGCAGTGAATACTTAAGCAAATTTCCAAACATATGGATGTGCACAGAAAGCTTCTGATGGCCAAAATACCAACCAACACACTGCAGTATTTACTGGGAAAGATAACAGAAAATTTAAATTGGGATTTATTTTCACTGCAGAAACTACTGCAACAGAAGCAATTACAATAAAATAAAAGTATGGCAACAGTTACCTCCAATACTTTATGTAATAGATTCTGAGTTTTATAATTTATCTATATTGGTAACATCTTAGAAACCTTTTTTTTTTTTTTAAATAGCTCTAGAAGATGGCAGTTTGGAATGTTAGTCCTGAAGACAAATCCTTGATTGTCAATTAAATCCTTTTAATTCCATTCACTTTTTTGGGTGACTATTTGCACTTATCCATACTGCTGCTTCTAAGAATAAAAGGTAAATACTCTACCTCAGTACTGTTATCAACCTTCTGTTCTAAACTATGTTTTTTATAAATTTCAGTTAGGTCAACAAGACTAGTGTTAGTGTGGCCACTGCAGGTGGAATGACCTTTACCCTGTTCCTATTTTATAATGTGTTTTGTGAGACTCTTGACATGTTACTTCAGAGTCTATTAGGAAGAATATACTGCAGAAGTTAGTGTCTTCTGAAAGAAAGATTTAATTATTTTCATATTTAATTACAGACCAAGATAATATTTTTCAATTAGTAAGAAATCCATCCTCTCTTTAAGGACACGTGCATTTTTTAAATTGGGAGGGGGTGGAAATAAACAAAACAGAGGCTGCTAATGCTGATTTGGGAAGTATTTAGCTGAAGGCCAGAGTTCACACATGGTTTTACATCCTGGATAGCTTTGTGGGCAAGACAGTTGACTCTGATTATATGAAAATGTCAACAAAAACTATCAAGGAGAAAAAAAACCCAAAAGTTTTCTAACAAAAATGGCAATAAGAAGCCACCTTTCTTCAAGAAGTAGAAGCAAGTATAAACCATTTTTTTATGAGCAGATCATCCCCTTGAACAAAGGAAGAGCCCACTGGAACAGAGTATTTGAAAGGCAAAATCATGCTTTTTGATAGATATTTTCTGTCGTGTACGTAGTAGTTAATCCATTTTTTAGCAAGATTAGCTGTCAGATTAACACATTATCCATGTGAGTCACAGTTAGTCCAAACCAAGGATGTGCCTGAAGAATGATGTGCACCCACATGAAGGAAGGTTTATGAGACTGACTTACACCACCACTGTGGAATGCAAACCCTGCCTTTTTTCTTTTTTTTTTTTTTTTTTTTTTGCTAATGCTGACCAGAGCTCTACAAACAGCCATTCTCAATTGCTGTATCATGCTGAGTTGATACAAGCCTTGATGTGGATTTTAACATCCATATGCAGGCCTTGCATCTGCCACACACATCCGTGCATTAACTCCAGGGCATATATGCCTCTATTGTTCTGGACAATATACATTAAGATGTTAAAGAATTAACTTCATCAAAACGCTCCTTAAATACACTGGTTTTATCCATTCTAGAGCATTTTAATTCTGGAAAGCCAAGTTTAAGGAAATTCAGTTTTGTAACAGAACAAGATATGATGTGCAAACAGCGTATTTTCCTATCAATCCAGGGAGCAGAGATAGAAGCTTTCTCAAGCAGCTGAGAGGTGTCAATATCCCATTTAAAAAATACATCCTGAGCATATGTACCTATTGCTATATCTCTCAGGCACCAGGTAAAGAAATATAACAGGATTCATTTCATCTCAATTCAATGATGGACATTTGGAATAACTCACTTTCAGAAACACCATCTTATTTAAAGATTGCACTGTAATATGTGACTGCAGCTCAGAGTTAAAGGCCTTTCCCCCACCAACATTCAATTTCACAGTTTTTACTCTCTACTCTTATTCAGTCTGTGGCTTTATTTTTCACCCTTCAGCAGCCCAACAAAGTCCCTTTTTTGCACAGCCTGAATCTGTATCTTTTTATGATCTTCAAAAGTTAATAACTGAGCTTAATGAAGGTAAAGCCTGCTCGGAAACAAGCTTTGTTCTACTACATGAAGATCTGGCAAGAAAAGAAAACCTTCCTATGGAAGCTTCTTAGAAGACAAGTCACAGCCAAACATTCCAAGTGGTGTCTGAAGGATCTGAGACGTTTGTGTGTAGTCAATATTTGCTATCTATAGGAGCAGCCAAAAGTAAAGAAAAAAGCTTTCATTTTCTTGCCCTTGGCTCTCTGTATTTGATCATGAACTATCTAAACAGTCCTGGCCTATCTTGTAGGCACGTGGGCCAGCTGTTCTCTGTGGGCAACTCCATGTGTGCAATGTGTGGATATGAATGTTCTGTTTATAATCTAAGGACACTCAGCCACCCTTTAATCACAGTTCACAGCTACTTATCACTAGAAAATCTGTAGCAATGAGCAGATTTAATTCTAAAAACCACCAGCAGCAGCAACAACAACAAAAAACCAAAACTAAATCAAAACCTTTGTATTTGCAACTGCATTAAGGAATTGAATTCACTCAGAAATGAGCAAACATCAGGTTTTAGACCAGTGACACTGGACACAGAACAGATGATTTCATGCAGGTTTTTGGATCAAAATTAACTTGGTTTTAGACAATTTACCAATTGAAGTAAGAGAATATTCTAAAATTAGATTTACAAAAATTTGAGGCAACGAGCATCTTAAATAAGCAATTTGGAGAAGACAAAAGTATTTTCAAGTGGAGCACCTATTCTTGCTTTTAGAGCCCAGTACACAACATGAGCACAACACTGTGAGGAATAAAAATCGGTTTCATTACGAGCAGGTGAAAGATGGACAGACAAGACACCTGGAGCCATTTTGAGTTGGGCTGCCTGGGGGCCATTTTGTGTGAGGGGAGTTTGTGGGGTGTTGGGGTATAAAACAGGCGACACGGAAAGCACATGGGGCAAACGGTCCTGTCTGGCCCCACTGCCAAGGGACCTTGGCAGCTGGGTTAGGGATTAACATTGCTTTAAAACTTTAAATTTCCAAGCTTGCCTTGAATCACTCAGTAAATTTGCACAAGGCAGAGCTGCTTTTTTGCCTCGAGGCAGCCAATGGCAGTGGGGCACTCACATGCTTTCCTTTCAGGGAAGGAAAGTTCCAGCAAAGCCGTAATGGCTTTTGCTGCCTAAAAGTGACCAATGGGATTTAACCACCCACAGCTCTTCATTCTAAGGAGCGAGGTGGGCGGGGTCTGGGAGGATTTGCCTCCAAGAAAGGGCACACTCCCCAGAGAGGAGGGGTCCTCCCTGGGCCTTCGGCAGCCAATAAAACCCAATTATCCACGAATTCTCACCTTTTAAGGAAAGGGAATGAAGCCCAACCTGGGAGGGGTTGGCTTCCAAAAGGGGCTGGCCATGCAAAAGTCAGAGACCATAAAGGTGTGATCCCCAACCCTCGTGTGTGCTCAGACCCTCCCCCAGGCTGAGGCACCCAGCACGTGCTGTTAATAAAGTTCTTTGCTTCACAGTTTTTGGCTGTCTCTAAAATGTCAATCAAGAGATATTTCTCACAACATGAGATATTCTTTGTCAAAGCAATGCAATTTCTCATTGCATGAGAATTTGCTTCAAGTCCCAAGTCTCTTCAATGTCACTTAAAAGGTTATAGGAAGAAGTAGGAGAAATTCCAGTCAACTATTAATCCAATCATCCACATCCACAGCACTGTAAGAGGTAAACACTGAGGTCACTGTCAGAGGCTGAATACTTACAATCTTACTAATGACAAGCCATTCAACATACTCAGCTAATTAATACAGATGTCCCACCTATTTCACATTCTTTTCAACTCTAAGTAACAACATCCCAGAGTCAATAAATTTGAAAACAATAAGAAGCAGCAAACAGGGACCATGTTATGTTTGAAGATTTCCCAAATTCAGCAGGAAATTGGAATCTTTTTTAGACCAAGAAGAGATGCAGTATTGCCCTGTGACTTACGACTAGTAGCTCCTGCATCAAGCATTTATCTCCACAGAGAGAAATAATAGCTACTAATACTATTCGTTGTTTGTTCTAAAAATGAATTATTGGTAGAAATACTATCCCAGTACAAATGTTGATGTTATTTCATCTTGGTAAAAGAAGATAGTTCCTGCCCCTTTATTTTATCTTCAAAGCAGCAGTGTAAAGGTGGGGAATCATCTGATTTAATGTAGATGATAATGAAATAGTAGAACAACAGATGAGTAATGAAAACTGACAGTTTTTTATGTGTTTGAAGTAAAGGGGTGTTTTTTTGGTCAGTAGAAATGTTGTTTGAATTGTTTCCCCTTATTTCATTTTACATTTCAAAACTAAATTCTTTTCTAAGTAGACGATAGGAACCAAAGCAAGAAACTGCATTAAATAAATCTCCAAAAATCTATCTAACAGGCTTCAGGCTATGCTGTACTTTTTCTTTCAAATATTTCCACGTAAAATCAGATGTTAACTCTCTGAGTGAACCCATGTGCAAACTCTTTATTCATCAGATTAATGGCTGTGGAGCAACAGGCAACTGAGCACATTTCCACTCACATAAGGTATTCATGACTTTCCAGAAAACTTCACATTATTGCAACTACTTTTCAGTCAAATATGTTGCATCTAGAGAAGAAGGAAATAAATTGCAACAAGGTTTAATAGGAAACTACAGTAAATGTATTGACACAACTAGAAATTTGTTTCTTTAAACAGGACCTTGTTATTACTTTGACAGATATATTTTTGCCTTGCCATACAATTGAAAAGAAAAGAAAAACCAGCTTTTTCTCTGGAATACTTCAGATTGCCCAGTGTAATAGCTCTGTTGGTTGCTGCTTTTATGCTGATCCAAGGCACAATCAATAGGAGAATTTAGTCAGGTTCTGTGCTTTAGCAGCTAAGGCATATGTTAGGGTTGAAAATCTACAGGATAAAAATAGAGAGGAAAATGCAGAAGTCAATATTCTGTATCACACTTGCATTTCTACTGCATATTAGTACATGCTTTTAAATTTATATAACATATCATTGCAAATATCCACAGCTATACACAAAACTAATGTTAGGGTTTCACTTCTGGTCACTTTGATCAACAGGAACACAGTAGATATAGAAAAGATAACACATGTTGGTAACAGTGCTGGTGCCACAAGAAGAGCAATGAACTCAATTAACATTTGATGTAACGGTGTCAATATAAAAGTGAAAGAGTGACTTCCATTGTGATTCACACATATGATAAAATGTGAACTAGAACAGTAAATGTCAAAAAGTGAACCCTACAACTTCGGAAATGACTCCTTTTCAAGTATCTGGTCAACTTCTCTAATTTTCTAGGATAAAAATACTTTTTTTATTTTTCCCCTTCTCTTTCTGAGAAACACATCTGCAATATTTCCCGGTGTCTGCCTTTTAGTTTGATCATTCCATGTTCTTTCAGAAATACTGAATCAGATCTATTACTTGCTCTGACCCTATTTGTGGACCCTTATAAATATGATTGTTATGTTGTTCATTTTGTTTTTAAATTTAACACAGATAAATTTACACATTATGTTTGGGATAAACATTTTTGGGACCACATCACAGTTTGGATGAGAAGAAGTTCAAACTTGCGCAACACAGTGGTTGCTTGTTCAAGTACGTATTTTCAGATAAACTAAAACTTCAAAGCATATGTAGTAAACACTAAATTCTTGAAGTGATAATAGTGGCTGAAGAACACAGAGAGTGGCAAGTTAGCAAACCACAGAGTGATAATTTGATCAGTGGGTTACAGAATAGTTAAGCTCCACTGTGACCCCAAACTTGAGACTGTGTACAGTTCATGACCTCTGGACTGCAAGGAATTCAACAACAGAGAACCTGAGCTGTTAGAATACAGGACCTGTATTGTGCTTCAGCTTTCATAATGTCAGTTCCCAAATTCTTTTTGTTCTTTTTCCAGTTTAAAAATATCTGCTGTACTGTTGTCCCAAGAGGGACTGTGCTGAATGCACTATATACTGTTGAAGAGCTCTTTTGAACACTGAAGAAGAAGGCCTAACAACCAGGAGGTTTAATTTCATGTTCTGCTATAAATGACATAAAATTTATATTGTGAAGTCACTAAGAGGGCCTAAATAACAACGGCAAGGAAAGAATATGTAATGCATCCTCCTAACATTCTCTCACCCTCTACCATTTTTCAGCTCAGGGCATTTCTGAGGCACAAGTGGCTTCTAATACTTCCAAGTATTTAAGCCTCCTTGGATTTCTGTTCCTTTCTGTTCCTTTTCCTGTTGTCCCCTGTAGGCATGCAAAGCTTAACATTTAGCACAACATCCAAGGAGAAGCTGCCTCCTGGTTGCTATCTCCCTGACAGTGCCAATGAATCCTCAAAGAGAGAAACTGGTCCTTCCACAGAAGTTAAGTAGGAGCAACAGGTACTAGGACTGAGGAAAAGAATGTGTGTTGCCTTCAAAAATTGCCATTATCCCTGCAATCTTAGTCCTTGTACACTCGTGTTGCCACTTTGCCACTGACAGATCCTCAACTCCCACCAACTGCCTCCAGGCAGTTTTTTCCCCCTGCTGTTTCTCTTTTCAAAATGATTTCTATGGGCTACACAGTTTGTAAAATGCTTTAAGGATTCCTGGCTGGAAATTGCAAATCAAAGATTGCATTTGAAAAAAACCCACTATTTCATAAAAATATCTGACAAAAATGGTATCTAAAACTTAATAATAACAATGTAATAAATGTTAATATTATCAATGTAATACCAGTTGTCTTCTGTTACAAAGTTATGTTTGGCATTTGTTACTGAATCATTTAAGATCCCTACATGCAAATTGTTCTGACAGACATAATTTGAAAGCATAAACATTGGCAATTGTTTTGTTACCACTGTAGCTGTTTTCAAGTACCATTTGTGCAGTGTAAATAGGGACAGATACACACATTGTGACCAGGACAATGCTTTACAAGCTTCCCAGAGGTTTGGCATTTGTGATTAATTTCTCCTTGGTCTTCAACTTATTTATGCATGTAAGGATTTTGAACTGCTAATTTGCTCTGCTGACAAATTCTCAGGAAGCATCAGAAGCAAAAATGGAATTTACAGAATTCTGAGAAGGTGTTAAAAACTTAAGAACTTGTCTATTTGTTTTTTTTCATGATGTTTGAAGCTATTTGTGCAAACAAAAAAAAATTCTCAAATAGAATGACACTCTGCAATTGAAATAAGAGGTCAGAAACGGGTAGTCTGCAGCAACAAGACCCTGAAAATGAATATTTTAAACAAAATCCCTTTAAAGGTTCATAACACTACCACATACAGAGATTCCTTCAAAATTACATTTTACATATGGAATGAAACACCAATCATTACCTCAGTAACTTTCCCGTTAATTACATATTTCTTTCCTTGTGCCTGTAATCTGTATTTTCCCCTCCTTAACTGGCTTTCCACCTTTTACCCAGCACTGTGACATTGAATGCCCACTGTGTAGAAACCCATGAAATTTCCATTGCAGTAAACAAGGAAGAAAAACAATATGGCCATTTCAATACAATTCCTACAATGTTCTTTAAAGAAACAGTAGACAAATCAATCTCAAATGTTGTGAATTGCAATTCTGTATGCAAATGTCATATTGGACAGTAGGGGGCAACTTTCACCCACAAGTGGTACTTTGTGCATTCTGAACCACAATATAATGACATGAAGTGGGTACTTTCAGCACTTACCCAAGTTTACTGTGTGATCTGTATCAATTTTGTATAATGGAAGGTTTCATTTTTAAATTCCCGTTTTCTCCAGGCAGTATGCTGAGGAAATATCTGGTGCATATACTAGAAAAATGCTGCAAGATAAAATAACAGACTACAGTCTCAAAGCTGCTGAGAAATAAAAGAGAAGGACACTTATATTCCTCTGGTTTGCTGTCATAGGATTTGTGAGAAACCAATCTCAAAAGGATTATTCTTCCTCACTTACATTTTGATAAAAAATTCTTCCTTGAATAAGCAATTTATAAAAGCAATAATTTAACACCCTAAAAATTATAGCATGGATTAATACAAAACTTGACATAAATAGCAAAGTATTTATTAGTGATTGTAATATGCATAATATATTATGATTAATAAGAAATTAATATTTAAGAATAAACTGGTGTTCTATATTGTGTATCAAGTTTTGAATCAGGTGAAAAATGAAATTTTTGACATGCATTTCCCCTGACAGCAAATGCTAAAACCAGGCGTGATAACAAAGGGGAAAAAAGTCAGACATAGAGTAGTACTTTTTCCAAGTGTGCCTCATTTATACTATACAACTACGATTTTTGGATTACAATATTTTATAATATATCTATTTTAATATGCAACTGATTTCCATCTCAAATTTATATTTAATTTTTAAAATTATCAAATTGGTGAAAGTAAAGAAGTAAAGTTAGCACTGAAAATATTTTCACACCAAACCTAGTCAAGTAGAACAATGACACTTGTAATAAACCCACAGAACTAGATTTAGTCTTGCTGTGCGTTCCACAAAATGAAGTGGTTAGGCCTAAGGTGAATTTTTAGCAAATTTGGGTAGAACTATAATTTCAAGTGAAATATGTCAAATAATGGGAACCAAATCAGGCAAACCTTCACACTCCATTTAAGTTTCAAGCTTGAGAGTAAAATACACTGAATGTCAAACTGCAGTAACAAAGTGAGAAAGTGGCTGCAGACCTTTCTCCTTGAGTGTCCTGAGATCCTTCAATAACTCAGGCAGGTAACCAAATTCCAGAGCCTTTGTTAGGGAGACAGAATAACTTATTATGAATGTCTCATCTGGCTTTAAACCCAAAGAAAATGCACTGTGCATATGCTTTTCTCAGTGATGTTGCTAAAAACTATTTCTCTAAACATAACCCCACCTTAAAATACAAATCTCCCATTTCACTTAGTGCACTTAAACTATTTTACTTAATAGACAGAGCATAACATAAACAAAGATTACAAGATGTGAATAACATCCACCCTCCAGCAGTTTCTGAACTGAACTTACGTTTTCATGTTAATACTCAGAGAGCATGTGTGTAACTGGTATCAACAGTACTACTTTACAAGCAAAATTAATCATAAAAAGCATAGTAAAAAAAAAAAAAAAAAAAAAAAAAAAAAAAAAAAAAAAAAAAAAAAAAAAAAAAAAAAAAAAAGCAGACCAGCATTTTACCACAAGAGATTATTTGAGATTACCTCATGGTCCTGTAATTTCTGATGTTTTACAAATTACTGGGTGGGGGGGTGGGTTTTTTGTTGTTTGGTTGGGGTTTTTTTTAGTCTTTTAACCTAAGCCTGAGAAGCATCATGCTGTTTTATTACTGTGTTTTGACAGGACTGAACTCCAGGTGAAACCAAACAGTTGGTCTCCACCAACCCCTTTTCTCTCCCCAGTATTTTTCTGTCTCAATGTCCTTTCATGAGTTGTGTGCCAGGACTTATCTTCCAGTTCATTTGCCTACTCACTTGTATCCTGAGTTTGGTATCAGATGGACAGTAGAAGATGTGGTTCATCAGGCTGAGGAGGGTCACCCTGGAGGGACAGCTAAACAGACCGTGAAGTTCAGTGTCCTTTCTCTTCCCTTTTTACAAAATAACCTATATGGGACAGACTTGCTGCTATTAAAACCCTGGTAAGTGTCCTTCACAGGCAAAAATGCTGCGTGGGTTTATGGAAACCTTCTTTTCCTAATGCATAAGCTTCAAGAAATCAGACTCAATGCTAAAACAGACAACGGAACAAAGACCAGCCTCACACCATGCCCTGCTTGCATCCCTCCAGGATCCCCACCTGGGCCCTGCATCCAAAACCAGACCTGTTACAGGTGCTGAGGAGCTCAGTGGGAAAGCTCTTTGTACAGAACATCCACTTCTTTACAATGTTTACTTCTCTACTTTCTTTTTTATTTCCTCATCTAATTTTTTTTTTCCTCCCTTGTCTCCCAGGATATCTCCCGTGTGACTTCTACATTAGACCTCCCTTTTCCTTCCATTTCCTCACTGACACAGCAACCCCAAGAAGGAGCCCACATTTCTCTCAGGCACTCAAAAGTCCCCCCATCCTTTGCAGCCACTGAAGTTACACTAGGGGGTAGACACAGTTCTTTAATCTCACGTGTTCTACCCCTGCTTTCCCCTTCCCCAGGTGCTCCCACAGCAGCCAGGCTGTGTCCAGGTTACCTGCAAATACAAGGATTTTCCTCAGTGTGCCTCAGCAGAAGTGGAAAATGTTATGAAAAGATTGCTCATCCTTTCTGCTTTCTCCCAGATGACAGGCACTGATGTGTAGGAATTGGCTTACATACAACAGGACAGTCACAAGTAGTTACGTTTCTTCCCTCATTAATTGTAAAGCCTCATTTTCTCACACAGCAAGCATGAAGACAGAAGGGAAGCTTCCAGAAAATGGCTAAGTAATTTCAACTCTCTTTTGAATAAAAGCCTCTGTCACCAACACCACAAATGATTTTATTTGGTACCTTTTCAAGGGTTCTTTCTGTTGGGAGGGAAGGAAACTTTTGGAGAAATGGTGGGGTTGGACAAGGTAACCTCCAGAGGTCCTCTCCAAACTCAGCCTCTCTGTGATCCTGTGATTTTTGAAGTAGTTCATTCCAGTTATAAAGAAAATATCTGGAGCCTATTGAGTGCAATAGGAGAGACATTCTAAGAAACAATACCTACAGTGATAATATGGAAATAACCCAACCTGTTGCCCTCTTAGCTTATAACTAATTACCATAATCTCTTTCCTCTACATCTTTCTGTGCTCTGTTTTCTTTTCTGTTGTCGCTGGAACTTGCTAACAGTACACCAAAATTTACAAAGAACCAAGTGCAAGAATTAACGTTCTCGACCGGATAGAATTTGGACTTCCTGCTTACAGCAGTGCAAGGGAAAACACAACAAGTATTTTGATTTATAGCATCTAAGGAATTCTAACCTGAATGATCCTATTCAGATACACTATTTCAACAGAACTACTACTGCTAAGAATCTATAAGCATTTCTGTTCGAAGGTTTGTAATAACTTATTCCCACAGATAAAATATCCTCAACCAGTATCTGATCATTTACTAGCAGCTTTTCTTTGAAGTGAAACTTTTCTAGGATTGAGTTAGACCTTGATGCTACCAAGTGTTGAGAGCTTGAAGCATGATTCAGTAAGCACCTTAACAATAAGGAAACTTTTAAATACCTCTAAAACCCACAGATGTGTGATTTAGGCGTTTGGTAACTACAAATTAAGAATGAAGTTTCTCTTAATGTGACTTCCAAGGTCATGTCCAGTGCTAAGATTATACTACAATAAGAAACAAAACATAGGTCAAATTCTTCCTGTGAGAAATTATTCTGATGAAATCAAATTACTCAGATGTTGCCTCATAATATTTTGAAAGATGCAAAAAGAATTATAATTTGTTATAAATACTAAAAAGGAACAAACAAAAAGCAGCACACATGGAGCTTACCATGCCAATTACTAAGAGCTATAACATAAACAGTAATGTTATGGAAGTCTTACAAAAATACTTACTGTCTTTTGGATTATCTCAAAAAAGTGATGGATGGATCACTGTCATCACCTGCAAAAAGACCTGTCTGTAACTGAAACATATGGCTCTGAAACACGAAAGAAAGTTTGCAGCACAGTTTTAAATCTGTATTTGAACTTATTTCTCAGTTCCAACACTAAGCAACAAAATTCAATTTAACAGCTAATATTTAGTCTTCATATCTTTGGAGACTTCTTGAATTACGATAATGTCTTATTATGCCTTGAAATAATAAAAAGCATTTTAAGACAATACTCCTATTAACTTTAATATTGATCTATGAGGCAAGTAATTATAAATTTTGCCATGTTGTATCTACTCATATAATGAGATAAGCTGTGACTTACTCTACAGGAAGATTGATCGACGTCACAGAGATGTTACCTGGTTCATCATGTATTTACTCTTGTAGCTCCATCCCTAGGTTAAGGTTATAAAAGGTTAAAAGCTACATTTAAAACATATGAATTTTTTTTTGAGCTAAAAAATTTTCCATCTTGATAAACATACTGGGACAGCTAGAGAATAGCAGCTATTACACCACATCAGAAGATATCCTAAGCTGTAACAATAAAAGGGAAAAGATACGAAGTAACAAAAAAAATCATTTCATGCTGCCATTTCATCTTATGCAGCACCACTGTTGTAACCAAGTTAGATCATAGAAAAAAATGTACTTATTCCAAAAAAATGAACGCTGAGTAACACTTTAAAGTGTGATAGTACCCAACATTGGTATGGCTCCTTTGTCCCTCAGTCTTAAGAGTACATAGATGTGCGTTTTCTTCAATCTATTCATTGCTAAAATCTAGACAAAAATAGTGCTAGGTTACATTTTCCACTTTCCCTTCACATTTAGACTTGAGATTTAAGAGCACATTGGAAATACAGGCTACTTAATGCAAGAACAAACCTTTCTGGTGTGATCGCATGTTTATGTTGCATAAGATAATACAATCCATCTGTTGGGAAAATCCTTGCTGAATATTATATCTGCTTTAGCAATAAACACGAAGAGAAATCAAGATTATTTTTTTTAAATCCAAAACTGAGTAACAGTGAGCTTTACAAAGAAATACATCTAGGAACCTGAGGCAAATTATACATGTTAATGTTGGAGTCACTGAGAACAGTTAACACAATGTAACCAAATGTCAACTGGAATATTTTGCAGTAACTTACTGAAGAGGTCTGTGTTTAATGAATATATGAACCCTTGGTTTCTAAGTTTTCAGCTTCAGATGGCGAAGATTAAGTGCTAAGGGTGTTACTGTAAATGTTTAAGTGAGATGAACATCACTGATTTTCTAATTTTACCACATGGTTTATTTCAGAAGAAAACAAGCACCAGTTAACAAAGTTCTCCTGCAAGTCAGTAAACAGTCACACATGAAAACTCAATACAATTTGCTTCTTTGTTTATGTGCAGGATATTTAGTTTGGTTTGCAAAGTATTAGAAGAATAATAAGATCCTCCTGACAGAATACCACAACTAAATTTCTAAAAAGCCACTCAGTTAATCTCAGTGTTGAATCTGGCTGTTTCAAATTATTGTAATGTATAATAACAGTCTTATTGACAATACAGACACACAGAGCCAAAAAAAGCTAGAAATAGTGGCCAAAATGATGAACTAAGTGCCAGCCCAAATGACAACAAACATATGGCCATTAACTGAAGAATGGAGGGGTTTAGGAATGCAGCTGTCTGTGGTCTCTTAAACGTTCCAGAGGAATGAGACGCTGCAAGGATTGGCAAAGTCTGGATGAGAAGTACCACTGAAGATGGTGGGTCCTAAAATGGAGTCAACCAGCAGATCATGTTGGAATTCAGAGATTTCTGTGGTCAGAATATATTCATTCCATTGGCCTCATAATGTACATCAACAAATTAATATTGTATGGATGTCATTTCAAAGCCTACTGAAGACGAAGAGCCATTACTGAAGCCATTAGAGCACAGATGGTTCAAACTATATGCAGATATTCATACTTGCATTTCTGCATTATAGCAGGGTTTTTTTCTGTTGAACTGTAATGAATTGTCTCATAATCTATTCCATCTTCTTGCCATTAGCAGGCTTTGAATGTTCACAAATAGGAGCAAAGAACTCATTTTCCAGAGCTTTAATCACACAAAGAGGGAATGCCTAATTCTCTAAATGAAATGGTCTGTGATCACTGAAGCAGAGATTTAATATATCACGGCAAATTAGGTAGATTTTAATAAATTACTTATCTCTCTGAATACTTTACATATGCTTATGAAGAAACATAGCCTGTTTGCAAACAGTGGAAATCCACAGTCTATAAAATCCTTTGAAGAAAATGACAAATAAAAAAGTAAATTAAAAAATGAAATGTATTATATCCTTGTTCTCAAGAGACAATCCTTTTGGAGCATTGATTCACAGCTCCATTAAAAATATCAATTAAATCCTTCACTGAGATTGGTTAAAAGCTGTAAAATTAACTTTCCATGCTAGACACTGGTTATTCAGATACAACAATTTATTGTATATGTTTGATGTAAGTTCTAAAAGTGACAAAACCCAAATGAAAACAGTTGCCCGTCCCTACAGCCCAAAGTAGGTGAAGCAAAATCTGACACTCTGGCTTCTTTTTGTGCTTTGACAGATGTTGGCTGAAAGTAAATCTTCCACTGCACAGCAAATTATTGTGCCTGCCCTCCCCCTACTTCAAATTATGGTAACCATAAACAGCTGATTATAATGTTAGTAGAAGGGTAAAAGTTATTTAAAAAAGGTTGCAGTAATTTAATAAGTCCTGCAACTAGCCTAATTTTTTATATTTAATTGATAGGAACTGCATGCATCAAAGAAAACACATACTGAGATTTAATGTGCATAAAATGGATATTAGCATTTTAAAGAGGCAGATTAACACATTAATCCAAGTAATTTTCATATATTGCTTTTAATAAAATCTTCACAGTATAAAATTCTTAATGAGGCTAATCACAGGCATTCCATTTAGCGGGGTGATTAGGGATAACATAAAAGTATTTTTAATCAGTTTTCTAAGGCTTATGGTTTTTTTATTAAAAATTAAAATTTTTACTTGCATTTTTATTACTGTTTTATGTAGGAAAAAATCTTGAAAATGCAAATAAAGCACATCGTTCAATCATGTAGGTATTAATTATTTACAAGACGCTGTCCATTGTGGAGAGATTCTTAGCCTTAAGGGGGAAATATAAAAACAAACAGACTGAAAAGTATACAAAACTTTACAACTACAAATCAAGCGTCCCTTCCACATAAATTATACATTAAATATACTGTAAGAATTACAAAGATCTCATCTTTGATGCACTATCAAGCATGTATTTACACTGGGAGAAGGAACTTCTGTAGGCAAACTTCCTTTCATGCCTCGCAGTCACCCTCGCGCTCCTCGCAGACTGAACGCAGCGCGTGGAGGGGCTTCCACTGTTTCTTTGAGCTCCCCAATTACTGCACCATCGTCTTGTGAGTCGGAAACTAGAAAGGGAACATCACAAAACAGCATTAGCAATTTCATTTAAGGTTTTGCTTTTGTTCTGGTGATTTTCCGAAACGTTTGGACAGATTAAAAGGTACCTGGCACATGCAGGGGAGAAATAAATAAATAATAGAGAAATCTTCCAGTTCAGGCACTCAGCCTACTGGAAACAGAGCCCACTAAGAACTAGAGTGTACATCAATAAAAGTGTTAGTGCTCGAATTATCTTTGAAAGAAAGAAAACTATCAGTATAATAATGATATATAAATTAATATGTAATTAAGTAAAACTATACAAATTAACCATTTTTCTCAATATGTAAATATGAGATATGTCAAAATATAAATTCAAATTCTATTGAAAACATATATGCATATTTATAAACAGTTTTAAGTACAAAATATACCTATTAGTGTATTTTTACACTGTGTGTATGACAAGTCCAAAGAAGCCTGGACAGTTATTAGTATTTAAACAGTAAAATTTTTTTACCAGTTGGTGCAATGCAAAATTATTTAAATTATAAGCTTCTATGTGTTGTAAAACAGAGAGGTATAAACAAAGATGATAATTTCCCTAGACTAAACTAGTTAACTACCTTCATCTTTTGTCTATGTGGGTTTTAGAGTAGTATTTTAAGTTTCTATTTTACAGAAATTAGCTGACATGATTTGAAATTGCACTCTTTTACAATATCTAAGTAAGCCCAGAGGGCCAGAATCTCTGCTGCTGTGATTAAAACATGCTGCTAAGTCAAAAATGAGGCTCTTTCCCAGTCCTGCATAAAAAGCAATGAGGCTGCCTAACATGACTTTAGAAGGAATTTGAATAAAAACAAATAATCTTGACAGCATATTTTTTCTAAGCAAATTATACAGCTGACAAATGGCAAGGTTATGTATTTAGTACATAAACTGGGTTAAGTACTCTGGGACATGCAATGATAATGCATGTTACAACTTCTAGGCTGCTGGGACAATTCAGAAGAGGTTTAGAGAAGGAAAAACATGGGATAAATCTTCCATCATTTACTCTGTTGAAAGAGCTATTATAGGACAGATTGGATGTTATTCTTAGAGATCCAGACCATTCTGTACATCCTTGAACAAATCACTTTGTGAACTGCGAACTTGAAGACCAGACTTCAGGGGACATTATTGTTTTTACTTATAATAACAGTAGGATAACTGTAATTACTGATATCAGGCCATTAATTCTATTTTCTCAGTTTTCATATTGTCATATTATCTTTGAGACATACTGTTAGATGTCTTGACTATACTGTTTTTCAACCATCCTCTTGCTAAGTCATTCATTATTTGCTTCAAATTTCATGGAGGCCACTTTCACACAATCAGCAATGAAAGGAATAAGAGATGAAAAAGATAAGTGCTTGGAGCCTCAAAAAGAATGAAGGTTATGGTATATAAGAATGACAGGAGTTTATGGTATCTAAGAATGACTATATCTTCATGTGGTAGTGTCCTATGAATTTCCCTGTATCTAGGTTAGTTCTTTTTCGCTCAAACCAATATCAACCACAGAGAATGTGTACAATTTTATTTAGGAATTCTATTTATTGTGCCATTACATTTCATTGAAATCTGCATCCAGATCTTAAGAACAGATCCTTTTACAATGACTTTGTCCAACACTGACATGTTCTTTTGCCATGATCTGACATTTCAATTCTCTGAAAGTTCTAAATTTTCAGAAAATATGCAATGTTATGTGTCATGGATGCAATAGAAAAAAAATAACTGTGTGGCATCTGTAGGGAAGGGCAGAAGTGTGGACACAGGAAAAAGAATAAAAGCATTTCTAGCTATTACTATCACTTTCATAGATATAATGTACATAAAGTAAAACTCAGTTCAAATGCTCCTCACAGTATTGTAGTTGCTACATACCAAGGCTTAGCTTTTGACAGAACAACAAGTACTAACAAAAAACAGTCCTTCCTGTCATAATAATTCTCTCAGATCAGTCAGTAGGACTTTTAAGAGTTTTGTGAAAGGTCAATTTCAAGGGTAAAAAATTACATCGCTAATCAATCTTATCAAATAGGAGTTATGACAATGGGAATTATGGCCATAAAATACAGAACAAAAACAATCTTCCAGTGAAAGACTACACAATACCTTTTTGGAGGAGATGTGCTTTCATACAACTACTTGGAGAAAAAGTATTGGTGGAGAAAAGCTTAAGTGGTTCAGCCACAGTAAGAAGTGCATCAAATCTGTGTGCTGTTTATCCAGGGTATGGAGATTTGATTCTTTGCATTTTCCTTATTGTGTTCCTGGAACTTTGATGCATACTTTCAGTGTTTTAGCTCCAGCACGGATGCAAATCATGCATGATAATGGGAATGGATAAGAAAGCCTGTTTCTTTCCCTCACTACTCAGCTCCCTGTGGCTCAAAGTACAGGAATTAGACACAACAGTAGAGGTAGCAAGGTCACATTAACCTGGTATTCCACCAGGGCTAACTGGAATTACTGCTATTGCAAAGGGTACCTGGTGTGCTCTGCAGCCTGTCATCAGGCTGGTCCAGGCACTGGAGGAGAGGGGCTGTTTACAACAGATTTACTCTCTTTACTGAGCTTTACTACAGTGGGGAAAGATGATGGAACCAAAGAGGCAGGAGAAAAATGGGCACTGGTCACCATGTTCCTGCTACCACGGGGAACAAGAAAATCTAAACAAGGACAACATTTTCCTTTGCTATCTACGAAAGGACCAAGGAACCTTCTATGCGTCTTCTTATCAGTATTATAAAAATGATCCTATGGCCCAGGAAAGGGAAGATTCCACACCTCCTACTGACCTCACCTCGCTTTAACAAGTCACAGTGAAGGTTTGGTCCGTCTTTTTCAGAAGGGTGTTCCCTGTAAGCTGCACCTTACCCAAAGCACCAGTATTTCATACTGTCTGGGATACAGGTTTCATATGGAAGACACAAGCTGGAGCTACTCTGGGAATTATAACTCTAAATAAGATATAGACATTAACAATATAGAATTACTGACATAAATTTTAATGAAAATATATATTTATAATCCTATTACAATGAAGTATGTTGTACAAAACAGAGAATTACAGCAAGTGGAAATGTCTTAAAAAGTTCTTTGGTTTTATGAACAAAATACCATGAGCTGAGAATGCTCCTTGGCTTTGGTTTTTTTGAACATATTTCAAGGAGTAACAGTAGTAGACAATTTTTGCAGACCTTTGCAAACAAATATGCAAGCCATTAGTTAGTATTAAAGAAATTCTTATTGACACAATGTCAAACAGTTACTGTCATAGTAACCCTTGCAGAGAAAAGAAGAAATTCAACAAATAATTTTTAAGTTACAGAAGTTTACAAGAAAGTGATCTCTAAAACTTACCATCAGTGTCTTGTTCAGTGGTATTTTTTTGCTTCTGGAATATCTGTTTCAAACTGAGCAGAGCAAAATGGATATCTTCATATTCAAGATCTTGTTCATCTTCTGGAGGATCACTGACCATGTAAATGTTAGGATAAACACACACACAAAAAAAAAAAAAAAAAAAGGAAAAAATATTTTATCTTCAAAAAGGGTTGAAAAATCAACTCAAAAAGCAGAAAAAAAAGCAAACCCATGTTCTATTTTACAAGTGGAACATAAACAAGAATCTTGATCAATTAAAATCAACATTTTCCATTACAAGAATAGTCTAAGACCCTCTCTTTTAAAACTTCCCTTCTTCTTTAGCATTATTTAGCTGCACTAGAAGCACAGAGAGGTTGTAACCACAGATCCACAGCCTTATAGAACTGTTTCATTTTTCTTCCCCCTCCCCACCATTCTGTGGTACAATTCTTGTTCATATGGCCATACAAAAAACTATACAAAATATATGCTTTTCTTTCATGAACTTAAATTACACCCACTGCATCCAAGTATGCCTTTCCTTTAAAACACATAATTCCAGAATTGAGTTGGAGCTGACTTGAGTTAGTGGCTTGTGTTGGGGCCAAAAACACCGAGACTGACAAAATGACAGGAATTTAGACCTAACATTTGGTGGGTCTTGGCAACATTCTTCAAATCGTGAATGTTTGTGAGCTTTACAGCCTAAAAATGTTACAGTAAGCATAATTTCAAGTGGGTAACAATCAAATTGTGTAAAATCCAAATCTAAAGGAAAGGATATGTTAGACAAAAATATAATCAAATATTCCTCAAAAGACTTTAAATACAACAACCTCTACAATATGTTTTTATAGTTGTTTATTTTTGTGCATGTCTATTACTAACAAATACTTATTACAGAAAATATATATGCAAATATTTGTCACTAAATCCAATCATTTACTGAAAATACATGTATTTAAAAAATTTTCTGGAGGCAATAAAAGGAAAACTATCACAGCTACTTCCAACAGCAGGTGGCTTCACTGAATGTAATTCATTTAACTTGAGATTTTGGCACAAAGCTAAGCAGCAGCAAACTGCCCAAACTCAGTCAAAAAGAAAGCCATACCCAGATGTGCAAGATAAATATTAAATTGAATTAGAAAAATTAAAAATTGGAAGAATAATTAAATAAAACTGTTGGGTTTTGCGAACATATCTGTTTTGTTACGATTCAGTGTCAAAGTTAATCTCTTGGGGAAACCAGTGTAGCAATTAAGACAGTGATAGAAGAAGAGGAGATTAATGCTGGATTAACTTTTATCACTTAAGAGTACCAACTGTTAGCAAAATTTTCACTAAAGCATAAATTAAAAGCAGGTCTAGTAACATTTGGGACAGCACCTTATAGCCAAAGGGAAGAGTCATTCATACAGACCCACCCTGTGCTTCCATCAGACACAGGTATTTTACAGGAATAGGTCAGGCTTAAATAAAACAGATGAAAATAACAGCCCCTCTAACACCTTATAGTTCCAATATGCCTAAAAGATGATAACACTGGATTAAATCTTTGCTGCTAAGCAGGAAGGAGGAGTTTGGTATTCTGGATCCCATGGAGAATACTCCAACTAGACTGCAAGAGTGGTACCACAATCACTTTGAGTTTTGTACTTTTGAAAAATATTACAAATGCTCTAAGTTGAGCGAATATTTAAATATGATATTTGGTACGCTTTGTCTTCTTCATTTACCAAAAATTGCAAGAGTCTTGTTTTCAGGCTGAACTGGTTAAAAAGACAGTTTTAACTGCCTTAGAATCCACATCACATGAACAGAACCCTCACCCTACTTCAGGGTGTCCATCTCACCTTAACACCACCTTACTTCTGAAAGAAACTTTGATGGCAGTTGGTATATCAAATTCATACTAGCATTTTGTACCTTAATAAAGGTATGGAGAGTGATTCTCTCCCATACTTCGTGCTGAGAACCTAGACTTTCTTTCTAGCTCATTTTCAGATTTCTTTTCTATAACACCAGTTACTCACTTCCTTACAGGAATCCCAAGCTTACTGACAGAATAAGAAGAAATTTGACACCCTGCTAAAAGCACCGTGAGGGAAGATATTTGCTAGCCACTGCAGGAAAGACTAGAGAACTAAATGAAACTTGTCTGACAAAAGAAAAGTGAAAAAATAGTAAGTGCCTTAAGCTTAAAATGTATTTTACGATGAACCAAAAAAGAGCCTGGACAATTACTTATTATTGTGGTTAGGATAACAATTAAATGCATTCTCACCAGCAGGTAATTTAGAGTGACTGGACAAAAGTACTTATGTAGACAAATTTGATTCTAATTTTTTTATTCCAGAGATCAGCCACTTTTAAGCAGCAAGGAGAAAACTTTGTGTGTTAATATAGTACATTAATGTGAAGCTAACACTATACACATGCTCTATTCTCCTGTAACATGGATGCACAGATTTCCTTACTTTGGGGAACAATGACTTCATATAGTCTGTTTCTTGGAATAACAATCATTTCCTACCAAGAAATGATGCACCTGTCAGGATCAGCCTGGAAACCTCTTGCATAAACCTGTTCACTCTTGTTATCACAGCAGGGTGACTGTTGCACAAACGGATTCCTCCATTCCTCACAGATGTCTCTCTTGACACTTGTCAGAGCACACAGTCTACCTCAGGTCTGCAAGCACTTCCAGTACAGTCTGGCATGAGGAATCAGATAACCTTCTCTACAGGACCAAAATTTTTATGCTCTTAAAATGCTGAAAGACAACAGTGGAAGAGTAAAAAATGACACACTTACAGAAAGTTAAATGGAGTGCCAGAAATGTGTCCTGTTAACTGATTTAAAGACTTGAATAAGTAAGTAAATAATAATGGGGTTCAGATGCTGAAATAATAATGTCTTTTTTCCCCCAAAGTTTTACAAATATTAGCAAGTATAGCTTTTGAAACTAAATAAGGCATTTGAATGCCTATTATACAGAAAAAGAAACACAACAAAAAGGCTTTCCATGTCACACATCACAGGTAGAAGAAAAAGCAAGTGTTCTGACAAAATCTCCCTGACAGAGACAATGCCTGAAAAAGGTCAAGATGCTTACCAAAAAGCCCCCTATGAACATATATTTTACATTTCATATCTTTCTACTTAGCTACATATTTTCTTGATTTTTTTTTTTTTAATACTGAATATTCTTGCATTTTCTGCCACTACGGAACCAAATATGGAACCAAAATCAATATTTCTAAGAACACTTGAT
>JAWWEU010000020.1:9803832-9855059 GCA_035583155.1 Acropternis orthonyx
TTCTTGATTTTTTTTTTTTTTTTTTGATACTGAATATTCTTGCATTTTCTGCCACTATGGAACCAAATATGGAACCAAAAATCAGTATTCCTAATAAACACTGACAATGATTCCATAGCAATAAATGAAATTGAAAGATGAGAAAAAACAACTTTGTTTTTGAAATCTTATCTTTAAATGAACAGTAAACTCTACTCCAAACACATTTTAGATTGGATATTAGAAAAAATTATTAACTGAAACAGTTGTCAAGCCCTGGAACTGGCTGCTCAGGGACCTGGGGGAGTCACCAAACCAGGAGGTATTTAAAAGCGTAGATGTGGCAGCTGGGCACATGGTTTATGGTGGAACTGGCAGTGATGGGGTAATGGCTGGAATTGGTGACTCTGAAGTTCTCCATCCTCAAAGATTTTAGGATTCTATAAGATAAACATACTTTCCTGTGTAAGTGCCATGTCAATCAACATTTATTTATTTGTGAGTATAAACTAAAAGAGTATAACGCTGTGATATGCATTATTTTCAGGATCAAATTGGCTGTTTCAACTATAGTTGCATCTTCGGCTTAGCAGGAATTTTACATATTATATTAATGTATCTTTTAACACCTGAGAATATTTATCTTTTTCAAGAGATATTCATTAATGTGACTCTGCTTTTGGAGGAGAAACACAGCATGTGATGAATCTATTTATGTTCCAGTATGGATCCAATCATTATGAGTATCATTTCTAACAACATTCATTGTGACAGGAAAAAAATAAATTAATACACTACTTAATATACATAATACACTGTCTATGCTCTATAATCTGGCAGAGCACAAACACTAATAAAGTGTCAGGCTCAACCATCTGCAGGCAATTTTCTATGATATTTATATCCTTGATAATTTGGTTTCCTGAGCTTTAAAGCATTAGTTTAGTTGAGTTCCTGTTTCAGCTGAAAAAGCTCTGATACTAGTTAGTAAAGCTTGTGATAGAAAACACGTGTTGATACAACTAGGCCAGGTTGAAAATGCAGAGTTGGAAATTTTTGGTGTATGGGCAGAATCTTTTCATAAATTTTGTTTCTTGGTGGTCCTTGCTAGGATAAAGCGGGGAGCTGGACTACTGATGAACTTCCTGCCTTCCTGTTTAGTCAAGACAGAATTGAAATTCCACCGCAGGCCAAGCCAGACACACCAATAACTGCAGAAAACAACCCCCCTGGTAACACAGAGGGCCATGATGGCATATGTAGAAAGTGACTGCTTCTGGTCAGAGAAAGAACTCACAGCTATTATCTTACCTTATTTTTACCTTAGGTTTGTAAAATATTTAGTACAGATATCTAAGTATTTATAGGAAAAACTGCAGCACACAGACTAGCTGTTTTACTTTTTAGAATTATCCCTCAGGAACAATAACAACAAAAAAGAATAAGAGAGTATTTTATTCTCAGTATTGTCAAATATTAACAAAACATATTTAAGTAGAATGTTACCCACTCTCCTAATCTACATGGCAAAGTAAGTCTTCTGCTTGCTTATTGAATGATTTATTTTTTTGTTTTTAAATCTCCAAACCTAAGAATGTTTTGGTATGATATTTCCATCCTAACAAGTAATCATTTCATGGTGTTCCCTGCTCCATTTCAGCAAAACCTGTTTTCTGGCCAGAACATGAAACTCAGCTATAGAAGGGAAATGAAATGAAGAGAGATCACTGTTTCTTACTGCAGAGTGAATCAGTAATTTGTGAATAAACACATATTTAAAAGATGTAAAAGTAACTCCAACACTTCAAATACAATCAGCAGGTATCCTACTCTTCTGTGAATGAAATAAATTTTTAATTTAATAATTATTCCATTCTAATGAAGATTGACCTTTAAGAGAAAACAGAATCAAAGGACGTAATTTATTCTGTCAAAGTAATGCACACATGCGCTCTCAGTCAAAGAATCTGAATAAGAACAGAATTATTATTATGAAATTGAACATGACAAATTTATATTCTTACATGTATTCATAGAGTAGCTACATCTGTATATATATATTTATATATATACATACATACATACACACACACACACACACACACATAACTATATGTTTTTGGAAATTCTAGGGCCAAGGAACACTTTCTGCAGCTCTCAGACTCCTTTTAGTACTCTGAATTCAGAAAGCAACAAATGTACTACACTATAATGGGTAGAAACACACTTTTCAAATTCATTAGTGATAGAATACTGATTATAGAATATCTGTTTTGAAAAAGAACCTGCTAAAAGCAAAACAAGCAAATGAGCAAACTCCCAAACCACAGCACTAAA
Organism: Acropternis orthonyx; assembly: GCA_035583155.1. Taxonomy (NCBI): domain Eukaryota; kingdom Metazoa; phylum Chordata; class Aves; order Passeriformes; family Rhinocryptidae; genus Acropternis; species Acropternis orthonyx. The sequence goes on from JAWWEU010000020.1 coordinate 9,806,149, forward strand.
CCAACATTAAGCGAGGTTGCAATATTCCATCCCATATGAACCTACTCTGGGAAGAAATAAGATCAGAATGCAGGTATCATTCCTCGCTGAAACAAATTTTTTTCTAGTTAGTTAGTTAGGTATTAACTCCTCAGTAGAGACAAATAACAAGGTGAACCACAACCATTATTTACAAAGACCTGTAATAGAGTTTTTCAGCACTAACATGTACCTGTCAGTGTGTGGATCTGGCTTTAGAAGAACAGACTTGAGATACTCTTTTTCTGCACAATTATCTGCCTTATCCACATTTATCACTGCAATGCAAATCAGAATTAATATCAGTATGTTTTTCACCTTTTAGAAGAAAGGACATGAGGAAAAGAACAAAGAAAAATAAACATTTCTTTCTTTTTTCCTAAGGAGAAGCAACAATGGTAGAATCAAATTTGAAAGGTCATGTGATCTAATAGTATGTCACTGGCAGGTTTATGTGCACACTGTCAAAAAAGATACAAGCAGCATCTAAGCATGCCACACAGCTGTCACTTTCTGTTAACGGCAATAGCAGTCATGATTTTAAAAGCCACTGGTCTTTATTGCTTTGTATTGGAAGTGATTTACTGTATTTTCTTCCACCGAGGAAGCTAGTGATAATGATAATGTATGGCAGAGTGCTTGTCCTTTTTGACAGCCTCAGTAATTTAATCCCCCTTTCCTGCCACAATATTTCAATAAGAGAAACCTCTAGACCAATGGACTGGAGCAAATCCACAGCCTGGGGAGTGTGTGAGAGTGCTCTGAAAGCCTTTCATTGTTTTAATTTCAAATACAAACACAAGGATCAGCTTTTAATTTTTGTGCTATTAATACGGCCTACTGTGAAAGTTACCCTTGGTTTGGAAAACATTAAAAGAATGAGAAACGGGGTTTTAAGAAATTCCTTAAGAAATTTCAGGGCATGTTATATTACAAAAGTGGCAGATTTCTTGCAAATGCTGTTGATGCCTTAAATATTTATATATTTGTAGATTTTAATATAGCTGTATAGTTTCTCACACTTAAGGTAGCAGCTGACAGTTACTAAACCCCTTTCTCACAGTTTGTGCCACATTCCTGAAATTCTGTTTAATGTTCTTTTCAAGGAAAAGATTTTAGCAAGGACATCTTGTTTGGGACACATGCACCTGGGAGGTATATTGCAGTCAAAGCAAGATAGGAGGCCCAAAACCCTTGGAGAAGCTCCAAAGGGGCAGACGTGGGGAAGTTCTGGGGGCAGATGATTCTCGAGTTGGATGTCTCCATTAAATATGATAATTAATTAGTGTTATAAATGTGTAAGAACCCTATATTGGGTGTGCAGAGGTATTTTGATGCACCTGAAAGCACTTTCAATAACGGCCTATTCTCTATCTATAAATATTGTCTGGAAAGTTCTTTTCTCCCATTTTAGGCAACACTATCAGTTTGCAACTATCAATAAACTACTGTGGAAAATTATAAAAATTGAAAAAGTGTTAAAAGAATTTTTTTTTTTTTTTAAAGAAAGCAATGCAACTGGAAAAGTTTAGATAGTACAAAACCAGAATGAATATAACCCTCTAAGCATCAAACGTAGCTCTTCAATAGTTTTCATTTGTTTTTGAGGGGAGGTGGAGCTAGAAATTTGTATTAAATGCCAGTATTTTTAATACTCACTCTCCTCTAGTTACTTCTTGCTGTACTTACAAAACATCTTTTTTACTCTCCACGTCACATTAAGGTTCCATTTTCCTATGTACTGGCAGAAATCTTTAATGTATTTCACTGTCCAAAATAAACTTATTTGTATAAACAGAAAGTACCAGTTCGACCAAGGAGCCAAGTATTGGGATACAGCAGCATGAGCGGAGGTAAGAAGGCCTAAATTCCTTTCAGAGAGATTTACTGAAGGATGTATCTCTATTAATGTCCTAGGAAGCACACCTTTCAGAGCCACTGCTTTCCCAGTTTCCTGCAAGGCTGCTCCTCAGCTCTTACCTGGCCAGCAGAACTGCTCCTGGAAATAGGTTACTGTCAGAACACAGACACTCCAGTTGCTGAGTCATTCAATCAAAGAAATCTCCAATTTGCCACCTTTTTCTTTACTAATGGAAAGCAAAGCTTTGGTGTTCTATCTTTGAATCTTCACTTTCCACTCACAATTTCTTACTTTCTTAGGTTAAAAGAAGCTGTTGTTGTCATCTCCTGTTCTTTTGGACACGTGGATGACTTTCCACATGTGCTACTCTCATGACCAAGTGCTCCTGGGGCCACCACAGGAAGTGATGGGGAGGCAGCAGGGAGACAGATGGACAGCCAGAGAACTTCAAAGGAATGCCACATCAACAGATTCTTCCCTTTCCCATAAGCATCCCAAATGGAATTTCCTAAGTTTACTAATTCTGTATCTGAAACAATTTTAAACGAAAATTATTTACAAACATAAAGAATTCAAATTCATTTCACTCGATGGAAAGAGACAGACTAGTAAGTAAAACATTCGGCACAAGAACTCCATTCAAGTTTGGGGAAAACAATTAACCGTAGTGAAAATATATTTTTAGATCCTGATGAATGACATGCTTTCATATCACCTCACAGGACTTCCTGAACCGAGAATCATAACACTGCTCCAAGGCATGGAACATCTATTATTTCTATCCGATTAACTGCAAAAATAATTCAAAATTAACTTGTTACAATTTGCATCTAAGATTATAACTTTGAAGTTAGTCCTAAAGAAGTACTAAAAGGTGAAGATTACAATGACCCTGGAACCTTGCTAGACATCTTTGCAATTCAAAACATTAACACAGCTGTTCTGTTATAGTGTATTTTCCTATAGTTCACATTCTACAAAACAGCTCTGGGGTGAAGCAGTTTCACCAGAGTGAAGAAAAAAATGTTTCACAGTGTTGAGCTTTAATAGAGAAAAGCAATAAACACATGGAAGTATAACAATGTTTTCTGATGTACAGCCTTAACATTTGAGTTATACTGACGAATCCATCTTTTAGAATAGGGATCTTCAGAAGTTTATTTATTAAAAATACACCCCATCATCCTTCCCCCACCTTCTGTTCTTCTGGTGTTCTTACACTTGCACTTCAAGCTGTTCAAATAGCCACCTGTTCACTTAAGACAGAAAAGTTTTCAAAAAAAGAAAGCTTTCCAATTAAATTTCACATAAAATCTTTGCAAGATGTCATAAATCTACTTCCACTGCCTGTTCTCTAGAACCACTGTATACAGTGAGAACAACACATTTCAACCTTCCATCAGTCTTGCTTTCTAGTAATTTTCTTGCCATCTCAGCATTTTCACATTTAAGTCTTGTTATTTAGTAAAATAATAATGTTTTTTATTACCAGCATTTATGAATTAACTGTAGCCTCATGATATAAGTAATTGTCACCCTGACAAGAAAAATGTTTATTTTAGTGCATCGAAGAGTCAGACATCAATAGATGCATTTATAAGTGAGGGAGACTCAGCTTTGTTTGCTTGGAGTAATGTTTCCCTGTGTTTTTCTGACTGTGAAACTGCCACTACTTTAAACAATAGATGGTGACGTGACCGGAAAATTTCTGGCACGCAATTTTAAACTACATGAAAAAGTTTAAAAATCAGTCAATTGCTTACTGTGATCAGTAACACAATCTACCATCAACACAACACTGTATACCAAAACAAACCCCACCAAAAAAATCAGAATCCTTTTTTTTACCAAATTGTAAGACAAGGTCATGGTGTGAGCACAATTTGGAAAGTTCCACTTTTCTTTGAATTTATGGGACTGTAGTGCTTGGAAGCTTTCTTGGATATTCCAATAATTCTTTCCATCACAAACAAACACACATCTCCTCTCAGTCAGTATGGTCAGCAGTAAATACAACACTGAATGTCATGACAACTCAAGGGGTATACAGTGCAATCCTACAGTGGATAAACTTCCCCATTCAAGTTGCTGTTCCAACACCTTGGAATTAAGAGAATGATCTTCTAACCACTCCTAGTGAAAAAGCCATAGTTGAAAAAACCCATGCTTGAACCACCTGTGAAAATGGAAATTTATGGGATCTTCTGTGTCCTGATCAGTGGAGCTCCACTATGTTGTTTTTCAACAAGATGATGTTAATTTTCTTGTATCTCACATGTCAGGCAATGACAGCGAAGAGTGTGCAAAAGGTATGAAAAAATCTTCAAATGTTTTTTAAGCAATGAATCTCACAGAGCCTTCTGTATCAGTTAAGATGATTTTAAAACAGTCAAGCTGTTCCAGTTATAGATCATATAAAATGCTTTTTTATTTTAAGAATTAGTGATTTTTTTCGATTACTTATGGACTTACCCTGATTTTCTCCATGCAAAAGTCTAAAAGACTATTAGGTTCCATCTAAGCTCAAAGTAAATTTCTTTCTACCCATGCAAATCTCATTTTTATTAAAGAAAATATTCAATTAACCTCAAATAGTCAGCATACTGAAATCTAATTAGACATGAATAAGAGATGCAGCAAAGCTATAGTAAACACACATGCAGATTTCATTACTACTATCTTACTGGCTTCTCGACTGGCTTTATCAAAAAGCAGACTCATTAGGTTTTTTCTCCCCTATATGCAAAGCTAATCTTGAGTAGAAATCAGATGACAAGCTATCTAAGTAAATCTCTGCAAATAACAAGCACATCAGTTTTATGCTGCAGAATACAGTCCTGAAGCAATTAAGACCAAAAAACACCTTTCTGATACTGATTTGTTAGGATATTTTGAAGCTTAAACAGTTCTATAGATGATATTTAAGCAGCAAATAGAAAAATCAAGGTTATGAAGCCAGGTTATGATTAACAGAAATAATACAATATAGCACTGCTAGATTGGAAAGCTTTATGAATCACAATCTCTACAACACAACAACACAACACTACTTTCAAATATCACAGCTTGAAACATATTAAAGTTTCATAGTCTTAAAAGTCTGAAATTTTACTCTGTATTCATCATAACTTTGCTGTATTTTGCTAGTTTAACTTTGAGGAGTAAATACTTGAAAAACTAATACTATGCTGAGACCATTCCTAGAAATCAGAATATGGTGTAAAAATTTTATACCTTCTCAATGCTTGTGGCATTCAAAGCAATGAGAATTCAAGATGCAAGACAAATTAAAAGCATTAAAAAGCTTTTATTGGCTAATGGTATTATTTCATGAGGTTTCAATAAACTTGTTTCAGTTATGTATGCCTACCTAGAACATTTGAAAAAGTGTTTGCAGAAGCTAGTAAGATGAATACTGTTCAGCTCATAGAAAGTTAGTATTTAGGTAATGTCTTATTCAGGATATGATGCCAGAAATCCCATTAGTTGGAATGGAAGCAGCCTCAGCAAATGAAAGACATCAGAGCACTATTAGTTTTTGTGGTTTTGTTTTTCTTTTCTGAAGCCTTACAAAGATTACTGTCCTCAGAGTCACAGAAGTTAACAGTTGTGCCCTGTCCTCTACAGTCTCTCTACAGCAATAGTTGATGATCATTATCTACGAGGGATTTCAGTCTTCAACTGTGGGGTAATCCAATAGTTTCTAAGTATTAGAAGGATCTAAAAAGTGAATTCTTTGGCAAGTCACATTCTAAAACCAGGTTTGTCAACTTTAAAGATCTGACTAGGACACCGCTTCTGCAAAGTGACTTTTACAAAATTATCTTAAAAAGAATGTTTAATTTGAATGTCTGTGGAATGATTTGTCAAAAATACAAAACTGATTCACCTGCTCCAGGATACTCTCAGCTAAAAGACCAAGGCAACTTGAAGCACTCAGACTGAATCTTAAATGAAACAGATTTTAACAGAAAAAAAAAAAAAAAGAGTCAATAACTGAAATACTATGAAATAGCAGAGAAAATATATAACAAGAGAATTATCAATTACTAAAATAATTCTATGTAAACTATTAGTATAAATTGCATTGTGTACTGACATAAACTACTTTCAGATGTTCATTTGAGACCAGCATATGCAATATGCAGGATTAAGTACTATGAAGTAAATAGCAATGTATTAGTATAAAATGTGGATGAATAATTTACCACTTCAGAAAGTTCTTACTATAGGAACATTGAGTATTCACAAGTGATGAACAAGTCCAGTTACATACACAGTTTCTCTTTCCAACTGTATTTTAGTTGTACATGGTTAGATAGGATGCTTTTCTTTTGCTGTACCATCATGTACCAATAGAAAACTTAGTTCACGATGCTAAGAATACATATATTTTACTTATGTATAGCCTAATTTTAGAAGGTATGTGCTCCCAGCTTATTTAAATTTATTGTAATGGCATCATTGCTTACACATGCCTACTTCACCATTTCATTTTATGCCTAACAATTGCATCCTTACCTCATTTCTTAAAAACCATCACTAGTATTTTCCAAAATATTTGGAAAAAAGACAATCAGTACAGAGATAAACGCAAATATAATGTGTAGGAAGTAGGCTTTATTGCAGGCATTTTCGTAAGACAGAATTTAAGGGAAGAAAGAGGTCTGCTCAGGAATACATCACACTCACCAGTGCTAGAGTGACAGCGACTCCTCTGACCACCTGTTGGTTTGGGAAGTGACAGTGGGGTGTCCTCTGCAAGGAAATCATTTCATCTGCACTGTACAAACAGCTGCTGTGTTGCTTCACCTGATGTAATTCGTAACTCAGTATGACCAATTGATGTAATTTTAATCCAGATTTTGTCAACTCCCTATTTAAAAACTAACCACTAACATAATACAAATAACTGTGTTTCTTGAAGTGTTAACGCAAAACAAACACACATCCATGTCAGTGGCTACTTTGCACGATTAACACTGACAGACTTTGACATTGACACAAGGAGAATGTAAAGCCCCAGGGCTTGCAGTTCACAAAACTGTTGCAACAGATACTGATTTATATTTGATGCTTAAAATATTTTTGCAATAGTCTGCTGGAGAAGATTAGCTTATGGTTATCTTTATGTACAAATGCTATCTGAACCACTGATTTTAGCTGCCATTATTTTTAGCTACACAGCAAAGTGATCCTGTAACTGCTTGAAATAGTTTCAGTAATACAAGGTACCAAAGTTTTCCAAATGGAAGAGAATTGTTAGTGCCTCCTGCAGACTATACCATAAACAGTTCAATAAAAATCCAACAAGTCACAAAATAGGCATGTAAAGTAACACTGTATTTATATGGAATTCAACTTCATACACTGAACTTGTCTAGTTAAATCAAACATACCTTTAAAAGTTAAAATTGACAATAGAATAATAAGAGTAATACTTCAATTGTTCTTCACCAGAGCCTGTTCTTGTTATCTTTAACCAAAATTACACTTTTCTCTTCCTTAGAAAATTGTTTCATAGTATAAAATTGTTTCATAGTGTTTGGCAAGGTCTACAGTATTGTGTGCAGATAAACTGTAATAAGCTTTATGTATTTAAGTGTGAATGTCAGACTCGACGGAAGGAGTCACAAGTATTTCCTCAGGTAACTCTGCAATTTGAGATAAAAAAAGCCACTATGGGTTCCAAATTGGAGTTAGGTAGGTGAGTGTTGAAAGATGACATTCTTCAAAGAGCAAACAGAACATGCTGGAGTACAGAAATGTCAAAAATATTTTTTTTTTACTTCTTTCATTTCTTTTCAAGTTCATAACTTTATTAAAAATATTTCCCCTATGTGGAAATATTTTGACAATTTTTGATTGTAAACCTAAATCAGTTGAAGTACTAAATCACATTCAGAAGATTAGCTTTCTAGATTCAGTGTTTGAACTGCAAGTCAATATTCTAATTTATTATGGAGATAGCTTACATTTTTCCAAGCAAATTACATAATTAATCAAACTGAGAAGGAGGTGTATCCTATTGTAAAAATATCCATCATATAGAACAATTTCCATTGCTGTCAAGTCCTTTCAATATTTGATGAAGTAATTTTACCCCCTCCTTTCAAAAGACATTTCCTTTTATTATGTATCCTAAGACACTTTAACTAAGAACCCAAATCTGAATATTTCAATAAGGTTGTTTTATTATTCAGTAGATTCATGGAAATTTTACTAGGATGACAGAAAAAATTCCACACCATTCTGTCTCCACTAATACAGGTACACGGCTTCAGCTGGCAATATTACTGGGATTAGCATAGAATGATGAAATATTTAAAGGAATTTTTTTTTCTAAAATCTAATAAATCAAATGACTGCCAAATGTCATTAAAGTGATGGTCTCTGACTTGAATATGCTTTTCATATTCAAATTTGAAAAGAAAGAGATGAAAGCCTGGAAAGGTTACTCAGTTTCAACTAATAACCTCAAGCACTCTACATTCACATGCATAAAAAATGAAATTGGCTCTATTGTCTAATTTTACTTCAGAAACAACTCTTTTCTGCTTGCACTGAACAGATGTATTAGCATCTGTATTTAAAGGGATATGCTGAGTGGTTTTGTTCGCCCCAAAGTATTTAACAGCTTTGTCAGACTAGTTTGTACACAGACAGCAGCTTATGAATCAAGTCCAAATACAATATCCTGTATTATAAAGTATTTCTTTTACATATCTTAAAATTTGTTTGACATATTTAACACTTGTAATTGTATACAGTAGGCAAAGAATATTACACTTTTTCTAGGCTAGTGGGGTAAATCCAGGTATTCTGCTTTCTAACTTATAAGGAAGCAAATAACTGAGTCATACTACTAGAAAACTGCAAGGAAAAATAACAAATTACCTTGGAGTGTAACAGTCAAGACTATTTTAAGTCCCAGTTTTATTAATACTAGATGTTAATACAATATCTACAAAGGAGAACACAAGCTGATTAAAAAAAGGTATTTACAAATAAAAAATATAGAACTGTTTAAGAACAGTAGATCTAGAATGCCATATTTCACCACTAATACAAAACCACTCACATTTTGTAGCCATGCTTAAAATATATATAGCATCCAATATATGACAGGAATTAATTTTTAAACAACAATTTATACTTCTATGATGCAGAGTGAAGTATGTTATTTAAATATTTTCCTGAGTTGTTTTTTTTCAAGCCTTGGTCTCATTTATTAGATACTATTCAAGTGAACAATTGATAGTTTCTCAATTACTTTCCACAAATCATTCTGCTTTAATAGGAATGAAAATTACTCTTTACATTTAGAATTTAAAACGTGATATAACGCAAATTTCCTCTAACAGAGAGAATAGGCACATATTAAAATAAAGAATATTAAATGCTTTCAAAGAATCTCTCTGAGAAAATGGTTCAGTGCTTTAATTTCAGGTGAGGAGAACAAAACGTGGGCAAGATATTTAGCCTATGTCAGAATGGTTTCTCTAGAATTGTTTCTAAGACCTGGGGCAAAGAGAAGTCTCCGTGTTGAATAACTCTTTTGGAGGTGAATGTACTGCAAAGGAGGGAAAGGCACATGTAATCTTCCCCTGCATCACTGCTTTGCCACGTGCCAGGAGGAGAACGCAATGGCCCAAGGCTGGCACCACAATAAGGTTTGATGCAACCCCTTCAGCTCTGTCTACAATTAAGAACACATTGAACAAAAAACAAAACAAACAAACAAACAAAATCTATTTGTGACAATGAATGCAGCTCTGGTTGCTGCCGTTTTATCCAGTGCATACTCCAAGTTCATAATTTTTCGGAAGAGCATAACTTCATCTCTAATATCTTTAAAGGCATGAATTACTTGCTACAGCTTGAGACAATTCAATGATTAGATACTGGCTCTCTGTGCAAATCTGCAACATACCCATCAATGCACTGATTTTATTTTTTCCAGAATTGACAATTTCTAATTCATTACAAAACACCAATCATTTTAGAAAATACAAAGTTCTTGAGGGAAGTGAGGCTTTCCCACCACAAGCATGACAACTATACATATGAACTGGAAGTCACATTTGTACTTTGCCCATGTAGAACTTTTGATCACGTGAATAATACTTCTGAAGAATAAAGATAAAACTGTTCAGTGTTTCTCCTGAAGTGGAATTGTTTCCAAAGATTTTGTTTCACACTTTGCCTGTGGCACGGCCCTAACTAACAGCTTTTAAAGATAAACTGTTTCTTGGGATGAATACAAAAATACAGATATATCTGGAGCTGTTTGACTGATGAGATACAAACTTCCTCAACTCTGAATTAACTTTCTCCCCAAGAAGTGGGGAAAGCTACATAAGCAATATTGTTACTATCTGAACTGAGCTACACCCCCTCTTATTGCAGACTGTCTCGAAGAGAATACTTGTTTTAGTGTTTAATCACTCAGCTTTGATCATACCATCAGAAAAAATAAAAGCCAAATACCAACTCTATCAAATCTCAAAGCCTGTTATTTACACAGGTAGTAACTAGTCACCCAGTTAAGTAATTTAATGATTCTTTAAACTTACCATTACCTTGCATTTAAAGGAAAGGGTGATCCTTAATAAAAAAGCATGAAAGACAAAAAATTCTCTGAGAAAAAAGCATGTCTTTACATTTTTGGTGCATTAACACACACCAACATTTAAGTTATAGAAATAAGATGAAATAAGTAGCAGCATTATGTAAAAATCTAAGCCAAGAAAAATATAATAGTATTTTTGCTTCTGTATATCTATTTATGCAAGTTTTTTTCTGTATGTAGATCAGAGACTTCTGCCTTGATTTAAAAAATAAATTAAATTTTAAAAATCTGTATTTGAAAGTTAATCCCTTTAGGAAAAAAACCCCACCTCTTAGTATAGGAAGAAAGCAGAAGTATCAGTATACATTTTCATTTGTTAAGAGTGCATCTGTAGTGAAAAAAAATATATTGCACATTTTTAATATAACTGTTCTTTTTCTCTAGAGTTTTAATATTTAATATTTGATAATGTGTCCTCCCCTTGTTATTACAGTATTGGGTGGGGACCATACATACAGACATTCAAAAAGGAACAGAATTTGATTCTCACAATACCCACAGTGCGAAAAAATGATGCTTGGTCATAACATATAACACAACTAATCAAAACTAAAATTTAGTTTCAAATGCTATCCTTTGCTTTTTAGACTTCCAGGCAGAAAAACACTCCTTTCTATTTGTAAGGTCACTATAACCTACTTCCATGTCCATAAGCTCTGATAAACAGCATCTCCAGGCAGCAACTGAGGAGCATTCATACTGCTCACCACAAAAAAGTTACCAGCTGGGTTAACAATTACTTCTACTGATGCTTTTCCTATGGGCTTACGCACTCAGCCTTAAATCTGACTTTCTACTTAACTTCATATCCTAACTAATTAGTATTATTTGTTACCTTAAAACCAACAGGTTGTCTAAAGAGATTCTGTAAGTAAGATTCTGTAGTTTTGAAACATTTTAAAAGCTGGTGTTTGGGGTTTTTGGTATTACCCTCTTATTTAATTTCGTCCACAAACAGAATGACTTGCAGTACGTGCTTCCAATTACAGCTTCAAAGACTATTTGACAAGGGGTACATAGAAATTGTAAATCCATCATTTCAGCATAGTCCCTACTCAAACTTCTGTCATCTCAGACTTTATCAGTGGCAAAACATAACTTAGGTATTGCCTGGATTCTTTAAACCTCCTCTCTTTTACTTTAGTTCCTGGACTATAGTGACCATAACAGCACACAGTCACCTTAAAGATGGAGAATGGCAAATGCTCCTTTTTAATCTTAAACCCATTAATACTCTTTGAAAGTACTGAGTATAAAGTTTTAATAAGTTACTTTTATCTTACTCTGATAAGATGGTTCTGTTTCATTAATTTTATTTCTTGTTTTATTAAATATGCTGGTGCAGCATATTTTACTTCCTCAGTTTCTTATAGAAGAAAAGCACAAAGCAACTAAGGTTAGTTTTAGGCAAAACAAGGATACAAAGGATTACTATTTCTGACACAGTAGAATGAAATCAACTCAGTAACACAGGGTAATACTAAAACCCTAAAATTTTAGTTCTCTAAGTTCCAATTAGATATTCACAAAACAATACTGAACACTCAAAAATCTCCCTGCAGTACACCAAAGACCCTCAAGTCCTGCAGAAAATAAGTCTAAAGAGAAATAGAGTCAGGCAAAATTTAAAAATTACAATACGATGTCCAAATAATTATTTTTTGCCCGTGAGTACAGATATCACATAGGAGGAAATGCACTAGTCAAGCAGTTGTACAAAAAAAAAGCATAAGAAAAGAAAAAGCATCTATTGCTTTGCTATACCTAAGTTTTATGCTTTACACCTTCTCACATTTCCACAAACTTGTTTCATTCACCAGGAGAACCAGGGGCAACGGTATTGCTTTTTAATGGTGTTCAAGAGGGATTTTCATGTCAAAACTAATTAGAACTTGAGATAGTAATTTACAGGTACATGTAATGACAGTTATCAATAAACTTCTATTAGAGCCAGAGAATGCACTCATGGTATCTGCAACAAAAGAGAGACCTACAGAAAGTAACAGAACCACCACCAAATAAATTGGTCTTGCCAGTAATTACCTTATGGCACATTTTAAGACAACTTGGAAGCTGACAGCAGTAAATTTTATTGTGATAATTGAATGCTATGTAATCTCCTGTAAGGATACAGCATAGACATGGGGGTGAAAGGGAGGAGGGGATGGAAGAGAAAAGACTTTCTTAATATTTTTTTTTTTTTTAATATAAAGACCATGCCAAAGAAAATGCAAATTCCCAGTTTTGATGTCTATTTTGAGGATCTGAAACAAGGCTTTTAATCAATGTATTATACATCAAATTGATAATGTTAACTTCTGATTATTCAAATGTATGAAATATTCATAGAGAACTGTCCAAACTTTTACATTTCTCAGACTTCTTTTCTCTATTAATTATCATGCCTGGAAGCTTTTTAGTAAAAGCAGCAGCCATCAGCCTGACTGAACCTGACAAGCTAGCAAGGCCCAATTACACTGGCACTCTGTGGCACTTTGATGTACTGGAAACGAAAAGAGATAGGGGCAAATTGTATAGCACATTATGTTAATGACTTGATTTAATCCAGCCACTAAACTTTATGTAGCCTGTTAAAAAAGATGCTAACACTAATTATGCCACTTTGGAAAGGAAAGAAGGGGACAAGCATTTCATACCGACAAAGTGAAGCTCATAAATGTTGTAAATGAAATGAAACAAAATGAAGTAATCTATGATTAATCATACATCATAGACAAGAAGAAAAGAGAAAGAAGCAAGTGGTACAGCTAAGTACTGGAAAATCTGTTAGATACCCTTTATGATCAACATATCTAAGAAATAACCATGAACTGTCTAATTTGCAACATGCAAAAAAACCCCAGTATGATCTTAAAATGGCTTAAACAGTTTGGCATACAACTCAGATTTATAGGATAATTAGCATAACGATCTCTAAAAATCACAAGTGTTATTTACAGTGTTTGATTACCAGCAGGATATTTATCTCAAAAGATAAAAGGTAGTGATTTTTAATCTTAAAAAAATACAAATTCAATACCAATTTTGACATGCTGTATTCTATAATTAACCCAAGAATTCAAATAAACCAAGGCACATTTTTAAAATCCAATTTGTATCAAACATGATGTCTTAATGGTTTATAGTTTTTATTGTTTCATCTACTCTTTGTGAACACACATTTTGTTACCAGAGGAAGAGATCAATGGAGAGAGGTAGAAATTGATGAACCTGAAATGAATCTACACACAAAATCCTCTCAGAAGTGTTCTTAAATAATTATAACAAAATAAAATACAGGACGACTAGAAGAGTATAGAACAAGGGTATTACAGTTTGACTTACTCGTGATGAGCAGCCGTCATTTTAGTTCTCAAAATTACAGGCGAAAATTTTTTAACATTTTGCATATAAACAATGCAATTCTTCAAAAGTACCTTCCGTATCTTTCTGAAGCATATACACGTGATAGCAGTTCTAAACCCCTTCCACAGCTTAAAAAAAAAAGGAGCAGCATTTCTCATACAAAGACTTTCTTCTTGTTAGTTGCTTTGTAAGATGTCTCACGCCGTGAAAAAAACATTTAAAAGAAAAAAAATCAAGCTGCCTCTAGGATATCACACTGCAGAACACTAAAAACCATGAAGACTGATAGGATCTAACAGTACGCACCTCTGGTCCTTTAAAAGAAGGCTAAGACAGATCAGAAAAGTATTAACTATTAGAAATACTATAATCAATTTTAAGTACTAGTCTCATAATTTTAAAAACTGTTCAGTCAATATTAGATCTAAAAGTACGAAATATCTTATTTTTTTTAGAGAACTATCCTATTGAAATCCTGTTCAAAGTAAATTTTCCCAGTTTGTACTATGCTGTTATTTTGTATACATAACTTCATGCTACTTAATTGCTGGTTTTAAGAGTAAGAAAACATCACTGGTGTACTTGTCCATAAATAATGATAGAAAAAGAAGTACAGCTGAAGTGATTAGATACTGTACATGTACAACTTTATAGAAAACTGATGTTAAATATAGCAAAGCTACTCTTAGAGGACATTAAGCTTAAAATATATTTTTGTCTTGCCAAATAATTGCCATAAACACTCTGACTCAGATGTTTAATATTTGTGGATTCTGGACTTGAAATAATACCATCATTGCTGTCAGTTTTTATTGATTCAACCGGATCCTCATCTTGTCTATCATCTTGATCTGAAAAAGAAACATTAAAACAATCAAAGTAGTAAAATCCCCCTGTATTGTAGTTCATCTGAGACTTGCTGAAGAACCTGATAATAAAATATTTGCTTTTCTAATAAATTTAGCATAAATGCCAGGTAAATCTTCTCTTCCTTGCAGAAGATTAACACTGCAAATCAATGACCTTTTGAGTCACCTAAACTGTATTCTTTTCTGTTTAAAAAAAAAAAATTGAAGTGTTTCCCAGATGAAAGTTGAGGATTGGAATGATATGAGTCCTGTGATAAGCTGAGCTATGAACAACTGCTGATTTTACATAAGAACATGGCCTGAATTTGAAGATTTCCACTGACGATGCAAAGAAGAATGTATCTTTTTTTTTAAATAAAAAAGTAGTTTTGTATGCAGGTGGATTATTTTCTAGAGCATTCAGGGTTTTTTCTCTGAAGCAAATTACTTATAAGCACAACAGGGATTCGACATTATGCTTTTCCAATTTTTCTAATGAATCCTTATTCAAAAGCTGCAAATAAAAACCCATGAAATTTTAGCATTCTGCTTGTGCTTTTACTTGCTATTGTGGACTTGGTTTATTTTAATGATAAACAGTTTAAGCTCAGAGGTGGAACAGGATGACCCGGCTTTTATAATCTTTAAATAAATCTGCCTCTAACAACTTTATGTCACAAATATGATAAGACATACTACCCCTCTCGCTGTCTGAAAGGATTTCAGATATCAGCATTGGCTGTTATCTGCAGACAAAAGGAGCATATTCATTAAAATAGTCTTTAGAACAGCATAGTTCTAAGGGAGAATATAAAGACATTTAAAATAGAAGCCAGGTTTCCTTTAATATTTTATGAATCTAGGTCAGATACCAGATTTTTGCATTCAATTACAATAGTTTCCATTTGGGAAGAAAATAACACAGCCATATCCACCACCCAGCTTCAGCTATAAAGTACACCAGAATATAATTTCTGTCATGAAGCTACTCATAATGAGGCAGCTCCCACTGCTAGTAAGAAATGCTTAAGAAAATGGAAAGAGACATAGATTTATTAAGAAAATACAGTTAGTTATTCATAAAAAATGAATTCTACCTTCTGGTTCCAATTCTTCAGTTATTTTTGTCTCGTCTCCAGAAGTAATTGATGTTTGGTCAGCTAACTGCTCCTCTGACAGATGTGAGAGCTCTTCTTTCTCCTGTTGAATTTCTTCAGCCATCTCCTTCACCTTATCATCTGGTAGTCTTTCTTGTTTAACCTCCTGTAACACATGCCACATAAAAAGATAAACTTACAGTCTTTATAACACCCCTTGAATAGTAAAAGTTACTGAAGCTCAGAACTTGAAGAGTTATGGCCCACATTCATTATACATAGCCTTTAAACAATGGTACTGCTTATGC
Source organism: Acropternis orthonyx (assembly GCA_035583155.1). NCBI lineage: Eukaryota > Metazoa > Chordata > Aves > Passeriformes > Rhinocryptidae > Acropternis > Acropternis orthonyx. The sequence continues at coordinate 9,822,279 of JAWWEU010000020.1, forward strand.
AGCACAGGAAACAATGAGAAGTTGTCAACTGCAGTAAGAAATAATTGATACAGTAAAAAGAAATTCTCTAATGATGTGTATTTGTGAAAACATAACTATTATAATCATTTGGTACCTGTCAACATATATACAGCCTCTTAGATTTCCAAATTCATTTATATTTCAGCTCTTTCAGTTCTACAAGACTCAGTTAAAAAACAAAACAAAAAACCTACCCCACCATCACCTTATTCAGTTGGCAACTTTATAACTTAAATTGTACAATATTTTCTGTTCGAAAAGCAAACTAATATCATCTAAAAAGAATCATCCTTGCTACACAGTACAAACATGTTATCTAAGGTAAAATATCTTTAGTGCATAACTTTCTCCCTTCTTTCTTTTTGAGTTCAATTACATACAATAATACCTCAGCAATGGATACAATATTACACGGTCAGGATGGAAACTTACTGATGACCAAAGTCAATCATCTTAAACCCTATAAAAGTGAGGCACATTGAGCTGTCCTGAACCACACTGGCTGTGCCTGCACCTCCCCCTGCATGGAATGCCTCTCAGGGCTAACTAACCCTCAAATCTGAGATACTTAAAGGACCATCACCAGTGATGAGGCCTGGGCTGATAGCCCGCCATATCTTCACGTTCCTCAAGGTGCAACCCTTGCTTATTAGGAAACACAAAGGGATTTGATGAGATGAATTCACTGAACCTATGGTAGGTACCTTGTAGGTTGCTAGGTACCTGTACACACATAGAAACAGGTGTACGCATCATTTTACCTGTGTGAATTGATTAAGGTATAAATGCTGCTATCTCAAATCTATAGTTAAGTCATTGCTATATATGTAGTGAACCCAAAGAAATTGCTTTGTAAATGTTAGAATACTCAGTGATTAAATGTTGCTATATTTTTTTGAGCCCTTATCTTTGCCTCTGTATCTTGGTACCCATACTCCCCTCTGCATTCCTGGTTTCAGAGTAAATCATTCCAAATTTCTTCTAATTTGACTTTCCATGTATGCTTTAACCTCTGTAGTAAGTAATAGTGAGCCTCATTGAACTCAGGCATGTTTTTACAAATTCATATTAAACCAGCTTTTGCCAAAACATTTGATGGTATTTCTTTATGTGGCCAAGCCACTTGTTTGCCATACATGTTTAGCTGTATTCCAAAGTTATCCCATTTCTTCATCATTTCCCCCTGCTATATAATGGTAATTTATAGAGGGAAGGATAGAAGATGGAATGTATTGCCTGATTTTTCACATGCAGCTTAACTAATGGACTATGATATTTTCATGCTCTTAACATCATTTTAAATCTAGCATTGCAGAGTCAAGCCATCAGTAACAACTGTCAATATACCATAACTTCCTATTACTGTAGTTAAAGGCATCTTTATTTGTTTTAGTATCACTTGAGGCCAATTTTGCAAATGCTTGCTGTGGTCAAATAAAATGTTTAAATATTCGATCTGGTACTAGGAATCAGTAGAGCTACTCAGAATCTTAATGGTAAGCACATGATGAACTCAAGCTGTAATCATAATCAGAATTATTCACAACAAGTTGACCCAATTCATTCTATTACATTGTTCACAGAAACACAGTTTTAAAAAACACCCAACTGAAGAATCAACTCTAAAAATATTTAGTTTATTTCCTGCCTGAGCTCTTCTTTTGTAAACTTTCTATTGGCACAGTATATCACAGTGCTGAGGTAAAAAGAGAAAAGATTGCAAGGTCTTGAATATTCTCTAAGAAGTTCTCCTACAGCATGAAAAAAACACCTATGAAATAATCTGTTCAGTAGATTGGAGGAAGGCTACATTATTGTAAATGTATATAGCTGTAAATAAAAATTGAAAAACTGAAAATATTAAAAATTCCTGAATTAATAAAGTTGAAAAACAAACATGGCCAAGGGCCAGAATGGGCTTCATGTAACTTTGTACAGTAAATAGAATAGTGGTTCATAATTCCAGAGAGACTGTCAGTTGGGCCTCTTTTCCACAAGAACTTTCAATGTAGAGAAGAAAGACTGAATAAAGAGTAAATATTAACCCAACAGATGAAAAATAAATACAGCTGGAATTACACAAGCCTCAATCAGCATATAATCTGTACTGGGTTAATTTTTGTACTTAACAGTTGGTCATAACTTTAGCATATTGTACAAATCTCCATTTAAAAGGCAGCTTTGAAATCAACAACAACAGAAGCCACACTTTTCTGGGCAATATTCCTGAACTCCAACACAGGTATGACTCACTTCTGAGAAAATATCTTTTTTCAGAAATATATCTCTTTCTACTTTGATCTTGTCAAGGATTTCATTTTTGTCTGCTAAATCAGATTTGATAGCCATCTCCAGTTTAGCAATTTGCAGTTTCAGTTGCTGTTCCTTTGATTTCCATTGCTGTTCGTGGGTCATACAGAAGACACTGCAATAAAACATATGGCATGTGAAAAACTTTCAGAAATAAGCTTCAACAGAAAATAATGAAGAAAAAAGGCTCTTAGTGGCACAGAGACCACTGTCATCATGTCTCAGGAATTAAGTAAACACATGCTGGTCTGCTGCTGTTGAAACCAAGGCGCCTTTCTCAGGCTGCGGTTAAAAAACATGAAAGAGTTTGTGGGATGAGCAAAGGAACTGGCCTTAATTTAGAGCTCCAAAGTCAAAAAGTTGGCAGCATGCAACATTTGTGGGACGAGAAAAGGAATTCAGATGCATATCCCAGAGTAATCCACAACTCCAAACCTCAGAAACTGACAACTAACAAAACCATTCTTTCCACATACAAAACCTCTTAATGTAGAGAACTGGGATCATCCACCTGATTTCTTTTAAATCTGTGAAACATGCAGAGCCTAAAGTCAGTTGCCTGTTCAAAGAAATGTTGACCACAAAGTGACAACAGTTTTCTCATACTGTAAAACAATAATTCTGATACTGATTAAGAAGCACATTTAAAGTAATCTTTCTCCTACTTTAAGAAATAAAAAACAGAGGTAGGCAAAGAAATTAGAATAACTATTTTGCCTGTAACACGTTATTTACTTGTAAACTACCAATCTATGTGCAATAAGGATTGCTGGGACACAGAATTGCTGAAACCACAACAAAATGTGTAACTCGGATTGAAACAAAATTAAGTACATTACATAATTTACAGTGTAATTCCCAGTAGGCAAAAAGACAAAGTAGTGCTATGAGCTTTCATACAAATTAGACAATGAGTGCTATAGTCTTCATATTATTATTGTTCAATACTTGCATATTTATTCACTAGAAAAATGTCGATCTTAACCAACCACAAATCAGCTTATTCACTTTTGTATTCTGTGACAAATCGGAAATCGTAGGTTTCTTTAAAAAAAGGAGTCAGTTCCTCAATGCTTCACTTTGGTGAAGCTCATCAGTTAAGAAACATAGTATTTTTAACACATTTATAGATGTAAAATCTTCTGACATCTATATATTTATGAGCCTCTCTCTCCCAGAGATTTGTGTAACAAGCCTCAACCACAAAAACAGAGAGGAGAATGAAATGTTGCAGCAGGGACAGCCTGTACAGGGTCACAGACTCGACATGCTGACTGAAAGTTCTGAGTACCTGTAAGTGCATCTATATCTAATTTATTTGAACAATGAAAGATTAAAGAAAAAAAAACACTATAGCATGAATTGTAGACTCTAAAGTATATGGCAAGGGTTTATATCCCTGATTTGTGTTCATCATAAAACCAGTTCTACTTCTCTGTACTTTGTCTTTTTCTCATACTATATCTAACCTATTTACACAGGTCTGGGTATAGAGCAGCTTATAGTGTGACTAAGTGTTTTTTACAGCATGCATGAACTTAAGCAATGCTTCTAAGTCCTGCAGTAATGTATGCTTCACTCTCCTATAATTTTGAAGACAATAGGCAGGGAATAGAATGCACCAAACCCACTATCACTCTACAGTACTGCATGGGTACCAAAGAGATGTGTGTTCTCCAATTGCTTAAACTTTGATTGGCACCCATAAGGAGAGCACTAATCTCATTAAAAAAAGAAATACCATCAGTGTTCACACTTCTGAAAATCTTTTCAAGTTTTAAAGACCACAATACCTAGTTATATATGTACTTTCATTAGCTTTAGGTACAATTACTTCATCTAAAGATGTAGCTATGTATTTCAGTTTTTCAGAACAGCATGGCAGAAAAATCATTAAGAGTTACTGTGTTGATAGTTCAGAATGTAGATGTTTAAATGAAGAACATTTTAGAGGACAGGTTTTATCCTAGCCTATTTAATGCTAATGCTTATGTCACTTTGAATTGAGTTCTCTTGTGTCGCTTTCTTCCTTTGAATTTTAAGATTACTTTTACATGAATTCATGTGGAATTTTTTCATATTTACTGTATTTCATTGGAGTTGGAGCCATCTGTGTAACTATAATGGTCAACCACATCTGGCACCATTTCCTTTGGAGGGAGTTTAAGCATTGCTAGATTTGCATTACAAGGTCATATGAAAACAATTCCACCAAACCTTTTATCCAAACGAATTGTTTTCTTGGATAGTGACTAAATAATAAGAGTCAACTGACAAATTCATACTTGTTCTTTGCGAACTTTTCAGATCCATTTCTGCAGTCTTGGCTTTGGCAAAATTCCCATCAACGTCAAATAAATTTCCTGAAAATAACAGTACCAAAGAACGGGTTTATGCCTCTTTTCCTCCAGTAAAAAATATGAAAATAAAATAATTATTGATTATCTGGCAGCTGAAGACATTGGCCTATCCACTGCTAGCAATGGGTAGGCTGTAGTAAAGTTGTACTGTTCAAATGGGCAACCGAAAAAGCTGATCATTAAATGGTGGTTATAATGAAATGACCCATTTCTCTTTCCAATTTACTGTTACCTATATAGTAACACTGAATGATGAAACATGAATCAATGTTTAAAGGGGAGTATATGAAAAGACAGATCATTTTAGTATAAGAAAAGCTCTATTATAGATTACTGTGTTAGTAAGTAAGTTAGTAAGTAAGTAAGAAGCAGCTTTAAATTTATCTAGTTAAGCACCTCTTTAAGTTATCCCATTATGATTTAAGTAGAAGAGAAAATTTCAAGCCAAGATTGTAAGTTGATTTCTTAGTAAGAATTATTGCTCTGCATAATGACAGAGGAGAAAAAATAATAATCTGAAATATTTGTAACATGATCAAACTTTGGAAAAATCAACATTTAACTTCAGAGAGAGACAACTGAACTACTGCCCTATATGAAACTCTAAATATTGTGATTATACAACTGTTACATCTCATAAGTAAAAAAAAGGTCTAAATTACTTGCATTCATAGTTTTTTCCTACTATAATTTTTCATTTCACTGTAGACCATACAAAAAATATGACAAATATTGTAATACTATAAACAACATTTGGTATCACTCACATTACGCTTAGTCACTCGTATTTTTTGACAGGCAGCTGACAAACCAAACAAACTTTAAGAAAATAAGTAATTTCTATACGAGAAAAGACATCAAGCATTTTCCCTACTTTCTGCAATTATTAGCTCTAGGAAATGTGTCTTATTTTTTAACTCTCTTCAAAGTAAAAGATAACATAGGTTCACAATAAAGGAAAAGTTCATTTCAAGGTCACTGAAAAGTGCTGGAAGAACTTATACAAAAAGTTAAAACACCACTTTATTCCAAAAAAACCCCACAAACCCAAAGGAATGTATGTCTACCTAGATGTATTCTCCTTTCAACAATAACCCTAAAAAATTACTAGAAATTCAAATAGGAACCTTTTATGTTCAAAATAGTGTTTTTAATTACATTTCATAACAAGTAACCAATCTTTTCAGCACATGGATTTCCATTTAGCAGCACCAGCCTTTTTCATGTTGTTTATATGAAGACAAGACTACCATGTTGCAATTGAACAACAGTATCTAATCACATTCTGTCTTATGCAAAATAAAAATCCCTAGCATTATATTTTAAAATTTCCATTTTGGTAAGAGAATATTAGTATTAGCTAGTGTGGAGTTTTTGCATAGTAAATATTTTTATTGACATTAGAGAAACAACACATCTTTGCCTTCAAAACACTCACTAAAGCAGGATATGGTGTTAAAGATATGAGATATTTAAAGTAAGAAGATACACCCTCCATTACAATAGTTAAAGGTTTGGAGGAAATATCTATGAGGTAACCTTAGTAAACTTGGTTCATGTAAAATACATTAAAAATAGGGAAACTAGGTGGTAAAACTAAATTTAAGTTGCTATAAAATGTAAGAGAAAAACAAGTAAGTTTGTACACTCTTACGCCTTATACATTGAAGCAAATGATGAACAAACCACTTGAATTTTAGCCCTGTATCGGGATGACTGTTAGTGATGATGCAAGTCTGAGAGTCACTAGACAAAGAAACAGAAGTGACTGATTTAAACTGGTGAGTAACATGTAATACTACACTGTTCTGTACTTATATCAGGTTAAAAGAATACTGAAAAACTAGTACTATGTGATCAATAAAACAAGTATTATGATTTTTTCAGTTAACGAACCACTTATTATCAGAATTGACAAGAAATCCTATGCTGTAACCTCAAATATTGTCCAAACACTGGTGCAGTGATTATGCGGCTCAGGGATCAGATGTGGTTCACAATTCTCAGAAATGCAAGCAGCAGCCACAGGTTTTGTTTAGAATGGGATAAAAGTAAACATATTATCAGGTCCATCTTCTACATGTGCTCGAAACACCTATTCACAACTTCACAACTAAAAGGTATCCCATAATTTATTTTTCCCTAATCTACATGTACCACCTAAAGCAGATTCTGGCTCTTGACCACAGCCTCACCTCTTCTGTCTTGTTTGAAACAGTTACTGATTCTTTTGAAGATGGAGGCACTTCAGCAGCTCCTCTTTAAGCCTTACGTTGAGTTCATCACCTTTTGCTGATAAATATCATGCTTGGGCTTCCAGTTGTTTGGGCTCTATAAAAAGGAAGGAAGGAATATTCAGAAAAAACTAAAATAAATCACACCTAGGAGAATGTTGCAACACTGCGTATTCCAACAGTGGTCCCTCATGGCAGTATTTAATATATATTCTCAATGTGGTCAACAGGAGACACTCTTGATCCAAGAAACTGAAAGCAACTTTCTTTCTGCACCACCAGGAGAAGGTGGCATTCTTGGTGCTCTCATGAACATTAAACCCTCAGTTCAGTCATGCTGAAAATAACCAAGAAATACATCTGTTAAGCAATTAAAAGATTTTGCTGTGGTTACAGTGGTTAGACATGCTGACCAAAAAACACTGCAGTAGCAAGCAAAAATGAATGTTGACCACAGTTATGCTAATCACTGAGCTTGCCACAGCTCTGTTAACCCTTAATTGTAGATATATAATTGTTTCATAATCCTAATACACTTACTTCCCTACCACCAGTATTTTAACAAGGGACTTCTGATTTCTATTTTCATTTACTTCAATGGATTATACTAAGGCGCATTTAGCCAATTTTAATATTAAATGGAGGATGATGATAGAACCTCTATTTACAGAATATTAGCTAATGATATATGCCTACATTCCACGATGCTTTAATAAGGCCTCATTCATTAAGAATTTCAATGTAAATCACATACAAAGTATGACTTGAAACAAAACAGCCCACAAACCAATCTTCCGTTAAATGATTGTATGAAAATGTATGCCAAATACATATATGAGTATAGATAATGTTAAATGATTGCACACAGAAAAAATTTAACTTCATTTTCTCCATATATAATATTCCTACAATGTAGTTAAATGGAGAAGCTGAATCTGAATCCTGTGCAGATTATTTAGGTTCACTTGCAGTCTGAATATACAAGAAACGAAAAAACTCCATTAAAAACCAACCACCAACTTGACCTTCAACCTTTCATATCTCATTTCTGAGTAAGAAAAATATTGTGGAGAATAACAATACTAGCAGTCAGTCTTATCTCAGAGAGTTAATGATGTACATTGCTCATCAATTTTTAACAATCTTTCTTCAGCGCTCTTCTTGCTCTGTCCTATATCTGTGAACTATATTGCAGTAACTTCAAAAAATTACCTTAAAAATAATTTTTACAGTATTTCCATATCTCTCTGTATCTTTTCCATTCTTATCAAAATCAGAATCCTAAAAATCCCCAATTCTTCTAACTAAGTGAACTTGTCTTTTCTTTCCCATCTCTCAGCTTCATTTTTTTTCTTGAAGTTCTCTTCTATTTCAATAACTTGCGTCACTTCAATCACAATATAGGACAAAAACCCACACAAATTAACCACCTTGGCAAAGCTGCCTTTCATAGGCCATTTCATGCTCGTATCTTTCCTTAATTTCCAAAAGAGCTGAAGACAAATCCAACAATCATATTTGTTCTTTTCAACAATCTCATTAAAACCACTAAAAACATCCTCCTGAAAAATCCTTTTGCTTCCACTTCATTCTCTTCCTTCAGTGTCTCTGCTATTCTCCTGACCATTCTGGACTAGCATTCCTCATTAACTTTATGGGAATCATGACTTTACCCTCATTATTTTTATATTTTTCCAAAATGCATTCTTTACCTGGATCTTCTTCTGTATCTGAATATTCAGTCAGCACTTTTTCCCATCATACCCAAACTGTTTTCTGTTCTGCTGTGCCTGGAGTAGCCCAAAACTCAGGTCATGACAACATTTGGGAGGATGATTTTAGTTGAATGTTTCTAGTCTGGAATTTTATTTCTTTGGGAAACATGTCTTGATATTGTTGTCAGTTAGAAATAACTCATTTAAAAAAAAATGAAAATATACCTCCTAGAATTATTGCACAAACGAGTTTCCATTGCAGTTGTGAAACTGTTGTACCAACCATTCAAAGGAATTGACTCTCTATAGAATTTCAACTTGTAGTTCCACAGATTAGCATATTTCATATTATAAAACATGAATACCTGAAAACTCAGTCTGTAATTAAAGCAAATAAATATGCCAATAGCATAAAATGTATACTTCAGGGTCCTTGGTTCTTCTAAGAAGATTACACAGTGCCTTCATTCAACTGCCTACAATAAAATTCTACAGCAACAAAACTCTCCTGTAAATGTTTCGGATCAATATCATTAGATGGAGCAGGATTATAGGCTACTCTTACCCTGTGGTTTCACATTTGGGTTGACTCAAGTTCAAAGATGAACATGGACAAATGGGTTTCAACTGGTAGAAACTGAGAGTAAATGATAATGAACTCAATAGAGAAAAAAAAAAATCAAAACACACTTAGCTGTGTTGCTAAGTATATTACATGCCATCTATACTAGGAATTTTGTATTTTACAGTTATTCACATTTAGTAGACACATTTCAAACATTTAAATGATTGGAAATGGGAAAACCATTGTATCCATTCTGTTGTTAAAAAAAAAAAGGACAGAAAACTCACTCATCGTTCTCAAAAATGCATCTTTCACTATGAATATTAGAAACAATGTCTTCAAATACCAGTTTGAATCCCAGGCATGTGTTTCCACTCAGCTGCTGCCAAGAAAGAGGCACAAGCACTTGACATTTGTTGTAAATTACCAAAAAGTGGTATATGATTTAAAATGGAACAGTTCACTTATCGCTTTCTATTTAAGAACACAAAAAGCCATGTGAAACCTGTCTCCCCTGGAATTTACATTGTACATAGCTCACCCTATGAAAAATTGGATTTGAGCTACTAACAGGAGAGCTACTTTGGCAGAGAGGATACAGGTATTACACTAAGAAAAGAGAGGGAGGCAAAGCAAGATATAGGAACAGAACAACACAGGGAAAATAGGAATGGAACAAAAATCTAATGTCACGAGTGTTAATCTAGCATGCTAAAATAACAAGAAGCAGGCAGCAGTAAGAGTTTACAAGGATATCTAGTGCTTCCACCTCATGAAGCTAGGATACTTCCTAAAGCATTGTTGCAGTTAGGATTCCTACTTGCAGGAACTCTCCCACTTCCAAGCCAGACAACTCAGTTAATTCCTCATGATCTGGCTTGGATGACTTTGCAGATCAAATCATTACAACCTGCTAGACCCTGCTGAAAAAACAATAAAATTTTAAGACTGAAAACCCTTACTCTATTTGGAGCAGCTTGAGAGAAACATAATATGTGGTTCATTTTCACATACTCAGTATTGACTCAAAATTAAGGACTGTGTGTATTTTTTTTTTCCATTTATGCAGGCTTATGTGATGAGAGAATAGGAATGTACAGACCAAATTGCAATTATCTCTTCAAGCTGGAGAAATTTTCCTCCCATTGCTGAAAGAGCACTGCTTTTCTCAACCAGCTGTTTATGGACCTTGATCAGTTCCACATTGTCCCGACTGCTTAGCCTTCAAAATTAAAAAGAAATGCATCATGAGTTTAAAAATACAAAATTAATTATATTATTTTTATTTTGAAAAGTTGAAATCTTTTGCAAATAAGCTTTCTACAACACATTAGGGAGAAGATTTAGTGTGTAATACCCAAAATAATTTCTTGGTCTATAACCCACATTACAGAATTTATGTAAATCAACATGATGCACAGCAGCTTCAATCGATATATCAATGTCTTTGACTATTGCATAAAACTGCACACGACAGGAAAAGAACCCTACACAAAAACAGATTATTTGTTTTCCATTCACTTCTCCACTTTCTGAAGTATTTGGTGCAGTAGCATACCATTTTATGGAGTTTCCTCTAGGAGTTTAAACTTACCAAACACTGCTAAGAACAAGTGACTTAGCAATTTATACTGTAACACCTTAAGGCTGATACTCAAACAAGTTGCAGGTTTGTCTTAACTACATGAAAATCACTTAATATCTATGTAGATATTCTTATAATTGTAAGATTAAAATTCTAAGATTTGACAATGTACTGTTTAATAGAAAGGATGTTTAAAATAATTAAAAATTTAAAGAAATATTTAGATGTTTTCCCTTACTTCAAACAGTGCAATTAAACCACATTATTTTCACAGTTTCTTCAAGTATGGGAAGAGAAACTGATTCTGACATATATTAATATGAATTATTATAAAATCAGAATAAATATTTAACATTTGAAAAGGTAATTTTTCTTTCAATATTTACCTATTTTTCCGCATACTGGACAAATTGTCACAATGCCACGCTGGAGCAAGAGAATGGACTACAAAGCTCACACATCTGTAAGCCAGCTGAGTATGTGAAATGCTTTCCTTTTATTCTTTAAAATATCAAATGCTATTGTGTTTTGGCACTGCCCAGTTAATTGTCCTTACACAGAAGATAAACACACTCACAAATTTGAGATCTTTCCCCCAAAAAAGGCCTAAGTCAATGCTAAAACTATCATGTGTCTAAGACATGTGATCTACATAAATTAAAGTTGTGGTGAGTATAGACAGCAGCAACAGTCTCATGCTAGCTATTTAAAAGCTAATGTAGTGGCACGTTTTTATTAATCTTGTTCCACACATCAAACAAAAGGCTCTGATGGCTTCAAAGGGTTGTTTTTTTTTTTTTTCTTTTCCCCCCCTTCTTTTTTAAGCAGGGGGATTTTTTTTTTCTTTTTAAGTAGAAGAAGGAGCAGATGATAGTGAAATTTATGATGTACAGATGTAAACTCCATGGCTCCTGACAGTCAACATTAACTATTTTTTCAACAGTGAATGAAATAGCATTTGATTTAAACAGGTTTGGTATACTGATATTATAGAGTAAATTCAGAAGTGAAAAATTACTTTTTATTTTGATAATTTCAATTCTTACTATTGTAAGAGTATTTATCTCAAGTTTCTAGCTAGAGAAAGCACGTGCAATTAATTAGCTATTAGTGCATTACATCAATCACAATCTCAGCTCTAATTATTATTTCTCTACAGTACTTCTGGAGTATTTTCTTTATTATTTAAATAAAATATGCCTAAGAAGTATTGACTGCATCTAGGTACATAACAAGGAACTTGCTGTTGAAGAATGAAATCTTATCAGATTTCTTGGGCAAAGCAAACTTAATTGGGAGAGATTCTGTGGGAAGGTTTATTTGTCTATAAATTAAGTCACAAACCCAGGTAGATGTTATATTCTGCTCCCAGAACATCTGCCCAGGTCTTCTGATACAACTTTAAAATAGGGGTTACATACAGATTTAAGATAAATTCAATGCTACTTTTCACTTAACCACCCTCAAACTAATGTGCAAGACTAAAGCTGTACTGAGATAGCTCAATCACTATTTACTGTATTGCTCAAAAATTAAGAAGAATTCTGCCACAGAACCTGGAGACTTGGGAGGTAGAGCTGGAGCAGAACTCAGAAAAAGAAAAGGAACTAATACCCCTGTGGAGGCAGTAACATGAATTAATGGGCATACTGATCTAGCTCTAGCAAGCCTTCTACCACAACTGCAAAAATAAGGAACATGAACTCTACCTTCCACTTTAAACCTCATCTTCAAGCTGGATTTCAAAGTCTGAAATGGAGAATGAAGTTAGGAGAAAGTGACTCTTAAAAAAGCTAAGAATGATGTTTGGGGTTAATGTCTGAAATACACCAAAGAGACAATCTCTTTTCCAGACCTCTTATCATTTTGGATTAAAAGCATAGAGAGTGGGGTCCCAGTAACAAGGCTGGGGACCAGCTGTGTGGGAATGGGGCACTGACAGCAACCTACCCCAGAAGGAAATGATTAAAGAAAGGATCTTGACCTGCACTGTACAAATTTATGCCAGTAAATCCCAGATGGCTAAGCTAATAAAATTGAGGTCTAATTAAACCACATCCCTTGCATCTTGTCTTTGCTTCCATATGAGCAGGACATGGATACAATACTGAGACTACTCTTAAAGAGTCCTGACTATTGTAGCAACTGAATCAGTGGCTCACAAACTTTCCCCATCCACACTCAGAATAAGAAAAACAAGCAAGTTAAAAACATATCACCACCAAACTTCTCAGGATCACTTGCCCTCTGTCTGGCAAAATAAACAAAAGGCTTCTCAGCTAATTGTGCTCAACCACAGATGTACCAATGGACAACTAATGTACGCAGACTCCCAAGTAGAGAAGAATAGAACATTAATGTGCAGTACTTGTCTCATTTTACAATGCTTAAGAACCAATGGGATTATATGTTATGTCCTTTCCTTTACCTCTTAATTCTTATAGGAAGTCAAACATAAAATGGAAAAAACCACCCAACAACTCTCACATTGTAGTAGCACCTTTCTGTTGTAAATGGTAGTATATTTGTAATAACCAAAACATTAACACTGCATCAATAACTTTAGGATCTAAGTTACTATTTAAATTCCAGTATAAAGTTCTGTATTTGTTTGCCTGGCTAAACAGCTACCTACAAATGAAAAAAGTCACGATCTTTAGAGAAACTGGTTAAATAGGAAAAATAAGATTTGGAAATATAAGGGTTTGGGTTCTTTTATTTAGCATAGTTTAGCAAATTTGAATACATGTTGTATTCTCTCAAAACCCTTCTGATAATGCATTGTGACTAACATTCCATCTTTTAAACTAGGACTGAATTCAACAGATACTCTTGTTCAGAAATCCATGCGTCTAATAGATTTAAATCCAGAGTTCTTTTGCACCAAAAACTGCCACAGGAATTAAAAACTGATTAGCAAATAAGCTTTATTTCATTAAAGAACCCAAACAAACAAAACACAAAAAATGCACAAACATGCAAATACCAAATACCTGTTTCACAAATGCATTCTGGGATGGCTTTAAAAACGTTTTTTGAAAGTACCATGAGGTATTAAGTTATTTGAAGCTACCTGTTTGCTAAATGATTTTATTTGGAATTAATGTTTTACCGTGAGCACTATGTATCATACACATCAAATCACAAGGTTATGGTTTTGGACATCTTTAAATTATAAACAGTCAAGCTAAATGCAAATAAATTTTCTACTTAATGCGTTTAGTCTAATAATCCACAGACCAAGTTTCTCCCTTAAGGCAGAATTAAATATTCCTGAAAGAATCCCCAAACTATCTCTAATTAAAGATGGAAAAACACACTGCAGCCATGTTACAATGATCATCTCAAGGAGTACACTGCATATTAACTCAGCTCATGTTGTGTTAGACAGAAACTATAGTGAAGCTGCAAAGTCAGCTTTAAAATATTACTGGATTTCTTGTGGGTAGAGGACTCAAGATAACAAGTCTCTCTCTTCCGTACTGCTGAGGGATCAGTGTCGTGCTGTGGCTGCTTTGCTACTTGGAAACTACAGTTATTTCAATCACAAGAACTTCTTAACCACGGAGCAGAATAAAGGATCTTTTCCTCAAGGTTCAAAGTAATTTAGTTAACAGCAGGTTGATATTAAATGGTGCTACAACAAAAAGCCTGGTGGGAGCACAGTTATTATGCCTTTTGGAGCACAGTTATTATGCCCTTTTGGCACCACACAGCTCCTAAAGAATTTCAACAGACTGTCTTTGGGCAGTTACATAACTAGATGACAGCCAAGTGTATTCTGAAAAAACACCAAAAAAAAAGCTGCCAATTGTATCAAAATTCAAAGTCATGATATATCATGATGAACTAAGATGACCTTACTGGTCACCTAAATTTCCAGTTTTTCCTCCAGTATTCCAGTACCAACAGCTTCTCCTCTGCTGATACAAAGATTAAAAATTACATAGAACCTATAAATCTATTTTTGCAATAAAACAATTAGTGCAGTCTGTTCTAGACAGCAAGAAAGCAAGCCAATTAAAGTTTCCTTAAATAGAATATGCATGTACCTATGGTTACAGTTAAACCTGGAGAGAAGAGTATTCCTTCAAGTTCTGGCTCTGGCTCATTCAGCATAAAAAACCACATGGGAATTAACAGTATTCCATGAAGTATCCCAGTGGAAAAATTACAGAACACGCACTGTTCCACATATGTAGTAATGGACTTTTTTCAATTTAGTTCCTAGTTTCTTCATTCAAACACAGTAATTCATAAATACTGATGTATCTTTTATCAGGTTTCAAACAAGAAATTGACCATAAAGGAAGTAATTTCAGAACTTCAAATATGAACTCACAGATAGTAACTTAGGTCAAGTATCATGGATTGTATACAAGTAGTTTCATAAATATAAATAAGGATCTGCACTACTTTTTAAGAGTCTGACTTTATTTAAGGATTTTTTAGATCAATTTGAAGTATATCTTTCCTTAAAATTTCTTAAAAAATTTACAGCAATATGGTAGTTGACATTGAATTTACATGTTACCTTCAGTTTCTGGCTGCTATACTTAAAGAACAGTGTTTATCTAGAGAAAAATGAAGCACAGAAGTTCTTCAAAACAGATTATTTTCGAATAATGAAAAAAATCTTTCAAATATTTTCTGAATCCACTGTAGGCACAGACTGAGAAATTATTTATGATAACAACTTCTTTAACCTATTTAAACTATATAAAGAAAATTCTGAATAGGGGAGACTTATGACTTTGTGAATAATTTAATAGCAAACATTGTGATGTATTATTTATGTAGCACCACTGATGCACAAAAGAATGCTCACACATAGTAATGGGGTCCCTCCCTGGAAAGGCAGTTAAAGAACTGACCACATACTTCTCTTCCAAGTAGAACTTTCGTAAGGAAGGTGGATCATGCAGTATCAGATCCTTAATATAATTAAAGGTAATAGTCTTAAACTAAAACACTCAGAAGGGGGAAAATACCTGAAAAGTTATATAAATTTGCATGTACTACCGCAAAAGTGAAAGAAGAGGAGAAAGAAAAGAGGTTAAACTAGTTGAGGCTTTATTGTTAACACAGTCTGCAAGCATGTTTGTCTGACTTTGCTTCACTGCATGGCTATTCCTTCAAAAATTTGCTAATCTGCCCTTACAGGCCAAATACTTTTCTACTATTTATAGATTTCAAGTTATTAATGAGTATTAGTGAACACTAAATTGCTTGCTATGAACCTACATCTAAAATTTCCTAAGAATTATATTGAAGAAAGAATAGATCATTAAGACTTGATGACGAACTTCAACTGAATCTGTATCAGCTGGAATTCTCTAAAATGGTAATTATCAGCTCCTTTGTTTATTTATGAGAAACATCATAATTTATTATCCCTGCTTAGAATTATCCATGGTTCTTTGGTAAAACATTTTATGAGTTAGTTTCACCAAACAGAAGAAATGACATATTCCTTGACAGAAGAATTTCCACACTATATATAAACATGACATAGCTCTTCTATTGCTTCCACCATGGAGATTCCCATTTTCCACAATACCTTTGGCTTGCTGTTCCCTGCTCTTTCAGCCATAGAGTGGATTCTTCACTTCCCTTTTCTTTCCTTCTGAGTCGACTCACAAGTATCTCTCTGGCATGTTCTGGTTCCTCAGTGTGTTTCCTTTGGGACTCAGTCAGAGTTTCCCTGCAACTACAAGCATCTTACATTACAAAACCAGGTATTAAATAAAAGAAAAAATTAAATGAATACTCAAGAGAGCAAAAATTTTAGGTGTTCATTTTATTTTCCAATGAAAACTTCTGAAAAAAAATATGGAGTTTTTTCTTCATGAAATGCACCAGTTTTAACAATTATAATGACAAAAAAGAGTAAAACGAAAACCAAAAAAATCATACAAATTTCTTGAATCCTTGAGCAGATTGTGTCTTCATCTTGGAAGCACAAGGTCAGGTGATCTCACTCCTAAATTGTGAAATCTCATTTCTGAAAACAAAGGAAAGATAAATTTTTGGCATGCTGAATGCAAAAGCATTTAACAGAACAACAGTCTCTATACAGTACAAATATAACTTCTATATAGATGCCATGAAAAGTACTTTTATATCAAATTCACAAAGAAAAAAAACATCAGGGTAGGTACAACATTGTTGCTGTAAAATTTGAACTATGGGTGATACAGCAGTGTTAAAGAGAGGTGTTAAAAACATGTCCTGAAAAGTTCTTCTTAGAATAAAGATGGCATCTTCAAAGAACAGTATCAATATTATTAAACTGGAACATGGACTTGTAAACACTTTTTCTCAGCATTTTCTTTACAAAACCACAAGTTTCATACACCTCAACACACAATTACAGAACCATTTTTAGCAGCAGTGCAAGTATTTTCCTTATGTTCTTTAGAAGCACACTAAGTCCCTAGTGAAGAAAAGTGAGAAATTACTTCAGGAACCATTGTTACTTCAGGAGCAAAAGCAATGGTTTCTCCAAACTTCTCTCCTCTTTTTTCAGGAGAAGAAATTAATGAAGTTTTGAGGTGCAACCAAACTACTCATTCAGTTTCAAACACAGCATTAAGGCCCCAAAACTGAGTCATTTAGGTTCAAGGTACAATGATACCAGGAGTTTCACAAAGTGACTGAAAAAAATTCACCTACTTTGCATTTGTGCTGAGTTAAGGTGATCTATTTATATATTTTGAATTTTGATCTTTCAGTATTGTTGTAAGGTATTGGTAATTGTGCTATAGATGTGTGCTATATATATACACCTAGAATATACTTTTTTTTTTTAATATCTTTAATGGTTGCACTCAGTAGTGAGAGAAACCAAGGGCTATTTAGTGAACATTCATACCTGACCACATATTTGGTTCAGCTTGCTGTGGTATTTTCAAAGCAGCCAAACACAAAGAAGATACAGCAAGGTCTATTTACTCTGGATTTTTCTTGTCTCTTCATACCCTATAGACAACTAAGCTCTCCTGAATTTTACCAGGCATTTTATTTTTGGGCAATTGTTTTGCACATTTTCTCACCTGCACTGAAACCAAACTTAGATCAGACTTTTGGTTTCACTGAGCAATCTAACAGTCCATCAGTCTTTAAAGAAAGGGGGCACACACCCAGTAACAATCTGCTGGGTTTATCATCATTAATCAACAGGGCAGGATGAAAAAACATGTAAGAGAAAAACATGAAATATCCTATGCTAATGAATACTATAGCAAGCATTCTTTCTCTGGAAGACAATACTACTGTGTTCAAGTTCTAGGTATTGGTTACTAGATTTCTAATAGACTTCATCTAAGAAAACCATGTTCAAGAGATTGCATATTCAGAGCACTCAAAGTCCCAGAATCCCCTCTCGTTTGAACAAAGCCTTAGACTGGAGGTAGGCACACTTGAACTTCTGTGAAATTTCTGAATATTATTATCTGAACTGGATGTTTTGTGGACAACTTATTATTTTTTTAATTACTCATGTTTTCTTCAGTTATAAGAACCTCTGCCTTAATCAGCATGGCCCACGTCCTAGTTCTGCACTGGACATCTTGGATCTGGATCTGTTCTTGTGCCAAGAAAAGTCCTCACAGTGTGCCATATCAACCTTTGATCTTTATTCCTTGAACCAAGTTGACCTCTTCTCTTTGCGGCCTGAATAAATTTATTATAGTTCTATCCTATTTTCGCATTGTTAAAACAAAAACCAAACAAATTGATTTTGGGAATAAAGATATGAAGTATAAAAATGTAGATGTATTAAAAATGTCTAAACTTGCACTACAGATAAAGAAGAAACTGGTAGAGAATCACTTTTTACTGTCTGTCTAAAAACATGAGAATTATAATCAATGTAATGAAAATAAAGACCAGTGTGAGGGTGAGATGGAGAAAAAACACAGTGTAACTGGCCACCAGACTGAGCCATAGCTTGTGGAAGTTAATGAGACAATTCTGCTGACTCAGCTTTGAATCAGGGCTGTGTCTGTTTGTGGGGTTTTTTTAAATAGATTATCAGTTCAGCATATAAGTTAACTGACTACAAGTACTTCTACAAATGTTCCTATGAAAATAGGATGGTTTTAAAGTGTCATTTCCAAATGTAGCTGCCATAAGTATAGGAGAGAGTGAGACTGCCTTAAGTAGTTAAGTCTCGACAGTAAAATGCTTCATTATGGACGGCTGCATTGTAGTATTTGCTTTTCAAAGTCCACACGTGTGATAGATTTTTCAAATCTGCAGCGCTGTGCACACATGTATCAATAGACTAGAACAAACCCTGAAATTAAAAATGGAAAAACATGTGCAAACAAACTGCAGATGTGAAACTTTGTTATAACATGATAACACTAAACTTTTTCATATACTACTTTTATAACCCTTTAACATGTAGAGAATTTATACTAAGGAAGTTCCATGATACTAACTATTAGAAAACTTGCTTGATAAATACTGTCTTTTAAAATCTGTACTTTTGTTTAATCCCTACTACTGCAGATTCTCATACTAAGGACTTCAAAGGCAAACCAGTTATCATGACTGTTATAAATAAATACAAGAAAAAAGGAAAGAACAGTCTTTGTCTACAGGTACTATTATTGCCCACTGACAAACAAAGTAAGAGCAGACTTGCTACAGTGAAGCAATTATTAGGGATACTGATATAAACCACTACTTGTAATAAACCTGAATGACACCTTTCTTTGCAGGCTCCAGCATGCCAGCAGCCTCACTCACTTTTTTGAGCCCAGTGTTAATAAAGGATTGAGCACAGCTGTGCAGACGAGGCCTATGGCGTTGAATCTGGAGCTGCTGGTCAGCTGAAAGCAGTTTGCTGAGGAGGCTCTCCTTTTGTTTCTCAGGCCCATGAACTCTTTGTTGCAAACGCTCAGTCCTTTCTTCCAGCTCCAGGCCTGACCCGGCCGCTTGGGGCCGCCACCAACCTGTTCAGACTTATCATTAACAAGCCGTGTTAACTTGGTGGTCATTCTGGGGAAAATAATAAAAAAAGATGAAAAAGAATGTGAAAAGTCAGCATAAAAAGCATTCTGTTGAAAGGAACATAATCACTGTGAAGACTTCAGCATAGAACCTGAATAATAAATTTCAGGTTTTGATATAACTATTACTGCCTGTGAAGAACTCTTTGAAGATAATTGAAACCACTGTGCAGCAATCTGCTTTATAGCACTGACAAATAACAGTTTCCTAAGGCTTATCATTTAAGGTTAGTAAAGGGAGGACACATATTTACTCCATATGCTGCTTAAATGTAATTTTTAACGCATGACCTTATATAGGAACCTCGGCATGCTGTTAAGTAAAGTTACAGATTTGGGATGTGGTGGGGCAAACTATAAAAGATACAATTCCACAAAACAGCCAACTATTCAAAGAATGCTAATAATATGCAACATTCCAATGATATAGAATTTCTAGTATTTTAGGAATTAAATATATATTTCGTTTCTAAAGTGGCTAAAATATATAGGTGGGGCTATTTAAGCAGGTACTCTGGAAAAAGAGACTTAATAGTTCTCATTACCATACTCAAATTCATACTTGGGAAATGTTACCAATGTGCTTCAGAGAAGGAACAGTTAGCTGAAGAATATAATTAGATACAGAGGGTATGGTTTTCATCTGTCTTTAAAAGAATACAAATTTTGCTCTTGGCATCTCGAGAGTTGTACCTTTGATTTCCCTTAGTTTTGATAAACATTGGTAAGCTGGAACAAAAGGCAGAGAGGGCACATGGGGGTGATGTAATATACACGAACAGAAAACATACCCAGCAGTGAATAGAAAAAACTTGGCATGTAAAGAAAGAAAAGGTGGCTTTGATGAAAGAGACAAGTTCAGGACTTTACAAAATCGGTCGCACATCTTCAAGACCTATATCTAGTTTATAGGGAATCTATTTTCGAAGGCCCAGAAAGACAACTGAAAATAGGGACACACTTCATTTGTTTAAAGGGGTTTGTTTTATTTTTTGTATACTTCTGGACAGAAGCTTCTACTTAAAAGAACAAAAGTGAAACAAAAAAAATCCGTAATAACTTTAGGATGTCAGAGAATGTTACTTGCCTGTAAGCAGGTTTTTTGTTTATTTAGTTTTTTTCAACGTTCTTCTACTGCAAATTCATTCCAAACATCTAGTTACAAGGGTTTTGGCATGAGGGATGCTGGAAAAGAAATTTAGCTTGAGGAGTTAGAATCCTTCTCGGGCAATCTGGACAAACACTGTATTTTTTTATTTTCTGTATCATAAAGCATTAATTCAGGTATTCTAATGTGGACATTCAGTGTAATGTTACCCAAGTGGATGATGAGTGCATTTGGTAAGTCATCTAACAGAAACACAGGAAATGCCATTTGGAATAAGCAAACAATTAATTTGTTCCACCATCTTGTATTTGAAAACAGCCTGACAGAAAAGATGGAAGTTGTGTCATGCTGGTCAATTTGTTCCTGACTCACTGAATCCTGAGTCAAAAGGAAAGAAAGTTTCAGACTTCAAGAAAGTACAAAATAGTCCCATTTAAAGAGGCAGTATTTTCAGCTGCCCTTTTATGAATCTGTTCACTACTGACCAGGTATTTGCTTGGATGCAGAAAGAATTCATGTGCAGAAAGTACAGCACAACGTGAGCTCAGAGTCCTGGTGCTTTCAGATTAATCAGCCCTCCCGCAACATAGTAATACCATGAGCAGCTCTGCTGAGCTTGTCATTGGTTTGTCAGCACAGCACAAAGTTTCGCAATAAGCCTGAATTTGCTTGGGTACATTTGGGCACACTGGGGTACTCTGATCCCCACCCTACTTGGGACTTCTTCACTGAAGTTATCTGTTACACTGAATAAAGGAGAGCTGATTATAAAGGTATTTTAGGGCTAACTAACCACAGAATCACAGAGTCAATTAGGCTGGAAAAGACCTCTGAGATCAGAGTTCAGCCTGTGACTGATCTCCACCATGTCAACCAGACCATGGCACTGAGTGCCACATCCAGTTTTTACATAAACACCTCCCGGGATGGTGTCTCCACTACCTTCCTGGGCAGCCCATTCCAACATCTAATCACCCTTCCTGTGAAGAAGTTCCGCCTAATGTCCAACCTAGACTTCTCCTGGTGTAGCTTGAGACTAAAGATGCCAGTCTGCTTCTTGAAGGACAGAGAAGTACATAAAAAGGGGCAGAATCTCTCTATTATAGACCATTTTGATATTAGAATGAAATTCAGAATGAATCATAAGGCTTCTATAGCCTCTTCTTCAGCTCCCAGAACACCTGTTGTACTCTGACAGCATAGCTCTGAACTCAAGGTACCAACTCCAAAATGACAGATAGTACTGTACCTCTGTACATGGAGATCTAATACCTGCCAAAAATAATCCACCAAAGCAAACAAAAAATCTTACATACACAGAGATAACCAGAAATCATTACAAAAATTAATTTCAATGAGTGATTTTTGCTAGTGCTTTAAAAAGTGCTCCAAAAGAAATCAGCATGATTTTTGATTTGTCGATAATGTTTTAAAGGGTAAAAATTGTTACTGTAAGCTAAAATAAAAATATGAAACCCCATACCTTTTAATTTTCTCCTCTTGCTTATTTGCATGCTGCTTGAGTAAGATGTGGTCATCATGTATATGAAGAAACCTGTCCTCCAGTTCTTCTCAACTGATTCGTTGTACAGCTTGTAGAGCTTTCACATTCTGTGCAGCTGATGATTCTACCCAAACCAAGACAACTTTAAATTACTTTCAATATACTCAACAACATGTAGCTCAAAGCCTAAATAATTTTGAAATACTGAAAAAAAGAAACTTTTCACGTAATATTTTTTACTTATGTATGAGTATGTTGATTAATTTTTTTCAGATTTCTTGTCATGTTAATCACTTCCTCTTACAGATTTAAATAAAGTAATAAAAATGATACAGCAAACTGTTTACCTATTAGACAAAACAAAGTTAACAGTTTAGCAAGTAACCAGGTTCTTTAAACCAGGTTCCTTAAAAATAAACATTACCAAAGAGATGCTTTCTAATCTGTTTCAGACTTAACATGCTCTCCTGAAGCTTGAAAAGATTAACTCATAATTCTGCAAATTTACTCAGACACAAAATTAAGCCCAGTTGTTCCAGGCTAATAGCAGCTGAGTAACATATCAGAATTGCATAATACTTTTGGTTCCCATTTTGTTAAATGGATGTGGCCTTGTCCTCAATTCAGCAAAAAAGTCCTTTTTTCCTTCAGGAAGGATGAATGTTATAGCTCAATGACATTTCTAGTTTTTAGCAGCTCACAGCAACTCCCCTCTTATAACAAGCAACTTGAACACGGAATGGGTCACAGCATCTTTCAGAATTTAACCCAGATTTTCAATGGTATTTGAACTCAATTTTGTGAGTGGCAACATCAGAAACATTTTTAGAAAGGAACTAAAGAAGCCACTGATCAAAGTCTGTAACTGTAATAAATAGCAGCTGGTACAAACCTTGTAATCCTTCAATTCCAGATGGAGTTAGACCTGTATCTCTCACAGGCAGGTCCCCCACAGTTCCATCAGCTGAAACAGGAATGGCTTATCTATGGATAACAAAATTCAAATAAAATTCTTCTCCATCTGTTATTTAAACTGTGAGACTAGAATGAACTACAGTACATCATATAAAATGAAAGAAAAGGTTATAGTGGATTCACTGAAATGATGGCCTTGTACGTTACTGTAAATGCTCTTATCTCAATTAGATTGTTCATAGGACAATTTAAACTTACACATTTAATTTTATGCCAATTTTAATCTATTCACAAAAATCTGGTGATTTTGGTTATGCAATAATTACTATGTATTTAATGGACGTAGCATTAGCTTTTTAAAGTTCTAGTTCTGCCTTCAGCATTCTTTGGGCTACGGTCATATTTCCAAGTGGATGTGGGAAGGGGACCTGTGGGGTTTTTTAGTTTGGTTGGATTTTCTTAATTGTTTGTGCATTTTAAGACATATCAAAGCTTGAGGCATCAGCGGGTAGATGAGTAATGCCATCTTCCACATTTTGAATGGGACTCTTTGAAACAGAGGTGCTGGGGGTTATAAAGTCATTTCAGTGCTGCCTGGCATTCTCTTAGCCTTCTTTCAATCATTCTCATAAGAGAAATTACTTTGTAAGATAGAGCCTTTCCTATGAATGATTCTCATAAATCTGAACACATTTCTTTCTTGAGGCAACAGAAAGCTTAGCTACATGACAAAGTGAGGTTAGGAAAGTATTAATGTGAGAAAGTACTACATTTGTTTCGGTATAATATATGAACATACTTGCTAACAGCAGTGCTAACAACTGCTGTTTCTTTCTTGTCTTCTGGTGCAGAAAATTAGATGTTGGCCACAGAGTCAGGTAACGCTGAAATAGCACGAAAAGGAGAGACATGAATTCCTCTGGATACTCTTTCCCACCGCTATTTTACACTTTTCAGGTGATATAAATCCTCAGTGAAACCAAAAACATCTAGGAAAGCATTGGGAAATTAACAGTGATGCTACTTAAGACTCGCATCAGAGGACAGAAGTGACACAATACAATCCACAGACTTTTTATGAAGTATCTGTTAATTTTATCATAATCAAAACTGCTGTTAAAGCTATGCCTTTCTTCTACCAGGAAAGTTCTTCCATCTTACAAGTCTCCTTATGGCTCTGTCCAAAAGGAACAAAAAGGATTAATGGAAGTTTAGTTTCCAACAAGTCCGTCTTGCTTTCAGTCTTTTGGTTTTTCATCACTAAAATTTATAATAAAGTATTATTTCCAGCTTTCACTGTTTATAAAACAGGAACACAATTTTCTTTCATGTGGAACAAACGTTTCCTTGTCATGACCATTGAAATGAACCGATCTACACCTGCAGATTAGCAATAAGGTTCCAGTTTCAATGCCCTCGGTCACAGAAACAGAGAATAATACTCATGCTGATGTCCATGGCACACAGCCACTGCAACCAATGGCACAACTGGCAACCAATGGCACAACTGGCAACCAATGGCAAATACATATCAACTGGAATCCAGCTCATCGGTGTCCTCGGCTCTCTTTGTATTATTCTCACAATTCTTGCAAAATTTTTTTGTCATTTTTTAAATTAGCTCTATCTGCAATCATTGACTTCACTCAAGTCTAGTTCATTATTGTGGTCACTATTTCATGTCACTGTATCAGTATCACTTCTGCAAGTGAGATCAAAGTGAAACAGAAATCTTTACCGCCAGATGGTCATCCAAATTTGCTTAATGATGGCAGCAAGGAGATGTTACCATTATATGTCTTTCTAGAATTTGGTTGTCTTTGTTTTCACAAATCAAAAATTTGTGGTTTTTTTTTTTTTTTTCTGGGAAGTTTCAGGGACATCAAGTGCTAAACATTTTACCAGCACAGCTCCATAATATCTTTGATCTAAGAAAATCATGCTTTAAAAACTAGCACGGCAACAGGCATAGGCAAACTACTGTTTTCACTACTTGTTACTTGCTAAAGAAATTCTGCCATGGAGTCATCTTCAGTGTGAATCTATTCATTTAAAAACAAAGACAAAACAACACATCCTTGTCCCTCGAATAAACAAACAAAACCCTCATGTCAGTAGCAATCCATTACTGGCTGCAGCAAAACCACAGAAATACTTAAATTGTAAGCCAACCAACATAGCAGAACTGCACACTGAAGCAGTTTTTACTGGCAACATGACATGACTTGCAGTGACAAAATAGAGCTGCTATAAATCTAAAGTGTCCTGAAAACTTAGAAAAGTGACATTTTCAATAGTAAAAGGAAGAATTAATTGTTTAATGTCCATTTCAAAGTGACATAAACTAAGTATTCAGGTTTCTTTTCTGTCATGGGCCACAGAAAAAGAAAAAAAACCAAACATCAATTGTTTTATCAAAAAGAGTGCTTTTGGATAGAAATAGCACAAATCTGCCTCTTGGTTTCAGGGAGGCAAAATATAATTACAGACTTAGAATTTGGCCTGGCAATTTATATGTAAGACTACCTATGTCTTTAATAATCATTAACAATCACTGTTCATGCTTCCTTGAGACAGGACAATTCAAACAGGAAAGCATGCGTTACAAATGCTACAGTTCCTCAGTGTCAATCACAAACACTTATAACTATTTTTCTTTGCAGTCCAGTTCCAGCATTATTTCCAAAAGCATATGAGATTTCACAACAGAATTCTGTATTATTTTTGAAAGCATTTTCAAAGTGATTATATTTGACAACACTGTACAGCAACACTGCTACAAAAGTGATAGTACTTAAGAGGCCAGCATTTCCTAAAAGAAAGCACAACAAAGCAAGAGAGATATTCATTTGTATTTGCATCTTGAGAGATCCACATGCCATGATCAACCTCAAAAACTTGTAAAACAAGTTTTATTTCCATGAAAGGAAATAAATTCATTTCAGCATGTCTTGTTCCTCAAAATTAAAAGAACATCACATACAAAGAGAGAATTTTCCCTTTCTCTAGGATTAACCTGTAAGAACTTCAAATTAGGTATAAGTGAGAATTTTAGATACAGTTACTGAACTTAAAGAAACTGTAACTTTCTTACACACTGCACTACTACAAAAGTGTTGCATCACCACCTGTATCTGACAACTTACTACAAAAGAACTGCACACAACTTTGCAGGGTTATGCAAGGCCAGACAGTAATGAGATGGATACTGAAAATTAAGTATCAAAACTTATGCTTTAGGTTCAGATTTTTATAGAACTCACAGAAGCATTCTGTTGTCCCAACATCACTCCAAAGTAGCAAAAACTGAGGAAGGATTACTTAAATTTTCAAAAGCTGTCAGGCAGCAGGGCTTGAAGGGACTTCTAGTAAAGGGCTTTCTAGTGAAATACTAAAAATTATGACTTAATTGTTTCAATATGGATTCTGAATTTCATGAGTCACGGACATGCTTTTCTTATAAAATCCTACCCCACTTTTCTGGTAGAGGGAAAATAAAAAAAAAGGGGGATAAAGAGACCACCCACCTATCCTAACCTATGACAAAGTAGTTCCAGCCTACATTCTCCCTCTATTGAGTCCTTACAAGATAAATATTTGCACTCTATTGGGCTTGTCATCTAAAAATAATCTCATTTATTACTTGGTAGGACTGTACACACGTATCA
Organism: Acropternis orthonyx; assembly: GCA_035583155.1. Taxonomy (NCBI): domain Eukaryota; kingdom Metazoa; phylum Chordata; class Aves; order Passeriformes; family Rhinocryptidae; genus Acropternis; species Acropternis orthonyx. Next base: position 9,849,284 of record JAWWEU010000020.1, read on the forward strand.
TCTTTCAAACATCATCTGTTGCAGCGCTGTGAGTTTTGGGAGGTGGACAGGAAAAAAAGAAAAGATATAGAAGATATTAGGAAAGGGGATCACAACGTCCTGCAGTAGTCTGAGGGAAGAAACATCTCTCAGACCCGCAAGTCCTGCTGGAACGGAGAGAAACCAAAACAACCGTGTCTTGCCTTGAACGTGTTTCACAAGTGCTGTCCCGGTTCTGGCCCAGCTCTGGCAGTGCCGGGGCTGGGGGGGGCCGGGCCCGGGGCAGGCAGCGCTTCCCGGCCGGAGGAACGCCCCTCGGCCTGGGGCACGGAGGCCAGGTCTGTGCGGGTATGGAGCCTTTAACCCAGGGCTGCCTTCCCCGCGGTCTCCGAGCTGCGGGAGAGGCGCCTCACGGCCCTCAGCGCCAGCCCCGCTCCGCAGCACCCCGGGACTCGGCCCCGCGGCCGCTCCGGCCCCGCCGCCCTCCCCCGCCGTGCCCCGGGCAGGAGAGGCTCCCCCCGTACTCACGGCCCCCGCCAGCCCCTCTGCTCCGCTCAGCGATCCCTCAGCGGCGCCCGCCGCCGCCTCCCGGCCCTTTCCCCTTCCCTTCCCCTTCCGGGCCGCGCTGCCGCTGCCGCTGCCGGGACTCGCAGTCCGGGGCGGGGCCGGGCCGTGCCGAGCGCGGCTGCCGCGGGGCGGACCATGAAGCGGCGAGCGGGGGAGCGGGAGAAACAGCTGAAGGTACCTTGGGTTTGCTTCCTGCTCGCCGCGGCCAGCCCCCTCTCCTCCCGCCGCCGCAGCGGCTGCCCCGGGCGAGCCGCGGGGGCTGCGGGGCCGCCCCGGAGTTGCTGCGGGGAGGAGGAGGCAGCCCCGGTGCGGCGGGGACACGGCACCGCCCCGGGGGCTCGGCCGGGCGGCTCCGGGGCACCTGCGCATCCCGCATCCTGCATCCCTCATCCCGCACCCTGCGTCCCTCATCCCCCACCTCTCATCCCGCATCCCCCGCGCCCGGAGAGGGGGACACCGACCTAGCGCAGGTGTAGCAGTAGGTAGTAACACAGGCTCGTGCCGCCTTGGCAAGGTATTTGAATTTTAAAGAGAGTTTCGTGGAAATACGGAAAAAAGAAAAACACGAGTAGCTGTGTGTTTGGTGGTTGTGTTTGGTTTTTTGTGTTTTTTTTTAATCAAAACATTCGCAGCGAGACGATGCACTGTGTAACTGCGCTTCTATTTTTATATTTGGAAGTACTTTGCACCAAGCCTGACCTAAATAAACATTTTTAAGTCTCGTATACCACCCGAGATTTATAATGTTTGTTTTCTTGACCATGTGTTCGAATGCAATTTACGTGCTTGCCTTGAAGATGTTACTACACTGGTTGTGAAAGCAGACAGCACTGCTGAATGTTTTGCTGTTTCAGGTGCCTCTGAAGGGCTTGTTTTACCACATGGTACAGTATTGGACTGCAACTCTCATGGTTGTTGTACCTTTGTTGATTTTGTGTACAAAACAGTAGCACTGAGAAGCTCTAAGTGACTTGTTTGAAAGCATAACGCTGATATCAGTGATGTTAATGAAGGGAAGGTTAATTCTATTATAAAGTTAGAGAAAGCTTTCAAAAATGGTAATTGCATACTCCTGAACAAGGAACATGCTTATCTTGGTATTGCTGTTAATTTACTATTCAACATTAAAAGTTATTTCACTTTAGGGGCCTGTTCCCTAACAGGTCTGATCAAAGTTTTCAAGTGAATATTTTAGTAGGAAACCTGAGAGCCTGGTCGCAACTAGTAAGATTCCTAACAATTCTTTAAGAGACTACCTGGTCATTTTGTAATCTTTCTGCTGTCCCAAGTTGCTGAAGGACAGCAACTTCAGTGTTATATTTGTATTCTGCCCTTTCCATATATGTCAAAACATATGCAGATGTCACATCCAATCCAAAGTAAATACGTTGCAGAAAACCCCTCAACCCATACTTCTTTTAGCTTGTACATTTGTGGTGTCCATTCAAGGGCCTTTGTCTATTCAATAGGTCTCAAATGTGTCTGGGAATTATTTGCATTAGGAGAATAACTTCCCGTGATAAGACAAGGATATAAGTTCAGGGATATGTGGAGGGAGTAAGAGGATGGTGCTGTGAACCACACTGGCAAAGGTTGTGGGAGAACAAGGCACCTGAAGGGGTAGAAGAATTTATAAGAAAACCTCTATGCTCGATTGAAAGAGTCCTGCTACAGACATGTCTGGATGTTATAGGTGCACAAACGAGAAGAATGAAAACTACCAAGAGATTCTTACAGAGATTTTAAAGGTGCTAACACTCATAGGATGCTTTAGGGGGATGTTCTAAGTTGGGTTCTACTTGAGGGAAACTTTGAGGTATTGAAAGTGAAAACAGAATGGGCCTGTAGAACATCTTAGAATAAAGGCTGCCAAAGGAGAAAGCAGCAATGGGAAGAGGGCGGGGGACGTGGGTTCTGTGAAGGAATGTATGCTTTTTTTCCATGGAAGCAGTGTCTTTATTGTAGTAGTTCTGCCAAGACTTCCATTTAGGTACTGAATAAAATATTTTGTAGCAAACCAAATATTAGTGACGTTAACCCAGCCTCTTCTGGAGAGTAAGATTTATGAGACCTGCTAAGGAGAGGGAAGTGGCTGGATTGAGAAACTGTTTTGGATTATGTATCTCCTGCCAATGTCTCTTGTTTTCCAGAATTAAATCCTGAATAAAAGTTCTTGTTTTTCTATAATTGTGTACAGTTAAATGCTGTCTATCATAATCCCAGTGATTGGCTTTTGCTTTGTAATTATATAGTATGTTTTGTATATGTGATAAGCTGTTTTCCCTCTCAAATTTTCATGTGTATAGCAAGTTTTGATTTATGCTGTTATAGAAGAACATTTCTGTTCCAAGTACATGTGGTAGAAGTTCTTTAGAGTGCAGTGTTGTCATACAGCAATTTCCACTTTGCAGATAACTCAATTGGGTTGAGTAAAATTTAAATGTGTAGCAGAAATGAAATTGTTTATGCTAGTGTTTGGTGTTCTAAGACCAAGGGGAGGAGCATGCAAATTCATTCTTGGCAAGAAAAAACTGGGAAACAATAGCCAGGACTTAATCATTTGTCCTAAACACTGTGTTGGGGATGCTAATGTCCTGTAGAATATTTCTCTGAGTCGTAAGTGGACAGCAAATCCCAATTATTCTGAAGTTTCTAAAGACACCTTTAGAGCTGTTTCATGCCATCAGCTCCTCTGGTCTTCCTCCTAGCAAATATTACTTCTGTGCATAAGTCCAGAGCTGTTAGAGCAGATGTTGCTCATTAGCTGGAAAGGCATTTTTATGAAACAGTCCACTGGGGTTTGTTCATGTTTGTTTGTTTTAACTTAGAATTCAGTTTTAATTAATACAATTTATAGTCATTTTGATTCTTTTTTCTATATGCTGTTGGTCAGAGTTGGCCACTTGCTTTTTTACTGGGTGTAGAAAAGGTCCCACACAAAGTAAAACCAAACATAAACCTCCTGTTTGGTAATTTAAATAGACTATTTCCTCCTGTAGACTTGGGAAGAAAGCTGTTTTGCTTTCAGAATGTTTATTATCTTGATTGATATTCACAGGCAAGTTAAAAAAGTTAATCTTTAATGTAAGACTGTTCTCAAGACTTACTTAGTCAAAGTGGGTTTTTTAAAGTAAGTTTCAGTGTGACAGAGGCCAAGCTCTACTGACTTCCTGTATGTGATTCCTGTTGCCACTTTTTGCATATTAAGACCCTCTGTCCTTACCATGTGAAAGAGAAGGTGCTCAATTAGTCTGGAGTATCATTTTCTGTTAAAGTAAAAGTATTACCTTGATGGGTCTTTGAAATAGACCACTGAGCCCAGTTCACAATTACCTTGTGTAGCTGTTTATGCTAATTCACAGAACTGTGGAACCACAACTGACTGCAGAGAATGTGTTTCACAGACATTACTGTTATGTTTGTACCTCTCCCAACACAGCTGGGACCCCAATCCAATAAAGTTATTGCTGTACGAATAATAAATGCATCAATATGAACATATCTGAATATTCACAAGGGCTTTTACAAAGATATTCATGTGCAGTTTCACATTTGTGAGACATGTTAGACAAAGTGGCAAGGAAGTATAAAGCTTTAAATAACACAAAGCTTTGTATGTATTTTATTTACGGGGAGGAAAAGGGAATATACAGTGTTTTGGCTGAAATTTCAATGAAAGTCATATTTCCTGCATCATTCTTATTTTTGCTGCCTGGAAAATAATACATATTTACAAGAAAAAATGGTTTGCTTCAACATATTAATGCTCAGGGAAAATCAGGCAAGAGAGCATGATTAAGGGAATGATTTTAGAATTAATGCTGAAGAATGTCTCCCATACCATACAGTGAAGTATATAGACTTTAACATTGTCTTATAATAGTTTGTTCAAATATTATGTTGGTTTCTTGTTTTGTTCTATTGTTCTACCTCTTAAGATATAAAAGCATTATTAAAAAACCCAAACAAACAAAATTTTCTAATTGACAGATTAAATAGGTTCTTTTAGAAGTTGTATTTTGGAAAATTAAAGTTAATGGAACATCTTAGATGCAGTTAAATAAGCTTCTTGTCATGTCATATTTCTGCTTCGGTAAATGGTGTGCAGGTTTTAGCAGAATCAGCAGCCAATATGCCAGTAGCAATTTTTGTGGTAATCACATTATTGGCCCTTCCCATTATTAATGAGACAATAATTAAGAAGTAGTGTTGATAGTCACATAACACATGATTTGTATATTGGAAATGGTCAGGTAGAAGCCTTGAATATGCAGAATAAAGTACAAGAAAGAATGAGTGGCAAATGTTTCTTGCTTTTAAATTCATCACGTTCCTGCTGTTTAAATTGCCTCAGCTGCTAATGCTGGAACCATTACAGTAATGGAGTTGGCAAATGAAGGAGAACCAAGACATACACACTTTATTACTGGAGGGGTAATTTTCTCCTCATCTGTAATAGCAGCAGTGCCTAGTATTGATCAGACCATCAAGATACTAATCCTCTGTAAAATTACTTGTTATAACTGAAAATGCGTTAATCCAAATCAGTCTGTGTCCTGACTTTCTACTTACTATTGAATACAGACTATTAGATGGTTTATTTTTTGTGATTTAAAGCCTTTACATTGATAATAGTGGGAGATTCCTTTGCAAGAGTGTGTGCTTAATCTTAGCTATGGCCCAGGGTTGTCTTTTTGTTTTAACTAGAACATCACCCACTTAATTAAGAAGTGCATGTCTGTCTTTCTGCTTGGAATTATATTGGTACTTTAGGCTCTGCAGATTTATTAAACATGTTGTTTTACATTCAGTCACTTGTTTTTGCTGTAAATAAGAACAGATCTATGCTTCACATACTAGAATCTTCAAAGATCTTAGAGCTAAGAATGTGAGGAGAATGGCTATTCTAAACAGTAATTTGTGTTTTGTGGATTGTGACTTGTGAGGGTTTTGTGTATGAGAGCAGTGTAAGAGAAGTCCAATGCTCAGGGATCTAAACGTTATCAGCTTACTTTCATCTTAGTGATCCACTACATGAGGCAGTATGGAGAGCTGTCTGTGTTCCATATCCGAATATGGGATCTCCTCTCCTCTCCTCTCCTCTCCTCTCCTCTCCTCTCCTCTCCTCTCCTCTCCTCTCCTCTCCTCTCCTATCCTCTCCTCTCCTCTCCTCTCCTCTCCTCTCCTCTCCTCTCCTCTCCTCTCCTCTCCTCTCCTCTCCTCTCCTCTC
>JAWWEU010000020.1:9855583-9889873 GCA_035583155.1 Acropternis orthonyx
CTCTTCCTTGTTTTTTCACAGTCTTGTACATTTATATTGCAAGGTCACATCTCTCACTTGTAGCCTCTCGCCAGCTAAAATTTTGGCTGGGTTGCATCCAGCAGTACAGTGCCTGTTCTGGGTGCACAATACCTTGCAGGACACGGTTGCAGGAAATGGTTCCATTAACCCTGACTTTTTGTTAGACTCGCTACTCTGGGCTCCTGCCACAGCCAGCTAGTGGTATCTTGCCAGTTCATGGCAGGCAAGAAGTGTCCTAGAAGTAGGCCAAGATGCAGAACTGGTTTTATTTTAAAGACTGGTACAATGTTCCGTGCATTTTAGAAAATTTTTGTTGTTGCATCAATTAGATTTTTCCTCCGGCAAAATTAACAGCGCTTTTATTTACCTAATTACTCCTCTGCTTTCTTTTCTTTGTTTTAATTTAACTGATTCAACTTGTATCATCTGGAGAGACTTCATAGTTCCTAAAAGGTATTGGAATAGCAATAGGATTCAGTTTCATCTGACCCAGGTTAGTGAAAACTAGACAGGCCAAACAGAGATTGCCTAAAGCTTGTTTCTGTTTCCAGTGCAATTGATGATCAACCTTACACAGCCTTCAACTGAAGCAGGATTGGGCTCTCATTCTTTTAATAATTCATCCATTTCCTAAATTATTTAATTGACCTGTAATGACCAAGAGTATCCAAAATATCAAATGATTCTCTTTCCTTCAGCTGAGACTGAAAAGCACTGCAGTGTATGACTGCATTCTGTTAGATTCACTAGTGAAGTGCAAAACATAGTTATGAGTATTTATTGGCATTGAAAGTGTGAGACAGATTAAACATTTGAAGCCTTCTGGATCGAAAATGATAGTGCTCTAATTTCAAAATACTTTTTTGTAGTTCCTGGAGTCTGATTCTGGGAGGAAACTCTGCCCTACTATATTTAGCTTAACAGATTTTTGCCTTTGTCTACATGCTACCCCACTTGCTAAAAGAATTACATCTTTATCTCCTAGAACTTGTTCAGCTTCATTTTCCCTTTTATCTGCTGCTCTTCCCACCATTTTTATTTAAGACTGTAAAGTTACTTTAGTGAAACTGCTCTTGTCACCTTTGCCCTCAGCTAATCAAATAGTTTACCTTGAGGGAAGCATTTATCTCCCACTTTCATTATTATTATTTTCGTAGCTGTAAAGATATATATTTTATGTCTCCAGAAGGGTGTAACAGTGAAACGAGGTATTGATCTGCTGTATTTGGCAATTTCTTTCCACCTTGCCATCGATATCATGTCAGCCTCTGTCTGTACTGTGGTTGACCTCACAAATAGCTCTTTATGTTCCCATTGGATTCAAATGATATACTATGCTCAAAACTAAATCAATGAATGATTATAAAGTTTTTAGTATTATTTCACAACCCTCAGGCTACTGGTACTTCATGCAGTGAATACTTGAAAAGGTACCTGATTAAAATATGTTGCTGATTCTGTTCTAAGGTTTAAAACTGTCCTGAAATCGAACATCTCAAAATATTATATTCAGGGTCTGATTTGCATATTCCTGTACAGATACTAAAATTATTGGAACTTCTGCCTGTGATTTACCAGAGAGATTATACTGGCACAAGATTTTACTTAGAGCAAAACCTTCCCCTTCTCATGCCTGTCCTCTGAGTGCAGAAATTTCACACTCTTGAGCTTGCCAGTGAAAAATCATTACTGTTACACTGTACATGCTTGTAGGGAAAAAAGGAGGTAAAATCAGGTAAGGTTTTCATCTCCAAAAAGTCAGCACTAACTTTAAGCAACTTTTGGATTGGAGAGATTGCTATTATTCTCTGCAAAAGCCCTACACCTCAGATATACTTCTAATAGCTTAACTGGTAAACTTCATGTTCAGATGCACGCTTAATAGATTTTTTTTTAACTCTGATGGAAATAGGTAAGATTTGCACAAGCATTTAAAGGACTTTAGAAGCCCAGTCTTACTGATTTTGAATGTGCACTCAAGTTGGGCAAGAAGCTTTTACAAACCTGACTGTTGTCTCCAAACAGTAGGTCTCTTGAAACATACATCTGTATTTGGAAAGGGCTGTCTAAAGATTGTGTTCAAAACGATAGGTTCATGCACATTAATTAGACAACAGCTTGTAGATCGGAAAACAATTTGTATCCAGCTGTATTCTCTTCTAGTTCTCTTCTCTATTTACTTCTGGTGTAAATGATGTCAATGCAGCAGGTAATGATGCTCTTGTGCTCCAGGGAAATACTTCATTGTCTGGTATCTAAATCATATGATGGCAAACAACTGCAGTTAGTAAAATACTGAGTTGTGCTATAATGCATATGGATGTACCTACTCACCAAGTAAAACCAGAGCAAATTATTTAGTCTGTTAGGTAGGAGAAAGTTATTTGGGGCCTTCATCATAAACAGTGTATGTAAACATCAGGGAAATGACCATTTTCTGAGTTGGGAAGCTTATTTGGTGTCAGAGTTTAAATAGAAATTTCTAATAAACTTTTGTAAAGAAAATGAGCATTTGTCAAACATACAACTTTTGCAGAGCATAAAACTTGTGGAAAGGTGTTCCAATGAGATAAATTTACAGTGAAGTATTTTGGTTGTGTATTGAGACTGTATTTTTTAAGTGCCACAAGAAGTGCCATATTTTAGTATGTAATATAAAACCATTGGTAATTATACCAAAGCTCTGATTGGTTTGAAACTGTTTCTGTAATCCTGGATTTTCCTGAAATATGAAATATATGAAAAATAACATCTAATATGAAATTGTTATGAAATGAGAAAAGAAAATCCACTTCCATCTTCTACAGAAAAGATGTGTTGTTCTTCTGGGGTTCTTTGCATTCTTGGTATTTATATTTTCAAGTTGCATTCCATGAGCTTTTCTTCAGTATTGTCACAAATATGAGTTGAAACTTGTATCAAATTTTCCAACTTTGGGAGCCAATACTTTAGGAAACTCCTGATAATCACTTGACTGTTGCAAGTTGTTGTGCTTGATAAGTGTATATAGCAGAGTTCTTAGTGGTGTTCTAGCTTAAACTTTTATAATACACTGTAGGTACTGGTATGCCTTCCCTGAACGGTTTTAAAAATGCCTTATATTACTGAAGTATTTGTATTGTATGGTCTTTACCTGTGGCTCCCTGGTGTGTCTTCTCATCTCATGCTATTTCATAAGTTTACCCTCACAGAGCATCTCTTGTAGTAGGGAGGTATTTTTCCCTCTTCTACAGAAGGAAATTAAACTTAATTTTCTCATTACCACAAGTAAATTGACAGAATATCAGATGCACTGTGTACATTCCTTGAGGCTGAGTGGTGTGTGTGTGTACTCAGTCCAGTTCATTAGGGCAGGGGCTGACCACCTGAAGTGGCTGCTCTGTGTGTGCACACACATTGTGCAGCTCATGGTGAAAGTGTCCCAGGTGCAGTTTGTGTGCAGGGACATTATGCACTTCAACAGTAAAGACTGAAGTCAAGACACCCAGAATTTAAGGTCTGGAAATCTCAAATACAGAAGGGCTTCTGAATTGGTTTGGAGCTCACTATAGGACAGAAAGAGAGGAAGTAGCTGGGAAAAATGGATGTGTAACCAAGCAGGTCTTCTAACAATTAAAACGTGGTGTTTTTCTTTCTCCCACTCTCACAGAGCGTAAAAGACATTGATGAGCTCTCCCCAAATGTGTAACTTCTGCTATAAATAGGACCCTCTTGCCTATGTAGAAAAGCCTTGAAATGTGTTCTTCAGTCCAAAAAGGTTGAATCATGATTTTATGGTTCCAGTTTCCTGAAAGTAATTCAATGTGATCAGGACAGTAGATTGGTCATTATCTATGCTATGAGAAGTGTTGGTAGTATGACTTGTGCAATAAGACATATGAATATAGTTCCTATCTTAAGGAGTGCTGTGTTTGTCTGTGGACGTGACAGACACACGGTTTTATGCTTCACGATCCGAGCATATTCCTCATAAATAATGACAATTCATTTTCTCTTGAGTTTGCAAAGCACAGTTTGTGATTAGGGTCTCTAATGTGTTGGTATCATGACAGAAGGTGGTACAAAGCAGGAATGTCACAGGCGGGATGATGGCAGTGACCCAGCAAAAGAAACAAGCACTTTGCATGTTGATCTGTTTTGTGAAAGGGCAATATTTGGCCCTGTAAGTGCAGGGGAGATGAGCTGTTCATGAAAAGGGCATACAGAACTAACCCATATGATCCTTTGTCAGCCTGATTAAATTTAGTGTCATGCATTCATTCATATGAAATATGAGAGACATCACTGTTTATCTAATAGAAAAAAGTATTCCTATTTTTCCTGAAGTCTTTTATATGTTAATAGAGGCAAACGTGAATATGATCACATAATTTAAATGTGTAAATAAAAATATACATCTTTACTGGCAATGGTTTAAAAGTAAGATGTATATGTTTTATGCAAAATAATGCAATTTCATTGTTAATCATGCTGTTCAAGCCATAACTCCACAGAAAACAGTGCTTTTAAACAAATAGAATATACTGTTATTGTACCATTTATAACAGAAATGCTTAGAATATTTAGAGACTGATGCAAAGTATTTAGTTTCATGCTTTAATGTATGCTGCTTTTGTGATATTAATATACAAATGCAGAATTTAAATTCCAGGTGATTGTATTAGGCCTAATTTTAAGGTGTTAGAATCTGCTTTTTAATACTGGAAGAAACCTCAGTATCTAGAACAAGGGTTATGACAGATGTAATTTTGGAAATAAAGGAATGTCATTACAAGAAAATGGAAGAATTTCTTTTGAAATAACTGAACTTCTCTTAAATATTAAATAACAAGAAGGGAAAAAGCTTACACATCATTCCCCTCACTCTTCCTACCCTGCCAAATCTGGCTCGCTTAAAAGAACTGCTGGGAGTTCTATTTAATGTTACACTTTGCATGCATTTGAAATAAAAAACCCCTAAGTCAAATTTGAGAGAGACAGTTTGAATGGCATGCTGTCAGTTTGGCTCTTCGTGAATTGGCAGTGGTCTCATTTAGGACCTTCAAATATGTGTCTGCCTGGACAGAATGAGAACATTTTGCATGTTCTTCAGAAGACAACCACTCCTTGCTGCCTCACAGTATTCAGTGGTGCATGACAGTTGCCCTTCATTGCTGTCTTCTTCGAACTTAACCTTTGACCGTCCACTTAGTTGCTGCGCAACGCTTGGAGCAGGCCAGGATGTTCATGGATGACGGGCATTGGCCTGCAACGTGCTTGTCATTATTTGACTGTCAAAAGTAGCCTGCCATTGGGCTCCATCAAGGTTTGAAACCTATGTGCAGCAGTCCATATTACTTAACTTCCAAGACTGACAACAGGACGATCAAATGTGCAGAGAAAATGTGTGTTGAATATGTCTTTGATCATAATATAGGGAGATATTTTTTGTGTGTGCTAAATGTATTCATATGACTTTCACAGGGCCAAGAGGTTGATTCTGCTGCCACGGTAAAAAGTGAACTGTTGTCTCCTGTGGTCTGAGTTTCAAATAGCACGATTTAGATTTGAACAGCTCTGCCAGTTAAACTCGGCTTGTCTTGCGTATCCTATCAGCTTTTCAGCCAGCAGTATAAGCAGCGAGATAGTAGACCAGTGGTGCCTGAGGTTAGCTGTCAAACTGGAATGTTATTTTGGATCTTGCTGTAATGTAATATTATAGAAGGAGGTCAGGCTGTGTGATTTGTAAAGCAGTTGTGCAGATGTAAAATGACTGAAATGTTTATTTCAGATATTTTTTCTTTTCCTCTTGAAAGGGTTTAAGAGAAGATAGAATTTATCATAAAAAAGGTAAAAAACCGAAGCCAATGTAGAGTGGTAATTTTTCTCTTGAGTATAGAATGCAGTGCATAAAAGAGCATCAAAATCCAGTATAAAGAATCAGTAGGGCTGAAGTTCACTAAGTAATAAATGCTTGACATTGAAAATATTTAATAGGCAGACATCTTTGTATCTTCTGACAATGAATCCTGAAGACATTTGGGGTTGAATTTCATACTTAATTTAATGAATGGGAATTGTGCCGCTGGGTTAATTGTGATTATAAACTTGGTGTGTCGGTAAATCACTTATGCAATCACTAGTTGCTTCATGCTTGGGAGAGTCATATCCCACTTTAGTGTAATATTTGCTATTCTCTTGGACAACAGCTGTCTGTAACTGCAATTTATTTTACTGGATTTCAAATGTATCTGTTGGTTCTCAAAATACCTCCATTCCTTTGCAGTTGCTATGGTATATTATAATTACATAAAAAATATCAACTGAAAACTGATATCCAAAGCAGGAAAGTGGGGTTATATTGCAAACTGGCTGTAAAATGACTTTTTTTTTCCTTCCAGTTTCAAAATGTCTTCATGCTAATACAATAAAAATAGTAGAATCATAGTAGTGGTTATTGTTATATTTCTTAGAAACAAATAGGTTTTCATAATTTTTTTGGCCTCAGTATATTTTCTAAACCAGACTTTATTTTTTTCTGCTTACAGTGTCATTTGCAAGAGACCTCTGATGCACTGATCTAAAATGCACCGTTGTGTCATGGAGATCTTTTGGGTCTTCTTGCTCTTGATCATAAATGCTGTTGCTGTTTACTGGTCTAACTCTTTGATTTTAGTATTTGCTAATGCATTGACATGTGCCTAGTCTGAAATGGAGTGTACAATGCCTGTGTTCCTGTGTTTGTGTGTGTACACATATGTACACATGCAGGCTATAAATGTGCAAAATTCGTTGGCAAATGAAGTGGTCTGTTATCAGATGTTAAAACTGTGATCTTCTAAACACTTTAAGCTGGTCACAGAGTTACTGTTAGTAAGTTTTGATTTATGTTTCCCTTTTCTGGAGTAATGTATGCCTACACAATATGTTTTGGTGAAGAAGGACTGAATTTTGGAAGTGTATATATGCAAATATACAATCATTTAAGTGCTTTTCAGTATACAGATAAATAATGAGCCATTTTGTTTGTTGATATGGTCTCTGAACTGGGAACTACTTTCTTGGCCTCCACAGTTTAAAAAAATCTTACAAAAATTAATAGAAAAACTGACCAGACTGTTTTGAAACTAAAGGAGCGTTACTTTTCATTTCAGACAGATGTTGCCTTTTTCTCTCACTGTTTAATTTCTACTGGGAGTTAATAATACAATTTTGTAGTGGTGTTCCTGGGGGGGAAAAAGTTTAGAATCTTCAAGCACAAATTTATTTTTTCACTTGAACTGTGGAATACCTGTTCCTCTTCTAACCAGAGGCTGCTCTTTCTCCTATTTTGAAGTGGTATTTTACACTAATGTGCAGAAGAAACTGAGCATCATTGTGCAGTTTATTGCAAGTGTGTTCATATCTTTGTATTTTTCCAAATGGACGTACTTTTGTGAATGCTGTCCTGTCTGTATAATAACTAACAGTTTGTGATGTTCTTGCTCTTGCCCTGCATATCTTTTTAACTTATCACTGTCTTAAAAGGATGTGGAGAAACCAGTTTATTAACACAAAATTCAATGGAAAGTAAGTTCTTACATACAGATGGTGATGTATTAACAATTAGGAGATGGTTATCTTTTCCCATTGCCTTAAAAGATAAAAGGACCATTGCCATAGTGACTTTTTCCAACTTTCTTTAGACATTAGAATTTGAAAGTGAAAACACAGTGAATAAAGATGACAGTAGTTAAGTATCATTATTTAGTTTTGTGTTCTGAATTGAGAGGATCCTGGATGAAAGCAAAATGTTTTAATTACTCAAAGAAACTTCTGAAGTTGTTTTCAGGATGGCAGGAGGTGTGCGTGTGCTTTTTATTTCAACTTCCAAGTGTTAAAAAGCTGTACTTGAGAGGTTAAACATCCATGATTCTCTATGGTGGTATATTAAAAAAAATAAAATCCTATTACCCAAAATAAAAGAGTGGTAGATACCTTAAGGGAAGTGCTTTGTTGTCACCTGTTCTCTCTGCAGTACAAATATCAGCTTGTCACCAAAGGTTGAGACCTTTGTAGTCCATTCTTTCAGGGTACAAATCTGTCTCTCTTCTGGCTTTAATGCAAGAGCTGTGAAATATCTGTATTAGGTAAAATAGAGGTTAAGGCACCTTAAGGGCACTGAATTCTTATCTCTTTTTACTAGCAGTGGTGTCAACATGTACTAAAATGTGATGACCTACTCCCCTCTTTGATAAAAAGGAAAATGACCTGTCTACTGTAGATGGTGATAGAGTTGCCTGGGGCAGATTATATTGTCACCTTCTTTAGTATTGGTGTGTAGGAAAATAAAAAAGGCCAGGATAGTTCTGTTTACCATAGAAGTGTCTGACATTTCTAGCTACTGATAAAATATACTCAGGGGTAGAAAGAAGAAACTGGTTTACGCTACTAAACAAGATTGTGAAGAAATGCAGAGATTCTTTATTGTGTGAGCCCTTGGTATCACAGGACATAACAAGAGATTCCTTCTGACCACTTCAGACACCACGGTTCAAGTTCTGCATCTAAGCCAGCCTTCTACTTGTCTGGGACCTTTTGGTACACAGAGGGCTGACATGTCTTGAATCTTGTCTTGAACTTGTGATGTACCTGTGTACTGTGGAACTTAGTTGGTAGAAGTAACAATGTTTCTTGTATTCTGGAAATAATTGGTGTCCTATTCGAGACCTTTTCTCTGTAGCGTTCCAAAGCATGTATAGTTTTGTAACAATGAATTCAGCAGTCACTACTGTTAGTCATTTACTGTAGCTGTGCGTGATGACATATATAACTTGGAGAGTTGATTTAAATTGTAAGGCTAGAACATCTCAAACTCTTAAATGTACTTTAAGCTATTAGTAGTATTTCTTTGCAATTCTATATAGTAAAGTGTGCATCGTGCCAATCAAACTGAACTTAAAGATGAAGGAAAGATTTCTATTACACTCCTTATCAATATTTAAGAATAGAATGTGTTTCAGCATTTCTTCATGTTTTGCAAGATGGTGATGAAATGCAGACGATGTTTCTTGTGTGAGTTCTTTGCATAATAATCTTGTCTCTTGTTTGTCTCTTTATTTATAAATAAATAAAAAAGTTTTTTTGTTAGAGGTATGGGACTCTGGGGGATGGGAAGTTAACTTCCTGTTGCCGAACTGGTACATTTTTAAACATTTTTTAAAAACTAAAGTCTATGTCTACAATGTGCATTTTTGTGATGAGGGAAATCATAAATGAATACCTGTGAGAGAAACTGAAAAAAATCCTTTAAAAGGCATGGGAGCCTTTTTAAAAAAGTGTAATACCCATAAACTTTGGTCTAGTTTTGGCTGCTTGCAAATCAGTCTCATTAAACTATTTGTATCCTAAAGCTCTAAGTATTCATGAAGAAGGTAGAAATCTGTTGATATTGGGTTGATTTACAGTAGAATAAGGTGAACTTTAGAAAGTCAATGTTAACTCATTTAAGTCAGATCAATGAAATGTGTCTTGTTCCTGAAATTCTGACATTGTATTCTTCTGAAACCTAAATAATTTAGATTTTGTGTCCCCAATTGTTTAGAAATTTTTTCCTAACGCATGGAAAAGAGGAGATAGCTGTCAGACCATCCTGAAAAAGGACTTTAAGCTGAAAAGAATTTTCATCTTGTTGAAATGGTACTTATGCTAGGACAATTTTGCCTCAAAAGTCCAGTGTCCTTAAAGTTGGGGCTATGCCATGGTATCAAGTACTATAAAGTTGACTTCTGCTGAGAAGAATTTTGAGCATGATAAGCTGATGAATTAAATCAAGGTTACTTTAAACTATTGAAAGTGTAGCAATATTTGTGGAAATATTAATTTAATTCTTGCATCTTTTGGTATGGTTATAAACTGGTATCTGGATTAAAAAGTGAAAGAACAGGGTTTATCAAGTGAGTAGAATGTTCTGATTATATCCTAGAATGGTAGTAGCTAGATATAAAGTAAAAGCTTATTGCTTTACAGAAATTTCCTCTCTCAATTTCTAAATATATATAGAATTCAGTATTACATTGGCTTGTACTTGACTGTCCATGATTTCACCTGAGTTTGCCATTTAAAGTGTTAAAAATTTGCATTAACAAGCTCATTTATTTATGATATTTTTTTTGTTTGTTTGATAATCAGTAGGGGGTTATTTTTTCTCCTTTAAATACTTTTTTCCCAAGGAATTTAAGTAAAGAACAGGATATATTCCAGTTCTTGCGAAAAATGAATTAGAGAATGAAATCAGTAGAGAAGGCGGGCAATGAGCAACGAAGGAAGGAAGTAAGAACTCAAGAAAGAGGGGCAATGTGATATTTTGGGGGGAAGATTAGATAAGCAGAAAAGTGACACAAAACGAAGTGATGAAAAATCAATAAAATGTGAATTGCAAAGCCAGACACCTAGTGGATCCCAGCATTTATTTGACTGGAATGTAAAAAGTGACTGCTCTGTACAGTATATATAAGTGAATTTACATGTGTGGTTTGCTGTTTAAGAGATTTACTGTCATTTTCTGAAAAGGAGCTTTCACTGTGAGGGTGGGAAGGGCTAAGGCTCTCCATGTTTGCAAGAGGGTTGGTTGTGACCACTGTGCCAAACAGAGGAGGAGGAACAAGTCTTTTGCAAACCCAGCAGTCTGATAAGAATAGAATGCTTTTGCTCCTCTCCTCATTCTTCTCACCTCAATTGATATTGGAGCTGAATTTTAGAAAAAAAGGGTTGTATTTTTGTTATTTTTTATATTCAGATGAATTCAAGTGGGGCTGTTAGGCAGGGTAAGTGCATCAAGTTTTTTAAAAGGTAAGTCATTTTTCACTTGGGCATCTGCTAATTCTTGTTTTATGAGAAGTAGTGAACACGGGTAATTAATTAATACTGAGGAAAGAAATAGAAGATTTTTTTTTTTAAAGCATGGAATGTTAACATAGCTGCAAATAATAAAAATTAAAAAAAAAAAAAATCCAAACAAATAGTTGGGTGAGAACATGTGACCTGCTCTTGCTTAAAAACCTACTGGGACTTGGCCATTGAGTCCTTTAGAGAGGTACCTGGCTGAAAAAGTCTGGACTGTTTAGAATCCCTTTACTTTCAGAAAATCTCCTTTGCATGTGGAATCCTCTACTGTTGTGACCCTGGGCCCAATCTCTGCTTTCTAATTTAGTTTTGGAATTCTTTGTTTGAGAATTCCAAATTTCATCTCTGTGTGTAAAATGGCAGAACTTTACATGCATAATAAAAGCTCAGTGACTTCTTGACAGTGCCAGTGGCATGATTAATTCCCATGCATAATATGTTCAATCATCCTGTGCATATGCAGTGACAATATAAGCAAAGGGGAATGAAGGATCCCCATGGATGATGTCTGGGAGAGAGCTCTTGTCTTGCTGTCAGATATGTTTGTCTCTCCCCATGTCCTCATAGATTTCTTTCTCCTTGGGCTTTATGCCAATTGCAGCATCTTCCCCATCTGGTCGCTATGAGGAAGCTGGACCACACCTCAAGCTCTTTCATCTCTTGCTGGCAAGTTTGTGTGACTCTTGGTAAAGAGGCAGGAAATGCAAGAAAGCTAGCATTTTCCTAAGGAGCCTTTATATAATAATCCCTGGTGTTTGCCACCTTGAGTCTTTTCCTGTTAATAAATTGGCATCGTTAACAGAAAAACATGCCTGTTGTTTGACTGCAGCAGTTTTGTATCAAATGACTTAGTGCTGCATATCCCAAATACCAGGCCTTTGGTTGTGTTCATTCTTAGAAATGATCCAGACTTCCCTTAGCTAACCTTAGTGTTACTCAGTTATGTATGTAGCATGCCACATTGTATTTTTGTGCTTCTACTGATAATTTCTAGGCATTATTGCATGTAATAAAAATGTAAGATATTAGAAGTAATTAAAAGATTTTTAACTAAGATCACCAAAGCTCTCAAACTACAAAATTACCTCAATCTCTTTTCTGACACGAGCAGTTTGCTCTTGCAGGCTCTAAACTGGGATCACGTGATGCCTGTAAATGTTAACAAGAAGCCTTAGAAAACTTCTACTGACAAGCCACTATTGCTTTATGACATTATGCTGGCAAAACTCTGTATGTCATATTTGTAGCTACATACGTGGAAAGGTATAGTACATTTTGCTAGCTGTAGTTTTTAGGCAGGTATGGTGATTTGATGTCATGCTGCACATATTTCTGTATCATAGTAAACAAAATATTTGTTGTCTCTATCCCATTAAATTAATAAATCAAGTAGGTTTTGCAGCTGTGTTTCAGTAAGTGGATAAAGTATAATCTGAATTCTGGCTGGTTACCAATGTTTATCAGTGATGAAAAATTGCAGATTAGTCTGTGTTTCTATAATCAGAACATTTACACAATGGATGTATTGTTACAGTTGTCGTTTTAGTTCTGATTATTACTCAGTGTGTCTATTGCAATTTTCTCATTTACAGCCGTTATTGAGCTCCATGTGTAATGGATGGAATTACTTTGTCTACCATTTATTTTATGAATAGCCTACAGAAACATTAGTATTAATAATATTATCCACTTAATGTACACAAGAGTTTATAATATGGATAGATGAATAATGTGTTGCACTATTTAAATTTTATTGGAATGAGATAAATAGACCTAGTGCATTTTTGTTGGTAAATGCAGTGTTAAAGTCATCAGGGGGATTTAAAAAAATCAATTCTTAGCAAAGCAATTGCAACTACTCTGTTACCAAATATATGAATAAAATAGATTGGACTTAAAACAGTTTTGTTTGGGGGTTTTGGGTTTGTGGGGTTTTTTGGTTGGTTGGGTTTTTTTAAATAAGGAAAATTTCCTGTTTAAACGAAAGAATTCAATGTCAACACTTCAAGTTCTTTCTTAAAGGGGTGTATTCTGCTAATAAAGGGGTGGAAAAACTAACAATTTGGTTTCTTTGCTCAGCAGCAGAAAAGTATACACGAGACACGTTGATTAAACAGAACTGAACTAAATTTACCAGTTTCATAAATATGACGTGCAGCTCTGATTAAACAGGAAAAAGAGCCACTTGGATGGGAAGCCAAGTCAGGCCTTGTCTGAAACAGGTGTTCAGCTTCCTGCCTGGTCTTGTGCTTTATCTGCTCTTTCAGCTTAGATCAACATGGAAAGGCTTGGTTTTGTAAGCCTAAGAGGAAAATATCCCCCCCCCGCCCCCAGTTTTGGGTAATTCTGATTGTATGAAATTGGCCCGTTTTTTCTGACTCGGTAGGGCTTCTCTAAGTTACCTCTTGAAGATACTGGTTTTGAAAAGATTGTTGTATTACAGGTAATAAGGATATGCTTTGGTCTCATGAAAATGCATTGTAATATTAATTCAGTGCATAGACCCACCATAATTAATGAACACAAGGGAGGTTTTTCCCCAGTGTTTTGGGCTTTTTGTCCTGAATAAATAGGCACTTAAGCAAAATCTCCAGTAAATATTATGTAGAAGTTAATGGTGTTTGAATCAGAGAAAACTAAATTCAAATTTCTGACAGTGGTACTTAAGTATGTAATGTAAGAACAGCCACTCTGATATTTTCCTTGGTGTGTTAAGACAAGTTTGATAGGTAAAGTTCATATGTATTAGACCCAACTTGTAAGGTTATAAAAGTTGGACAAGGCTGAAGAAGGGCTGGTGTGTCCTAAAGCTTGTCTGACTCCGCCTAGTGGTTCTGGGAGGCCTTATAAAGGACATACCTACAGCTGGTACCTGGCCTGGACTGCCTTAGCCCAGTGGGTTTTGGGTTAGTTCCCCCCACACCCCAATGTGTACTTGAGAGCAGACAAGCCCTGCTATGCAGCCCAGTGAGTCTTTGTTGCTGAACCTGCACAATTCATCTATTGTTTAACTCCAGAGATCTCAGAAGGACTCAGAGAGATGTTTGGCATATTCAGTCTTGAATGTTAATGGATTTTTTAAAAATAAAATACCTACCCATCTCTTTGCCTTGAGACATATGTCCCCGTAGCTGCATATCCATACATTTCTTAACATTACCATTACCTTGTCATTTAAATTCTCTCTATTCTGGGCTACATTGTAGTGCAGGGATTCATGAGCAGTGACCTACAGCTTTTTGGCACCACCAGAGGACTGCAGAGCTACCTGGTATTTTCACCCTAGTCCCCAAAAGTACCTGGTGATTCAGAGAAAGGTAAAGTGCATGCATCACATAGACATACTTTTCTTCTGGCCAGTTGTATTCTAATTTACTTCCTTAAGAGAATGTGTTACCAGTTATTTTTTGATTGGGGCCATGTATAATTCTACCGCAATGTAAAGTTAATTTATTCCCAGCTGTTATGTGATTATTTTCTCAAAAATGTAGAGCTTTGTAGAAGTTCTGTAACATATCACAAAGGAGGAATAGCACAAAATTGATATTTTAGCAGAATAATTTTCAATGTTTTCTCTGGGTACTCTATCAGTTCTTTTCACAGATTTTTTTTTTTTTTTTTTTGCTTACTACAGAAAAATTACATCAAATGCAGGATAACAGAACACTGTCAAACTAAGAAGGTTTTATATGGACAGCATTAGACAGGAGCAGAAAGATCCAGTGCACTAATAGGCACACTCACATGAGCTACCTAGTCCATTGACAGTTTTTTCCTTTGTTCTCCCTCTCGACCCACTTTCTGCCAGTGATTTGTGACATATTTTGTAAGAGATCAAATAAGCCCTTGACACCTGATTGCAATGTAGTGCTTGTTTACAGTTGCATTTTTGAAGGACCTCTAGACAAGATGGAAGGTTTAACTTAAAGTAATTAAATTTGCATCTGCTCTATGACAGGAATTTTCTTATGTATGCATCCTGTTGAGCAACTTTTACCGTAATTGGCCATGAAGTACCAAAAGAAGGATACAGGTAGACAAAATCATTGTTGCCTACTACTAAAATCTGTCATGGTATTTCTTAAGGACTGTCTTGTATGTGGGTTGTGCTGGGTTCTTTGAGATACAGTAATGCCTACTTTTATTTGGAAGGGGGAAGGGAGAGATTTCCAAAGCGTTGGCCCTTTCTCTGGGTCCTTTCACACTGCTTGAGTGAGGCTAGACATGTAAAATGCCTGTACTTACATTAATTTCTTTCAGAATTATTTTTGTTTTCTTGACCATTAGTTATTATGTGTTTTGCAAGTTACCTGCCTTTTTTTTGGCATGTCCATCTTTGTCCTTGGGCAAATTCCTGAGCTGTATAGCTAGGTACTGAACCTCTTTTCTTTCATCATCTTGGTTATCTTGATTGTTGGAGGTATATTTGTTGAGGGGTGATTAGCTGTGATGAAGTGGTTGGCATTCTGTTCCCCTTGGTTAGTTCCATATTTAACCAGATGATATAATTTCTGTTTATATCTGCAGATGTCATTATTTTCCAACAGACTGTTTTGTTTATATGTTCATTTAAGGGCAAAATGAATATTTGATTGTTATTATTATGTGAGCTTCTTGCTGGTTTTTAAGTCTTGAAACAATGTTGGAGGAAGTTAGAGGGCTGGAGAAATAAACCTGATTGATTTGGTCATATTCAAAGAAGAATTACAAAATTTAACTGGAAATTAAGTAAAAGGTTCTTCTGACTCCTCATCTGTTCAAACAGAATATCCTGCTGCTTAGTGCATTAAACATGGAGTTGTCTTTTGAGAGATTTCAGCAGAAGACTTGTAGTGTGTAGTTGGCTTAGTAGTTGACCAGTAGATTAAAAAAAGAAGAAAGTTCCAAAGCTTGTCACAGTAGCTCTTAGAGGCCCTAAGTGAGATTTGAATCTCTCTTGTTCTATGTACAATGCTCGTGGTCTCTTCCGATTGTGTAAAATGCATATATTATTAAAAGTGGCATAGAATTTTTTTTCATTTTGCATCACCCAAAATTTCTGTGGTTTTTTTTTTTTTTTTTTTTTTGCCTCCTTGTTATCACTTAGCTACTTAGTTCAGATGAATAAGCACAAGGTTGCTGTTGGTTGGCAGAACTCTCGGGCAGTTTTTAACTTCATTCTAAAAACCACGTGAACATGACTTATGCTCAGCATAATATTGTTTTAACAAGCATTTCATTTGAGGAAGTACTATTGTGTATCCTGTTCATCATAAATCTGTTAGTAGCCTGGTTGTTGTTTTCTTAACATGCAGATTTGAAGTAACTTACCTATTCTCCAGACAGGACTAAACACTATCAAGTTTTTGGGTTAGTCTTTGTTTGTTTGTTTTTGGTTTTGTACTGAGCCTCTGTCTAGTAATATGTGATTTCCAGGATCTTCACGTTCCCCACCAACATGAGAGTCATTTTTAATGTGCTAAAGGTCAGTGTTAATTCTTCTAAGTCAGAAGGCAATGAGACACTGAGTAGACTGAAGACAAGTAAGGTTCTTTTCTCTTTCTTTTATTGTTTTAAATGTGAATCCTGATTTGAAAGACAAATTAAGCTGAGCTTGGTAAACAGTATTTTCTATTCACGTTTTGAAACTAAAGAACTACTTTATAGTTGCTTTGAATTTACCATGATTAATTAATAACTGTTCTTTGTGGTATATTATGGCCAAATGCAGCTGCTGTGACGTATAATAATGTACAATTGATATTGTTGAGATTCCTCCTGTCAGTGAGATTTGAAGTAACGTGCCATGATGTTCACCTAATAGCATTTGAAGTGGTTTTATGAAGACCAAGAATTATTTGCATCTTGCATGACCTGACCTTATTGCTGCTTTTGAGTACATTGTAGGTTAGAAGAAGGAGTTATTTTCAGCCTACTGACTACAAGCGAGATTAATAGCTTTTGAAAGGGCTGTAATGAAAGGCTGACCCAACTGGCTTTTGTATTATACCTTGTTTATCCTACTCTCATCTCTAGCACCTTTGGGCTACAACAAAATGTAATTTATGTCAGCAGTGCTTCATAAAAGGTGGAAGGTCATATTTTTAATGAGGGTAGCCCTGATTGGGATTCAGGTTTTAAAATGTTGTCTGGTAGAGTACAGTCAACAAAGTCCATGTAAACAGAATGAATGCAGAAAGGGGCACGAAAACATTATTTGAGAGGAAATAAGACCACTTTCTTTTATTTAAAGTTCAATTAACAGAAGTTAAATAGCTAGGAAAAGGGACATAACAAATTACCAGCATTATGTTTGTCAAGTCTAATAAACCTTTATAGTTTTGGTAAGGTGCTGGGGGTTTTATACTGAGAAAAATATTTTGCAGGTAATCAATTTCCTTTTTCTTATTTTGGTGCTGTTAGGTACAAATATCTGTATCTATCTTATCTTTGAATTGAGCAGTACAGAAATGAAATGACTACCTGTGCTTGTTCAAGGGAGAAATGTCCTTCTCAGTGCAGCAGAGCTTGTCCATATTTGGAAAGGTTAACCATAATACTCAACTGGGTTTGAGTTTTCCCTTTAGAAGGAAAATGAGACTGAGCAATGGTGTTTATTAGTGGTGTTTTCACTTGGTAAAGCTGAGCTTCTGAAAGTGATGTGCTTTACAAATGATCCTGCTGGATATTTGTTGAATGGTGTTAATAGTAGAATTCACTATGTTACTTGCATAACCAATTTTATGAAACATGCACCTCCTCGTAGAAGCCAGGTTTTTTTGAAGTAGATTAAAACTTCAAGAGAGTTCTAGTCAAAAGAAGTTTAGCAGGTACAGGGGGAAGTTTTAGGATGTAAAAGAGGATGGTAAAGTTTTCAACTCAGAGTAGTCAAAAGCTGATTTGAAAGAAATCCTTGGATTTAGGTTTTCAGCATTCAAAGACATGCTGTGTGAGTGATGCTTGCCATGAAAGCTCACTCTTGTCTTTCAATTGTGTACGTTGTTTGCAAGTGACAAATTGTTTCAGTTATGTTCAAGAAAGGAATGGGAAACACATCTGAGATTTTGAATAGCATTATTGTTTGTGGAAAGAACTTTTAACGTGTTTAGTTCAAAGTTTGCATAAAGAAGAATGGTGGAGTGAGCCCCTTCAGTTCTTTACAGCCAAATTGCCATTCATGGAAATACAGATTATCAAAAGATGAGGGGTTTTGTGTTGTTTTTTAACTATGAGAAAATTTTGTGCTGGAATAGAGAAAAATTGTTAGCTTCCCCACATGGCAGCCGTGCAGCTCATAGAAAATGTAGACTTCGTGACAGTAACCAGAGTATGCAAAACCATAAGGCACACAAGATTCCCCTTGTTTGGGGTTTCAGAATGAAAGGTTAGGAGGGCAGCAGGTTAGATTGCATAAGAGCTGCAAGACTCTGGAGAGATACTGTGTTGATGTCAGAAGGTTTTTCCCCCTGATTTTGCACTGTTTTCTGTGTCTCATGCTGCATCATAATTATATATTGGATTGTGCCCCTCTTTGACATGAATTTTTTATACCATGGGGATATGTGAAGCAATATACTGAGGCCCTGTTCTAGCAGTCTCAACACTGGGTTTCTGCTCCCCAGCGCTCCCCACTCCTGACTTTCTACTTGAGCCCAGCCTTGCTGAGCTGTCCTCCTGCAATTCCACTCCATCCCCCTCTCTCTCTTTTTTCCCTCCACAGCACTCCCCAATGTCTTTGGGCTCCTGCTGTCTGTTGGCAAGGAATAGAATCACACATTACTTTAAAGCAACATAATGTTGCGATTCCCCTTCTTTTCATCCGTGTCAATAGGTCTTGAACTATTAATGCAAATCTTCAAAATGATTCTTTTAAATTTACACTTGTTTTACATTATTTCATAATTAAGTTTTAGTGTTTAAAGAGAAGAAAGGAATAGAAGTTTTTCAAGTGATTAAATATTAATTTTATTCACATTTAACCCTAATTTACATTAAGGATGTTAACTGAAAGGCAGATCTTTTGAATTTAACGTTTTCATTTCCTTCTAGCCTCACTGATGAACAGTTAGATCTTGTCATATGTTCGTGAAGTGTAATTGTCCACTGGGATAGAAGGAATAATTGTGCTGTCTTGCACTTTCTACGATGGTCTGTTTGTGATGCTTACTGTTTCCTAACAAAACCAAACAAAAAAAAAAATCAAATAGAAAAATATTTTGTCAAAACTAAAACTGAGATTTGAAACAAAACCCTGTTTCAAACCATTATAGAGACTGTCCTGCTTCTCATACAGCTAATTACTGTTGAAATAAAAGAAAAATAACATTCTCCTTAAAAATTAATGATAGTCTTATATTTCAAATATCTTCATGTTAAAGGCTTCTCTTTTGTTCATTTGAATGAGGCTTTTGTAAGCTCTCCCTGTGTGGGTGCTTCTGTTTATGTCTTAAAAGACTGAACAAACAGACCAGGTTGAACACCTTGAAAACCCTGCACTGATACTCTGCATGCAGGTGAAATGAGGCTCTGCCCTAGGAAATACTGTGCTGCTTTCTATACATTTCATACCCACATTGCTGTTACGTGCAAACACTGATTGATTTGAAGAGACCGGTTTAATCCTAAGCAAGCCTTTTGAGGACTCTCATGATTTTTCTTACCTGTCTTAACAGGACTTCAGTGTTTTGGAAAACTGATTTCTAGGTTATTTTATTGGAAAGTGTACCAAGGGATAAAATTGATGATAAAATCTTGTATTAAATATGTGATGCATCTATTATATGCAGGTCTAGGAATTTAGGTAAATATAAAAAATTTGTAATGCCTGCAGCTACAACTAGGTGTAAACCCGGCCACTGATGTCTATTTTGATTTCCTTTCAGAGAATTATGTTAACTAAAGTGCACTTGATATCCTTCTGCTAAGATCTATAGTTCTTACCTGGGAGTTCAGGAAATGTAAAATTTATTTCTGTGATTTAAATTGCTTACAGAACCCTGGGTAAAAGTATCATCTTGGTATTGTACAAACTGCTGTAGTTTCTTCCATGCATTCAGTGTTTACACTTGCACAAGTAAAACCCTGCAAATGATACAGCCTTTGTACAGTGTTTAATAAATTATGGAACTTTGAAGACTCTTTGAGAAGTAGGGCCTGCGTGTGACTGAGCAGTAGACATGAATAAGTGTTATCCTCAAGTGTATCTTGCAGACAGTAATAGATGCTTGAACAGACAATATGAGCACTGAGTGAATGATGGTAATAACATTAAATATTTACATATAGCAAAAGCATCTTGACAGCAGAAAAGAGACTGTCTCTGCAGTAAGGTGGATAAACCCCAGTGTGATACAGTATATCTTTCTATAGGACAACTTTCTGTTAATAACTGGCAGTGTTTCTCTGTAAGACACATATTATAATCTACTGTCATACAAGACAGTTTTCAAGACTTCATTGGGATAATCTCCAGGTGTTGATGTCACTTCATACCTACTATAATGTAAAAACAGTTATGAAGTTCATGATTAAGAATTAATAATTAGATAGTAATTAAATGCTTAATATTAACCAAAGTACATTTTGACCTGTTATTAGAAGTCCAGAATCACTCTGCTTTGCTTTAGCTCAGTTTTTCATTGGATTTTCTAGCATAGGAACTGTGTCCAAAAGAAAGTTGTGCTATGGCCATGCCTGAAAGAGTTGATGAAAGCAAGAAACCTTCCTGCCCTCTCCACTGCTGAGCAGTTTCATAGGAGTAAATCCATTTTATTGATTCCAGAGTCCTTGAAGTGCAGGATACTTGTTTATGTGCCCTTGTTTTGGTTTTGGGGTTTGCAAATTCTGATTGTAGAACATTGGTATTGCTTGCACTGCACTTCTTAAAATAGGTCATGCTTGAGTTTCCATATAATTTTAAAAGGAAACTACTTTATCAGAAGCATAAGATAATGACTTAATTTTTATGCAGAGGAGCAGATGAATTTTGTTAGAAGTTTTTATCCTTTTTAATACATTCCAAATAGCTTTCAGTTATAGGAAAGAAATAAAACAACAGTGACAGTCAATTTTTTTAAAATACTCTATGAAGCTTATATTACTATGATGAACATATTTGCATTTAATGATCTGTCATGTCATGTAATTAAAACAAATTAATATTGAAAATGAAGTAAAACTGAGTACTATCAAGCCACTTTTTCTTATATGCATTTTCTTGTAACAACTGAAGAGAACATAGACCACAATTTTAAAAATCATTGCTTTAAATGATCAGTGAGGTTGTTTGTTTTGTTTTAGTATTTTATGGCAAAGATAATTCATTGGAAGTAGATACTGGAAACTTTGTTTTACTTTTTTGGGTTTTTTTGCTTATAATTCTTCCCCTGCTTACTGCTCTTGTCGGGAAGATGCTTAACAATTCCTTTTTTAGAGGTGGCTTTGGCCAGGATAGCTGTTCATAAGTAATCAGCATCATTTGAGAATATGAATAATTATGAATGTGGAATATCTAAGGCATATGACCAGTTGAGCTTTGTCCAGTCAAGCATTTCATGAGATCAAAGGACAAATACATTTTTGCAGCTTTTAAGGAAAGAATCTTAATCTTGTGAAGGAAAGGGCTGGTATATTGCAGCGGGAAAAATGTTATATTCCAACATATATGTGAATGATATGGTTTGCAAAAGGAATGTGACAGAAATGCAATATGATGTGTTTTCTTGGATGAGTTTTACTTTGAGGGAAGAAGTTTTGCAGGTGATAGCTGTTCTGAGCAGCATTCCTCTGTGACTGGAAAACTGATGTGGACTACAGAGCTAGAATGTCGATAACCTGATGCTGGTGCATGTGAGATGAGATGTTTGGTTGGGGACTGTACTAAAGATAAGCCCAAGTGGGCTTATCCCACTGCCTAAAACTTGACCCATATTCCTTGTTTGCTTCTTGAATGTCAAGAATTGGAATGTATGCAGCATTTAAATTTAAGATTGCATCTGGAATGTAGTACAGTAGCATGCCCCTGACTTTCAGAGGGCTGTGCATGTCAGGATCCTTAAGAAACAGTACCTATTTAGGGGTAGATGACCTACATGTATTTTTCAAGGCAACTGGTAGTTTAGGACCTTTTGGATTAAAACTTCTAACATGTTGATCAGGAGTTACACTAGTTTAAATCCTCTTTCTTTCTTCAAAGCTTCTGGTAGATAAAATGAAGTATTCTTGTAAAAGCAATAAAATATGACAGGTTTTCTAAAGCTTGGACAGTAATCAGTGATCATCAAACTTAGGACTTTTTTGTTCATTGTTATGTTATCTTACTCTTTTATCTGCTGTTTAAAGTAGGGGCAGTATTGATTCTTGTGGCAGCAGTTTAGGTCCTAAGGCAGGGTATGGATTAAAACACTGACAGTACATTTACAGTAAAGGCTTCCAAACTTAGTGACAGTGTGCTGCCCACTCTTGAGGGAAGCCTTTCCCAGTTGGATTTCTGAGGATTTTTCAGTAGTGCAGTATTAAGGCACTTTACATCATACTATTTGCCTGATACAATGAAAGGTTTAATCCATGTTGTTGTGTCGTTTGAATCTAACCATCAAGGTGAGAATTTTAACTCAGAATCTTCTTTCATTACACATAATTTCAGGGTTTCCTGATGCAGATACATAAATGAATAAGATTCTTCGTTCGTCCTGTAATCCTCAAGGTCTAGACCCTGTAATGGTCAGGATCTGAGCACATACAAAATGTTGCTAAAGTTTTATATTTCCTTTTTACTGAGTTTGTGGTAGGGCAATTACATTAGACAAACTCTTCAAGTGTAGTTCAGTTGCAGCCGGTATAATGTTTTCATGAGCAATGTTTTAAAAGCTATTATTCCTCCTCTTCATTCTTCCCCCTCACACTCCTTGTGGCTTCAGAATTTGGAGAATTTATTTTTATCATAACTCTAAGCATCTTTCTCTACATTTTGTGATAGAGGTTATATTTCAATCAGAACAGGCATATTTAGTGTCCTGTAGCAATAAGTGCCTGGCAGGGATTTTATATTTTCAGATTTTTTTCCTTATTCTGTAGTACACAGTTCAAAAAGTACCCTAAAATATATTATTTTATTTTAGCTTAATGAAGGTAAGCACATGAAGAGTCACAAGGTACTTGAAGTGGAGATTTAATGCCAGTAATAGGAAGCAGCTTTGTTGAGGGTCGTTTTCTACTGAAATTACTACTATCAAGTATTAATGTGTTGCTATTCATTTATGATGATAGATGTGGGTTCAGATGCAGAATTTTTAGTTTATTCATCTATATGTAAAGTGTCCATAAATAAATGGTGTTGTGTGCTAAATGTCTAGTGAACATAAAGACGTTTTCTTGCCTTTTCCTGTAAAAAGATTGTGAAATAAAAGTGCAGAGGCTCATGGCAGGGATTGCATTTGCATCCTTTTTTGCAATCTATACTTTTAACTTGATCTAAACATGTAAATTTTTTTTTTTATTGGTAGAGAGTTGTGCCTGTGTTTTATACACACATTAATTTGTATTCATCATAAAATACATTTCAACCTCCTCACAGTTTTTTTTGAGCTCAATTGCACTGCAAAGTTTAGGGTTTTTTTATAAACCTAAATGTTGAACTGTAGTCCTGATCAATAGAAGCAAAACGAGGTAATGGAGATGTGGAATGGCTGTAAACTCCACTGTAGTGATAATAAATATGGTGGCAGAAGTTTTGGAGGTGTCAACATGCAAACGAGAAATGGAAGAATGTGCAAAGTTTGCAGCTTCTAGAGCACTTTATTAAGCTGTGAAAGCAATCTAGATAAAAATAATAGTAATGAAGTCCATTCAAAACAGGGGGATGAAATTTCAAATGTGAAGTTGATGAAATATTTTCCTAAAATCAATTTCATAAACTATCCAAGCTATCCGAAGCCTCCAGTGCATGGTATAGGCTTTGAAATACGCTGGGTTTGTCCTGCCCTGCAAGGCTTTTCTCTGGTTTAGGACAGTAAGAGCAGGCTGTAATAAAACTGTATGTGATGCTTTATCAGCTATTTAAGGACGCGTGGGGTTAGTTATAAAGCAGGAGGAGGAGTCTGTCTCACCATGACCTCGCCTTGTCTGTCTGCTCTTGGCAAAGAGTGAGGCTTCTCTTCCACCCTGTGCAGACTCTGCACTCGAGCTGAATTAGCTTTTGAACTTTCCATGTACTATAAATCTTAGGAGACGGTAAAGTTAAAGTGCACGTCACTAGGTGGCACTGGTACATCGTTGTATGCCAAGTACAGTCGATCTCTTCATCTGCGTGCTGGAGCTGCCTGGA
Organism: Acropternis orthonyx; assembly: GCA_035583155.1. Taxonomy (NCBI): domain Eukaryota; kingdom Metazoa; phylum Chordata; class Aves; order Passeriformes; family Rhinocryptidae; genus Acropternis; species Acropternis orthonyx. The sequence goes on from JAWWEU010000020.1 coordinate 9,879,771, forward strand.
TTTGTAAGTGTCAAGGAAATTGTTTTATTGTTAAAGGGCATAGTGTAATATATTCGTCTCCATCCAAGGCAGCCATTTAATGCCCTGAAACATGCCCCCTCACAGCTCTGGCCTGTTGACTATGCTTATTTGGTGTAATAATTAGCAGGATTTCTCACTAACAGCGGTACTTACTAACACCTCACATTTTCTTCTGTGTTTTTGTACGTGATGGATTGTGCATTCTATGAATGAAGTTAAGCGGGTCACAGCCTAAGCCCTGTACAACACAGCTATTTTCTGCACAATAGTTCTGAATAGATACATATTAACTACTTTTTAATTCCCGAGGTGCGTAAAGCAAACAAATTTGAGTCTTTTTGTAACAGGCTATTGAAAACTTGTAAACACAGAGCAGTTAACTTGTCAAGTTAAAGAACAAAAAGTAGAAGTGGAACGAGGAACTACAGAAATTAGAGTACAGTGTCTGTACTAATGTGTTGCTTTTAGGAGCCTGTTCCAGTGCTCCATGAAGCTTTGTACAGACCTCTGCACTTTGTTCTAGAGCAGCAATTCTCCGTGTGCGTGTTAAAGGTGATCTTTCTGCTGTCATGATGTTCTGCTTGGTATGAAAACACAGATGGGAAGTCTGAGTTAAACAGTACGTGGGTTTTTTTGCACTTTCCTAGCTGGAAATTATTATGTTGAAGATTGTTCTGATGGAAATAAAAACAAAAGGCCCTTGTATAAATGCTGTGGATAGGGATCCTTGTCATGGCTCTTTCCAAATGCAGGGGCTGATAGAGTTGAGGGGTCTCAAAATTATTAGGTAATTATTAGGAGTCTTTTTTTTGTTAAACTTCTGAGTAAAAATCTGATGGAATTCTTATATAATGAATTAGTTCAACTAACAGTGGTTTGAGGCATTTGTCATAGGGAACTTCAGCTCTGCATGGAGTCCTTGAAACCTTTGTCACTTCTAGTTTAGATGGGAATTGCAGGATAAGTACTGCTAAATGTGGGTCATAAGCTCCTGCAGTTGTCTGTTACTTAATTTTAAAATCCTCCCTTTGAATATTTTTTTAAATCCTGCATTGTTCACTCTTTTTTCATTCAGCCCTTCTTGAATTCTAGTTATTGCTGAAGCAATCCCATTGTAGAAGGGGAAGTAATACAGCATGTTAAGCCAGCAAATAAGAACAAAGGTGGCTCTGGCAGCTTTCTCTTAATGTCAGTTCCTTGGCCTCAGCCTCCCTTATTAATGCATGTGAGCTGCTGTCACTCAGATGGTTTTAACACAGACATGCAGACTACATGTCAAAAAGGATGGCCTAGATTTTTGAATTTCAGGTTGAGAATATCCCAACATACAAAACCACTGTATCAAATTATAAAATGGTTGACTCCAGTCCGTGTAGACATTCTGAAGGAAAAGAAATTTATTTGTTCTTGTCTTTGACATATCCTCTAAGGAAGCAAAAGAGTTTAGAATTTTAAGGTGTCAGCAATATTTTCATTTGGGTGAAGACTTTCCTGTGTACCTTTAATTTTATGACAGTTCTGAACAATCCTCTTTGTCAAGTTGTACTTCGGTATTAGGATTATTTTTGTGTGTGTATTTGTTTTTATAAGGGGTTTTACCTTTCCTCACCATCCCTCTTCTGGTTTACATGCTTGTACTGTTTTACTGTGGGCTTTTTGATGATGTTCTTATATAACATACACAAATATTTACTTAAAATACATTCAGTGATTATTTGGCACTTTTTCCTTATTGGGTCATTTCATGGATTCAATTTTGAGTGTCACCACACAGTTGATTAAACCTGCCTGTATTTTCCTGTCAGCCTGGTACAGCTTTAGTGTCTGGTGTGGGTTGGTGTGGCTGCCTCTCTTCTTCCTTGGGTTAGACAACGAATCCAAACAATTCTAGAATGAGTCAGTACTCTTGATAGGAATTGTTCATTTATTAACTTTTTCAGAAGAAATATTCAGTAGTAGAAGTCTGGGATTTTTTTTTTTTTTCAGCAGAAGGGAGCAAGTAGGGCAGAGGAGGTTGTGTTGAAATCTGGAATGGTCTTCTATGTGCCAACCTCTCTTGTTCACCTTCAGAAATCTAGGTTGTATTTGATAATAGCGTGGAGAAGAGAAGAGGTGATTTTGAAAAAGACTTGTCATTACTGTACTACTTTGCATTCTCTGAATATGAGCAGAGGTAGCAACAGGACTATCTAGAATCTTAGACCAATTAAGAAGATCAGTGTATGGGAAGAAAGGACAGGCAAAAGTTTTTTTCCCTGAATGAATGTACAGGGAAGACTTCAGAAATAATTTTTATTATGTCCATTTTAGTTGAATAGTGCTGCTCTGCAAAATTACAGCAAGTGAGGGGAAAAGTTAACAAGAAATAAGGTCTGTATATGCAAATAATAGAAATGAAAACTGGAAATTAAGTATTAGCTTTTTCAAGAGTCAGAACTGCTTTATTAAAACAGCATTATTTGAAAATGTAGTTCTTAAGTTTGCTCAATAAATGTATTCTTAAGTGAAATGTTGATTTGCATTATTAAATTCTCCTGGATTTGGCACAAAGGAAACAGCTTTATAGATCTACTTCTTTCACTGCGTATCAGGGCTCTCTTGTATTTTAGTATACCCTAACATGATTTTACATTATGCAAAGCCAGTTTAAAAATAAAATGTGAGTGAAAGACAATGAGTAGACCTTCTTTTAGCTGTAGTTTAACCTTATGATAGTACTGCAAATGTTCCCAGCACTATGAAATACAACATCCCAACAAACTCTTAAACTTTTTTGAATTGTGAGGCATAAGAGAATTTCTAACACCATCTTTAGGACTTCAATAAAATATATTCCTAGAGAAATAGACCAGGGTCTCCTGATTCACTGACCGCTGGTGACTGGCAAAGTGATGAATCAAAACCAAACTGAGGAATGAGGTGCATCAAACTTTCAATCAGTGTGGCTTTGCTGCCTCCAGTTTATTTGGTTAGGCTGTATGTGCAGAACTTCTGAAGGAAATATGGATGACTCATCATAGTCTGATGGTCTAAACAGTTTGGGAACCACTGAACTAAAATGTATCATTTAGAAAAACTTCTGAGCTTGAAATACGAAAGCATTCCCATGAGGGAGAATTCATCTTGCACAGTGGTATCTCCTCCAATTCTTAATTACCCTTTCTTTTAAATTGTGCTCCTTGTTTCTGGTCTGAAGTTGCCCAATGTTTCAGACCCTGAATTTTTCAGATTGTTGGCTGCCAACTTAATATTTAAATGTTAGCTTTCTGTTCCCCATGTGGCTTATTTCAGAGACTGTGAACAAAACAAAGCCTTCAAGCTAAATAAAATTAAACAAGTTTGAATTGTTCACTATGAGGTGTTTCTTTAAATTATTTTTATTACAAGAAAATCCTCTATTTTTCAGCAGCCCAAAGAGCAATATCCTTCTTGAATTTATATGCCAAAATTCAACAGTATTTCACTAGTAGTTTTCTTCTCATGAAATTGAGGCAACAACTGTAGTTTATTGTTTTTCTGAGTGTTACCATCATTTGACTGATGGTGTAGTATATGGAAAATCAGGAAATTGGTATGTTAAAAATACAAAGCAGTGGCTGTGCATTAATTACACAGGTCACTCTTATAAATCATAGAATCATCAAATACCAGCTTGTAAGGGGACCTCAAGGATTATCTGGTCCAAATGTGTAAAATGTTGCAAATTGCACTTTTCCTCACTGAACAGTCTCATACAAATATTGATATGTTAAATTCATGTACATACTGTGATCTCTAATGTATATGTCCTTGAAAATAGTTTGTAAAATGATGGAACTGTGTTAACACTGTACCACTGTGTATCTTCAAAAATGACGTCTCAATGGTTTTGCTGTTTTGGAAAGACAGTGACAATTTGTAATGACACTGAATTCACTGTAACCATGATAACACATTGGTGATGGTTGCCTTTAAATTGTTCTGGGGAGAGGAGGGAGAATTGCACAAAGCTTCCGCTCAAAGGCTCCTCTAGTGTGAGAAATGTTTGAAGGAAAATTTGAGTTTATCATGTCCTTGAAAAGGACAAAGCACAAAGATTCAAGAGCAGAGACAAGAAGTATGGCAGTGTTTGTGCAGCCAGACCCCAGGGGACGAACAGACCCCTTCTTTCTGTGCATTCTGCTGCAGTGATCTTGTTAATTGTGGCATATACCCTGAAGAATTGTCTTGTAACTACCACCTTTAAAATACACCGACTGTGTGTCTGGTGAAATGTGACTAACACAAAAGAAAAGTGTTCCTGGAATACAGTTCCTTTTATCTGCAAGACTTTCAACCATCTTCCTGTCTTCTCATTCTGGAGTGAAGAATACAGTTATATATTCTGTGAATATGTAATTCTGGTGTTTTGAAAGGCCATAAAGGTCTTTAAATTTCACCAAGTTTGTAAGTGCTTTTAGACTTTCATAGTGCTTATTGTGCTAATAAAATCTCAGCAAAATAATTTGGTTCTGTAAAAATATCAAGAGTCCAAAATTTTGTAATGGACTACAAAGATGCTCAAATGCTGTGTAATGGGCATGACAGTTACAGTGTGTGAAATTTAATGCTCTAGCTCCTTATTGATCTTCCTTGTAGCTGATTGCACGGCACATGCATTTGCACTTAACACCTGCTCTTTCTACATTAACACTGTCTTCAGCAGTGTTATCAAGGGGACTTCAGAAGTTGCATTGGATGCTAAACTTAAGTATGTAAGGAAATATCTTTATTTTTCAAGTATCCATTTTCTTTTAACTTTACTTTTGAATGCTTTTTCTTTTGGGTGATGTTTTAACACTTAAGGTTTTTTCCCCCTCTTTTTTGCAGTATTTTTATTACACAATGGTTGCTTCTACCATTACTTCTCAGTATATATATGTATGGACCAGAAATCCTGCGAGGCTTGTTATTTTCTGGAAATGATGAAGAGCTGTAAGAAAATTAATTGCATCTTTGATGTTGCTGATGGTTCTGAAAAACTGTATTAGTGTGACCTGCCTGTGATTGTGTTTGAAAGTTCTTTGTATCTACAGAAGTTACAGGACTGTTGCAAAGGTTCTGAGTCTGCATTTCAAGCTGCACCAGCCCTTGGGTTTCATTACGGAGGTGCTTGGTCCATTCCGTGGTTGTTGGTCAGCGTGTTTGCTCTTACATTAATAAGATATCGAACCTCAGTGAAGTTTGTACAATTCCATGTTGCAGATATGCAATACTTTCCAAAACAATGTGGTGATTCTTAATGTTTCTTTCTATTTCCTTGTATCATTCAAGGAGAAAAGTCACCGTGTCAGTATTGTTTTCCATTCCTAAGCCTACTATGCAGCTCCTAAGGCTACACAGCTCTACTGCCCTGCTTCCTGGTAATAGACTTTTGTAGGAGTTGGGCAATGTGAGTATCTTCATGTCATTAGAACATGAGAGGTCTACAGACAGCAATACCAAATGTATCTTTGTTTCAACATTAACCCTTGTTATAAATTATGTTCTTATTTTATCTGCTTTTAAACTTTATTGAGTCTTTTCTCTGTCCAACATTGGTGTTTAGTATTTCATAGCTGGTCAAACCCACTTGGTTTCTTGGGGACTGGGTGTGTATTTTTGCTACATGATGCAGAATCAGTTATTGGTGACAGTCACTAAGGTTTCTGTCTGCTGATTCTTTGGACCTGAGCTGGTTAAGAACTGCTCAATTAAGAAATCTAGTTTCTCAGCAGGTATTGCCTTTTTTAAAGAAACAATCCAAAGAATGGCATGCAAAAGTACCCCAGTGTCCTTATTTATTCATTGTGAATCACGACCATGTTGAACTAAAAGTATTCACTGTTTTAAATATTTTCTTAAGTACATGCATGGTCTTGTGTCCATATGTATAAGAAAAAAACTAAGATGTGGAGATCTGATTGAAACTTGATCATTTTCTCACTGAATACATACAGCTGACCCATTTACCAGCTGGTACCTGCTGGAAGACAATGCACAAATGGTAAGGAATAAGAAATGGATGATGGCATCAAGATGCTTGAAGTGATGGTAGAAGAACCAGAAGTTTACTGATAGTTATACTGGGGAGGCTTAAGGACATTTTGTCATCCCAAAGTGTGTTTGAACTATTTATCGCTTCACATTTTTATTATGATTACTTAAAGTGCTAATCTATGTGTGACAAACAACTGGGTAAGGAAATTGCCAGTTCTGTTCCATTAACAGTCAATGGCCAAAGGAACAATGTTCCTGTAGGTTAAAACAGCAATTAAGGGGCCCTTAACATGGCAAGGCAGGGAGAGGGGATACTGGCAGCAGACATTTTTCACACATTGCTAAGGTGCTTCAGTGCATAAATTAACTTTTAATTCAGTTACATCAGTTGAGTATGTTGTGCATTTGCGTGACTGGTCTGTGTGAACCAAAATCTGGGCCTCTTGATTTATGAGAAAGGGTAAGAGAGGTTGAAATTAGTAAGCAAAGCCAAACAGTACAGTGGAAGCAAAGAATATCCAACAGGCTTGCAGACAGCTCCTCAGGTACAGGTGCTGGTGTTGGACCTGAGGTCTTTGCAGGGCAAAGACTGTTCATTACGTAATGTTTTTCATTCCCAGATCACTTGAGCTGCATTTTGCTACTTTTGTAACTGAGCTAATTTGTTCAGTGGGAGAACAGGATTCATTGTGATCATAATAAATAACAAGCATACCTTATTGCAGTATAATTGGCAAATGGATATATGGGACATGAAATATAGAGATATAGAGACATGAAATATAGAAAAATAGAGAGTTATAGATAATTTTAATATGAGTTTATATAGAATAACAATAATGCACATTTTTGCCCTGAATATGAGAATGTTTTTGACATATAGTAGGGAGTTGGGGAGAGCAGCTTATAGTATGCCAAGTGTGGTAGAGTATGGTCATATGTCTGCCAGTATTTTTGGCAGGCTGGATTATAGAAGAATGTAGCACAGACAAGGCTTTTGGTAAGTCTTGAGTGTAATGAAGGGTAGGCTGAAAATACAACTTTTTCACGTCAGTAAATGGTGCTATAAAATTGGCCAGTCGCTTAAGATCTTTTGATGAGTGGAATTTACAGAAATAATTTGAAGAAAAAAAAAAATCTGAAATCTAATATATGTGATAATGGAGAAATAAAAGCTGTAGTGGTACACTTAGAAGGTTTTTTTTATTACTGTAGGTTCATTTCTGACATAATTTGTTTTAGTGAGCCACTCGAATGATCTTCGTAGCTATGACTTTTTAATAGCTAACACTTGGGAAGCCTTGTAGTTTAAACAAATATCAACTTCAAAATCACATTCCTTCCTTAAGAAACTATCCCAATTTTATTTTATTAAGAAAAACACCCCAAAAACACAACATGTGAAAGACTGTTAAGAGGTAAAATTGTGGAAGTTCCTGTAAAGTGGTGGCTTTCTTCTAGATGAGGTCTTACTATTGTGTCGTAAAATTTTTGCTATATAAAGTATTTAATCTTCCTCCTTTATAAAGCCATTGAGCTCTCACTTCAGAGCACTAGCCCTTTGTTTCATGCAGAACCTGAAATAAATCCATGTTTTATTATAGTTGATTTAAAAACAAAAAAGGAATGAAAGTGAAACACAGGGCCTAATATATGTTCTTATGTGGGGAAAAAAGCTAGTGGAAAGGAGAGATTTTTTGGAAAACCTAAGGTTTGTGTCTGTACTTGTGTTTCAGATCCTTCTGTCACAACAATAGGCATTCTCAGAGTACCTTTCTAATCTGATAACCTTTTGGAAAACAAAAGACTGTTGGGAAAAACACTACTGGAGATGGAGATGGTAATTTCTTACGCTCTGAATAGAGACCCTTTTTTTTAGGATCTACCCCAGAAATTTCTGCAAACACATTGAACGGCATTGAAAAAAAAGAAACAAACAAACAAAATTTAAAAATTGAAGTTTTTCACTAGTTCTGGTCCCAAGTAATTATTCTCAAAAGTGTAAAAACTGCAACAGGCAGTTAGCAAAACTTTTTAAAATTAAAAAAATGGCCAATTTTTAAGACCTTCTGATGAAAGGACTTAAGGCAGAGGGGCTGTTGCAGGAGATGATGTTGCAAAGCTGCTGTGCCTTCCTTTTGCAGCCTCGCCTCCAGCAGTGTGGTGTTCCCTTCTTTAGCCCCAGTGAGATTGTCAGATTGAGACATGAGATAGGTAAAATTCAGCCTAGAGAAAATGTTCTGCTTTCTTTTAGCTCTCTTTGCTGTAAGGTTGGGTGAAGTGGAGTAAAAGAAGAACATTTTCAATCTGTCTTTATGGAAATAATAAAAAAATCATTGATGTGATGAAATTAAGGGAAAATTAGGTGGGACTTCAGGTCACTGTTATACGAGTCAGAAAATGCAGTTATTTTGGAGGCAAGAGTGCATATGAGTACATAGAATTGTTTTACTGGTTGTGCTGTTTTCTCTGCGTAAATATCTAAGAATAGTAAGTTAGTTGAACACAGGTAGTTTGGATTTATTTGAATTGTCTCCTTTCATGTATCTTTTTCATAGCATGATTCATCTTTTCCTTCATTCTATGTAATGCTGATTGTAAGGTCTAAATAAGTAATCAGTGGCTGTAAGAAAGGTTGCTTGCATCCCCTCAGAGGCTGGGAATGTCTGTTAGAAGTTTCAAAAGACGGTCTTTTCTGAAAAAAAAATAAAAATCCTTTTTAGGGAATAATGAAATAGACTTTTCCAGAATAGTGAGTTACAGTCAGACTTCTTGGAAGGCTAGTTTGAATAAAGTATTTATTTTAACTGCTTATCAGACTGAGTTCTTGTTGTAACTAACATCGTTTCATAGGCACTGCTCTATCTGTCTGTGTCTTGGTCTTATGTGACTGACTGGTTTACACCTGTATGAGATGGTGTTCCAGGTCCAGAGAGATTACTTGGTGTAATGAAGCTGACATTTTCCCAAAATTCGTGAAATTTGATGCAGGGCAGTAAACAGGGTTATCTTTTTAGAGGTGAATGCTACTTGGCAGAGACTTAAGTCTCTCTTGTGTTATCAACTGCAGTTTCTTCAATGAATTCTTCATTGTGTTTTATGCCAAGTACTGAATGGGGAAAAAATAAGCTTTTGCCTAATGTTTTCAGTGTTTTATGTTGTGATATTGTAGCCTGAAATTTGTTGTTGGAATTAGTTTCATTAATGTTTCAGTGCAATTTCAATGAATTTAGTTTTTATAGTGTATTGTTTCGGACAAGACAGTGATCTGTAAATTGGAAAATAGCTATTGTCTTCTGACTTGTTTGATGAGGAAACTAAGTGGGAATTTTATGTTGGAAACACTAAAGTCTTCATAAGCCTTTATAGCCTGGATATTGAACGTCTGTCTTACAATTAAGAGAAAAATGAAACCTTTTGAGAACAGTATTGACACCCTGCAGGGAAAAATGTCAGCTGAAAAACTTTCACATTGTCATGCTTCTTGGTCAGAAAATGTCATTAAGTACCATCTTTTCCTTATACCACTTAATTTGAAAATAACAAACCATGTGTGTGAGTAACATAACTGCATTTGGCATCACTGCATTGGGCATTAGTGCTTCTGACCTTCACTGAAGTTATCAGTCAGGTGTAAGAGCTTCAGGAACACTCACAGCAGCTTACAAAGTAAGTATTTGCAGAGGTTTTCTCCTGCCTGAAGGCCCAAGTAGATCACTTAACAAGGTTTCTAAAGCAGTGCACAGTGCATGATGACATTGTAGGGATGGTGCACATAAGATTGTTTTTCATGTATTGACACCACTAATGTACATATAAAAATCACTTTTTTTTTTAAGTGTAAGGAACATAAGCTTGATACCTGAATAGAGTGCTACACTGTTAATTTTAAAATGTAAATACCAGATTTAGAATAATGCTTTCTTTTAAGATGCCTGGTACCTTCAAGTAAAGTCAATTTTTAAATTTTTATTTAGGGATTTATGTGTTTGAAGAGCTGATAAACAATGCTTATGTAACAGTACTTAGGTTTACACATCAGCCAGCTGGTATAACCAGATCTTCAGTTTTTCTTCCCCCCCCCC
>JAWWEU010000020.1:9889973-9923046 GCA_035583155.1 Acropternis orthonyx
TTATTTTTTTTTCCCCCCCCCCCCCCCCCCCCCCCACTTTTTGGAGGTATCTGTGAGTAGCTTGATGTTTTTGACATCTGTGTGACAGCTTCTTGCATAAGAGATGAGCAGCATGTTATACCACCCAGGTGTGTGTATTAGGCTGCACATCAAGCTGAAGAGCAGCACTTAGCCAGATCTGACAATCAAATGTGAACTAGTACTACCTATACACAGGAGTGCATTTTAATGTTGTGTGCTTTTTGCCAAGAGGCTGGTACTTGACAAAGAAATTGTCAGAATCTCTCATCTTCCCACCTTTTTTTTTTTTTTTTCTTCCTACAGAGGTGAGTCCATGTTGAAATGCCTTCCCCCCCCCCCACCCCGCCCCTGCAGTTTAATATGGTTTATTTTACAGCAAATAAAGCCAAACTAATGTTTTCAGCAATTTCATGTAATAAAATTCTGGCAAGATTTTAGTAGTAGAGAAGTGTAACTGTTTTAGAATATACAGCAAATCAGCATGTCATTTTCTGCCAGCTTAATTAGAAGGTACAATATGTTTGGTTTCACCAATGACTTCGTGGCCATAACATGCCAACAGCCTGTCCCCAAAGAAAACTGGGGCCACAGAGAAGTTTCAGTGCTAGTTCAGGGATGTCAGAGCTGCTCTTGGGCTCCTTACGAGTCAGTGCGCAGCACACTGTGAGTGTGGAGATGAGTAAGGGAGAGACACCTGCCCTTACTGTATTGTTTGACTGATCTATAAACCTCAAAACCCTCTACACTTCCTCATGATTTTAAGACTGTCTCATCTTCCTTGATGCTTAAATTTGAATAAATGGAATTCATTGTCATAGAATACACAGTTGTACTATTAATAGTTCAGCTTTCCTTGTTTATGTGTTGTTTCTTTTTTTTTTTTTCCTTTTTAAATAAGATTGCTGGAGTAGGGTAGATCTGTATTGACCTAATTAGGCAACCCAAAACAAGGATGAAGAGGGGAATGTAGAAGCAAAAAAAAAAAAAAAAAGTATATTTTTTTTCTTGAGAATTAATTGTTTGTCTATGGAATACTCCATTTGCAGTAACATTTAGGTAATGAAATACATAGTTTCCATATAACTTGGTTTATGAAAGTGTTAGTGATACCTTTTTTAACTTATTCTGTGTTTCCTTTTGTATTATACCCTTACCATTCTTGTAAAAACTGTATTTCATTCCCATCTGGTCTTGCTCTTACAACATAAAAGTATTGTGTGAGTGCAACTTCAGCCATTTTTTGTGATAGTGTTTATGTCATTGAAAATATTGCAATAAAAATAAGAATTTGAGTCCTTTTACCTGAAATATTTAAGCATTATGGCAGATGTAGTTTTATGATCTTTGAATTGTGTTTCTGTAAGTCAAAATTAGTTAATAATCAGAGTTTGTAAAAAGCCATCCTTGCAAGCTAAAAGAAAGAAATCAAGGAAACAGTGTATTAATTTTCAAGGCCAATACTTGCACTGTAACAATTTTTACACTGTTGTTAATCTGTAGTTATCAGGTTGAGTTAGTCTGTGGGTAGATAAATGTGGATGGACCTGTCATGGATTGGGATTGTTTGATTCCAAAAACCTGATGGCATGTTTCAAGTGTCTCTTGCACTTTCCAAATCTTTAGCTACACAATTAATTGTGCAGTGCATCAAAAATTCTAATTCAATTAATGAAATTATGAAAAATGGGGATTGGGGAAAATCCGGCTTTTGTTGTCTTCAAGTTCTCACCTTTCTTTTCTGCTCCATCTGCAGTGCATTTAAGCACATGGATTTTGATCAGTGTAGTAAGGACTGACTATCTAAAAAAGAATTTAGGATTAAAAGTACTCATGTGCTCAGAAACTCCCTAACCTGATTTACTGCTTTGTCAGTAGAGAAGTTCCACTGACTTTTTGCATCTGTTTTTCCCTATTTAATTTTCCAGAATTTAAGGTATAACAGGAATAATTGCACCTGTTTTGTCATTTTAATACAACTACTTTTATACCTCTCTGTTTATATCTTGGTTTTTGTCTAATCTTCTATCTCAATTTTACCCCTCCAAAACAGAAAAAAAAACTTCTTGAAGAACTTGGAGAGAACCGACTTCCATACATGACTCCAGCCGATGCCGATTTCCAGCAGCTGGTAATGTATTTCTTTTAACTTGTTTTAAACTGAAATGGCTGTTTGCACTGAACAACAAATAAATCTTTCTTCAAAGAGACACTTTGAAATCTGATAGGAAAAAAGGTGTCCTGATGGCTGATAATGTACTTCAGGTGATGTGAAGTAAGATCCCTAGAAACTGGGATCTTCGTGAATGAGAAATTGGTGAACTTCATTTATTTTTAGAGTTGTGCCCTGAGTACCAGGTAATATGTGTAACAATTAATCACAGTTTCTCATGCTTTGTTGAAAAAATACGTCACCATTCTTTTTTTCCCTGAGCTGTGCAGAGACCTATCCTTTATAGCTCTTGTTTGGCAAAATAGAGAGAATATTAACATAGAAATTCGAATTTTGGGGGGACTTAATTCTACTTCCAAACAACAAGTAACTATTAAGACTTGGCTTACAGAATAAACTGTGTAAACTGTAATGCCTCAAATGAAGCCAAAGAAAAGTAAGATCAGGCTCTGTAGACACATGAGTAGTAAACCAAATGAGTGTATGGAAAAATATAATGAATTAATAGCATTTCCTGCATCTATCTTGGATCTTTCTAGATCAGCTACAAAACACAGGGTAGGTTCAATCAGATCAAATTGGAACACTGTAAGATGAAAAGCATAAGAAACAATCTTGTAGTTTGAACAGCTACAGCAATCATGCTTATATTACAGGTGTGTTGTCTTTCTTATATTGATGTATGGCTGGGGAAATTTGTAAGAGCTATACAGATGGATTTTATTATTTTCTATTTGCAAAAAGCCAAACACATTCTTTTCAGTCTTAAACTCTTCCCCCTTTTAAGACTCAGGCAGCTGACTTGTCTCCTTTCTAGCCCTGTTGCATCCCCTCCTGTTTGTTCTGTTCTCTCTCTGGTGCTGCCTAGAGCTGCTTTGTCCAGCATCTGTTTCTTTTCCCATCTTTGTAAATTCACATTCTCCTGGAGCTGATGTGAAAAAAGAAGGTGGAGCCAAGGCTGCCCAGGTGGCATCTCATTTGCCCAGTATCAGTAACCCATGAATATAGAAGACAGGGGGAACAAGATAAGCAGTGAAATCAGACTTGTTCAAGCCTTAATAACATTTAGATACATTCTTTTTGCAAACATAGAATTATACTTTTTAGGTAGTATATGTGTGCATGCTAGGTGTTTTTAAGTATACATGATGATCATAAGCATCCCCAAGTACCTTTTAAATTCTGAGGTGGTTATGAAACATTACTTGTATCACAGCTGTAGAAATTACATGTTCCTTGATGTTTAAATGCACTGCAGATGCAGAGGAGAAGAAGGGTGAGAGCTTGAAGACAACAAATTGCAAAGTAAAATATCATATACAGTTTACTTTTATAGTCTGTCTTTCCTGGAGAGACCTGCCTTACTCCTTTAAGAATCCACCTCAGATAAAGCTGCATTCTTTGAACATGTTGAAAAGGTTAGGTAGGATGCAAGTAAAAGAACTGCCATATCCTGTCAGATATGGAAGTTCACAGCCTGAACAGGAGTTAGAAATTCCATAACAAGAACTTCACTGACATCCTCTTTCAATGTGTCTTGCTTGATGAAGGATTTTAGAAATGGACCCCAAGCCCATAGTCTGAAACAATGTAATGTTTAAAGCCAGTTCTGAACAATAAAAAGGCTCTTAACAAGACAATTTACAAATATTTGAAGTACAAACTATCATTTCATGATGCATGTGGCAGTTTGCTTATCAGGGGTCCTGATTGCTGATTTCTAACTTTATGTTGTCACTTGGGTCCTTAGGATGGATCTCTGTGTTGATTATCACCATTAGAAGTGACATCCTCTATATATTTAAAATCTTGTGTGCAACATTCACATGAAGATTTGACCATCAAATGTGCTTTTTTTTTTTTTTGTCCTGTAGCTGCCAGCAATGTACCTACTTCTTTCAGAGTGAACAGTGAATTGACCTTTAATACTTGCTGTCAGAGTTACAACACAGAATACACGATTCCTCCCCATCCCCCCGAAACAACAAGGTGTCCACTGTGAGCCCACCATTCACCCTGGCTCTGATCCCTTAATGTTTTCCTTGTGTGGGGCATAGCACAGTCACTGCTTGGAGATTTAAAGAAGACCAAGCTGTTTTCATGTGATGTGTCGGAAATGTGTTTCCACTTCCTGATTTCTTTTGAGATATCAGGGTGGGTTTTTTTCTCTTTAAGGTGGAATTCTAAGTATACAGTGTGGGACTTCATGATAAAATAGTGCTTAAGCTTGTGATCTTAAAACACAGCCCAAAGGTAACACCCCTCTGACCTGGCTGGCAACAAAATGTGCAAGGCATTACTCTGCAGTTCGGGAGGGAAACACGATGTTGTTACCTTTGTAAAATCCGTGTACTTCCTTTCCAGTGCATGTTTTCAGGCACTTAATTACTTTACATCATATTGTTATTTCCTTCCTTCTGTTTCTAATAATTGTAATTTCACATGTGCAATTCATGTCAGAAATTCAGTATATTTATAGTTTCATGTAAGTGGTTTAAAAATACGTGATATTAATGACTGTTTAAATATACCATAGTAGCATATGTTATATGGTAACTGATTCATCTGACCTGAGTATGTCCAGTGTACAGAATTATTTATAGAAATAGTGGTATACTGCTATTAAACTGTTAGTGCTCTTTCTTTTATATATGGCATTTGCATAATGAAATAAATAATGCAGTAATAATATTCATTTGTCACAACATATAATATTCTATCATTATTAAGTATAACTGTGGAAGAATATTTATGATTCCCATCAGTCTGTCCCCACATATCTGACTGCAGCCTGTAGCTGCAAGTCTGAGATTGACAGTTCCTGATTTCAGTAGTTGTTTATAAGGATTTTTTCACTGCACTGTTCAAAGGCTGGAGATGCACAGCACTGATTGAAACAAACAGGACAGTTCAGGACCTCTAAAGGAATCATTTTGAGCTTTTGACAAGCTCAGGTGAATTGGCTTTTATCAAGTTTGGATGCAGTTCTTTGAATGAGAGCTGGGATCCAGCGTTCTGTGCTGGGGATTGTAGAGGGGCTTTCAGACAGATACCTGGGACTGTTTCCAAGCTTGGTATTTGAAGTTAAGCATGTAAATACAATTGTCAGGAATTATTATTATCTGTAGACACTGTTACAGGTTTTTTCCTCTCTCTAGCAAGCTAGTTTTTGGAAATCCCAAGAATGTGTAAAGAAGGGGAGTTAGCTTCACTGTAAAAATGTCACTAGAATAGGGGCAAGGTTTACAGACAAACTAAGATTTATTATGTGTAATCATTATTTTTAAAGTAGGCTCCCTTTTATGTTTCCCTTTTTAGTAGAAACAAATGATCCTATAAAGCCAACTCTTCAGTGTTGTAGGATAACTGTGTTATGATGCAAAGCTCTTTTCATGCAGTAGAAAATGTGCCTACAGACTTACTGCCTGGTTTGCGTTTTTTAAAGGCACATTCTTTGGTTTTTCAAATTAATTTCCTGAAAGGCAGGTTCAAATGAGACTTGGAAGAAGATAGTACTAATAAAGTGGGTTTGAGTTGTACCAGAGAGAGCCACAGATGGACTGTAGGTCAGTGTGTTGCTTTGTGCTGGTGACTTTTTTTATTTTTAAAAGCACTTTGAACATAAGATATTAGGTTAGTAAAAGTTTTGATAGATCAGTTTTGTGCATCCATGTGCTCTTGCCCCCTTGTCTAATGCCTTCAGATTTTAGTTTACCTTAATGTTTTTTCCCACACCACTGTCAGTACCTGTCTTTTCCCCACACTAGTGACTAATTTCTGGACAGAAAGAAATAGGTGTGGTGGAGTCCTTTGGAGCTTCACACTTGCTAATTGACACTTGATACACTCACACTGCAGCCTTTCCCTTACTAAAGGCACTAGTTCACATCTGTTTCTTTTATTTATCTATGAATTTTAATGAAATACAAAAGAACTCATTCTTTTTAAAAACTTATTCTCTAGCCTTTGTCCAGTTTGCCAAACAGTCTCAGCAGTAGTTAAAGCAGATTTACAGGCAGCCAATAAAAGGTGTGATTATGTGATATTTGCTTCCTTAGAAAACCAGATTAACAAAATAAAATTATTCAAGCCTTCCTGGAGTGGGAAGCAGTATTGTGCATACCAAGCAAGAGGCTGCTGATTAGCAGTGTTATACCTTGCTGGGAGTTGTTGCCTACACACACTGTTGGATTCTGAACTCCAGCTGATACCAGAGCTGGTGTGGTCAGAAGAGGATATGAGGAAAAATTACAGGTAGGGGTCTGTGGAGGAAAGTAAGTTGGGAAATTTTCTGTTATCTAAAAGGGGAACTTTTATGTAAAACATGAGAGCTGATTGGCAAGCACTGAGGAACGTGAAAATAGAAAGGCCCAATATGTCAAGGACTGTTTTGAAGACAGACACGCAATGCAATTTTTTTTTTTAAATTTACATTTTCATTTTATTACTTTTTCACAAAAAAAAGTATTGTTATGTAAAATTATTTGAGTTTATCATGTAGCCTTGTAGAATTCTGTACATTAGAATGAAACAAAATGGTCTTTGCAACCATTGCCAAAGGAAGAGTTGCTTTCTTACTGCTTGAGATTCTACTGTTTGTAAAGGTAGCATGATCTACAGATTCATCAGGTGAGCTTATATGTTCTACTGATTTCTGCCAGAATACATTTATTTATTTATGTATTCATTTATTTGCCCTGGTGATACTCTCTGGTTACGGGCCACTGGTACATATCCACAGCTTATGCAATATATTGATATATGAAAATAAAGTAACAAATACTGGCATTTCACCATATTCTGGACTCATGCTTGATAATTTGGCAACCTAGCCCTGTCTCTTCAATATATGAAATATTTTGATTCCTGTAAAAAGAATAATTATTTTCCTATTTTTGTTGTTTGGTGTTTTTTTTCTTTTTCTCCTTTAGTGGAAGACCAAATATACCAAGCTGGTTTTCAGAAAATCTGATACAGTACCTGAAGAGCTCCATCAAATGGTACAAAAAGGCTTTCTGACCTTGCGAGAACATGGTTGTTTCTTTCAAGATCTTGTAAGGATCAAAGGAAAAGATTTTCTTACTCCAGTGTCTCGTATATTAATTGGAAACCCAGGATGCACTTACAAGTACTTGAACA
This sequence comes from Acropternis orthonyx, assembly GCA_035583155.1. Taxonomy (NCBI): domain Eukaryota; kingdom Metazoa; phylum Chordata; class Aves; order Passeriformes; family Rhinocryptidae; genus Acropternis; species Acropternis orthonyx. The sequence goes on from JAWWEU010000020.1 coordinate 9,897,304, forward strand.
CAAGATTATTTACAGTTCCTTGGCCTACTGAAGGTTATGATATAAAATATTGCAGTCCTCAAATACATGATGCTTGTAAAGCATTAATCAGACTTAATGACTACTTGCACATTGAAGCAGTCAAGGCATTACAAGGACAAAATTTGTTTGAGACCAAAGAAATTAAAGATGCTGCTGTAACAGATAGGGAGCAAAGTTCTACTTCTCTTACGGACCAAGGGTCTATTTCAAAAGATCAAAGCGGTGTTTGTGTACCAGAGGATGACTCCGTGAGTCTAGAGAAGAGAACATCTTATAACCTGACTTTATTAAATTATATGGATCCGCTGCAAATGCTGTACTTGAAACAAGAACCGTATTTTGGAATGGGGAACATGGCAGTGAGCTGGCACCACGATGAGAATCTGGCTGAAAGGTCAGCGGTTGCCGTGTACAGTTACAGCTGTGAAGGTGAGTGGTGGCAGCTGAGCCGTCCTGGACATACCTTAAATCCCTGCAGCTCTTCCCTCTTCCCTTGTGTGTGTGTACTTAAGCGCACCTGCATGCCAGTCTGGACTTGTCACGTGCTTCTGAATGCATTGTGGTACCTTTTGTATTTGAGCCTTATCTTTATTTTCACTAAAACCTGTACAAAGTATACCTGTGTTTACTGGCTTAGCAGTTGTTCTCTAAGTAGCTTTAAAAATTGGTATAATTAACTTCCTGACTAAGAGCCAGGAAATCAAAATCTGTCAAATTCCTTTTTCAGGTTAATGCATGTGCATGTTTTCTATCCTGTAAAATGTTTCATTGTAGTTGAGATCACCATTTTTATGGTGTTATTTATCATATACAGACTTGCTTCTGCTTTATGCTGTTTTTACTACTCTTCTTTCTTTGGAAAGATCATTTTCAGTTGGTTTTGGATAAAAGTATTACTATATTTATTCGGAAGTAAGTGCATTTTGTCTAGGCACGCTGTAGTGTTAATGCATGTTTTATGCAGGACTTGCCAACATTTCTGTAGTTGGGAAGGGTGGACATTTTCCATTAAAAGAACTGTTGTCTGACAGGCTTTGGATTTTTCTAATGACTCTCAGTTTTGCAAGGCATAAGATTAGAATTTAGACACTTGATTTGAATTTGCAAATGCTTTGTTATGTTTCATAATTCACAGTGGATTTTTTGTTCTTCCACAAGTCCTTTGATGTTTGCTTTAAAACATGGGAAGAATTCACGGTGACTTTGGTAGGTTTTGGCTAAAGACTGTGATGTAAAAATAATAGTTTATAGTTCCATGTGCATTCTCTTACTGGTTTTGTTATTAGTTTTGAACTGTGGGTCACTTGGTTAGTTAATGTACAGCTGAAGTAATATTATTTACATTCTCCTGGGCATAAAACATCAGCTGGTTTACCAAACTGAGTAAGAGATTTCCTGACCGGTAGAGTGTCTTTTTCTTCTTAAAACTTTTTGTGTTCTATTTGTCAAAGGTGTTGGTATTTTATGTCCAGTAAATATGTTGGGGTTTTTCCAGTAATACTGTAGATAAACATTTTTTCAGTAAGATTTTAAATTAAAGAAACTTAAACATGAACTTGAAGTAATAATACTGTGTATGAGGATTTATTGTAATATGCTTAAAAACTCTTTAACATAAAATTTGCTTATGGAGGGTAAAAAAGTGAGTTGCTTTAAGTTGAGAGAACTATAAATTAAAAAAAATGAAAGTTCCTATGTTTATTCATAACTTGATTTTGTTTCTTTTATTCAGCAAGTTAAATAGGTAAAAATTATGGTGTTTTAAAACCACTGCAAATTTTGTGGAAGATTTGACTGATGCGGGTATACAGAAATATTTTATGTATTTTGACTAAATATTATTTTGATATCTATGCACAATTAATGTTTTTGTCACATAAAGATTGTTTCGTAAGTACACCTACACTTGAAAGTTTGGGTTTGTTTTTTTTCTTGAAGACTTTGAAAATAGACATGAAAAAAGAAACTACAAACTTTCCAGTGAATAAATTGATTGTTCTATCATTTACATTTGAAAAAACAAAAAAATTAAAAATTACTACTTAAATTTTTTCTGGTTTTGCAGTGATTCCAAAAGTTTTTGCTCAAATGGAAGTTTGATTAATATATGTGTCAGGGGATGTCCCCTGGCAGGAGGTGGCAATATTAAAACCTCAATGTAGCTGGAGATAGTGTAAAAGACTTTTTTAGGGGAAGAAAATGATTTATGAAGTGAGATCTAAATCTGAACGAGATTAAATTCCACTTATGACTCTTGGACATGGCTCAGGTGGGGTTCTTGAACTTGAGAGGGAGTTTAAGGTGCCTGGCATGGCTCCCGAGCCTCCTGAAGAAATGTCCTGCAGTGTACTTTGTGTGCAGACAGTTCTCCCATACCTGTCCATGCTCAGGGTGTGGTTGTACATTGCTGTTTATCCCTGAAGCAATGACCTCCTTATTTGTAAATTGGAGGAAATTGATCCTGTTTATAGCTTATGAACGTGGCTTTGTAAATCAAATCACAGTAAATACTTGTGTGTGTTGAAGTTTTTTACCCCGCACATCCAAGAGGAGTAGTCAGTCTACTTGGTTTTAGAGAAATAAATAGGTTGTCTTTTTGCTCTTCTGATTTCCTGTGTACAGCTTTCCAATGCTGGTGGTTATATAGAAGATTGTCAATGTTTATGATATTATTATTTTCAGTTCCAGATCACTTGAATTGTAGATGGTTTCTGCAGTTCACAGACTTTCAGTATTTCCTGTATCTCTTACTGAGCTGTCCATAATTGTGAGGCATGAGGAATCTCAACATCTTTTTGAAAATTGTTGTGATATCTTTGTAGAATATCTTACTATATATATTTTATGATATATCTCTTATTAACTTCCATAAATATATTTATGTTTTATGCCAGTATCTTTTATTAGTACTTACTTCATTTAGTATTAAGTTAGCATTGAATTGTCACTGTAGAGACTAAAGTCTATCACAGAATCATTAGAGAATACATAATAGAAGGAGTAGATTTGGTCAGAATTTTTTTGATGGAACAGTTTTTCCTTAGAAGATGTAGATTAGGCAGATTAGTAATTTTCTGGGAGAAAACACTGATTCTGTGAGAAATGCAAACACAAACTAAGAATGTTGATTTTTGTTGAAACTAGCCTCATTCCCTTTTCTGCTAGATCTTGCACTTCTTTTTTTTGTCAGCTCTCAATTCCTCAAATTCTCACTGGTCTCTGAGGTACTCCAAAAGCTGAGGATCTGTGGCAGCCTTTAGCGTGTGGAAGCTCAGGCTTCCAGAGCTTCCTGGCTAGTGCTGATCTACCCTGCTGCCAGTGCAGAATCCCCAGGTTGTCAGACTTTGAACAGCAGGAGCCCTGGAGTCAGGCAGTCTTACTGTGTTCTGGCAGCTCTTTGTCAGACTGTTCAGAGATGCACAACTCAGGTTATATGGTTTTCTTTTTACCTTTAATTTGCATTTTTATATCATTACTTGTTTGGTACCTACTTATCTGATTAAATAGTGTTAAAACAGATACTACTGTAATTGAAATAACTTATTTTCTTGTTCACTTGTTCATTGTTTGATGCCATAATGAAAATTTAATATTAGAAACTTTGATCAGTATTAATTGGAGTAGAAGCAGTTTTTAATATGCCAGAAAAGAAATTTAGGCACTAACATAAAGATATTGGAACAAGCTGATGTTCTAATTGGTATCAGTGTTTATTTTCCTATTTCCATTGTCAAATTGTTTCAAAGCAACTTCAAATGAGTTGTATTTCTAACAAAATAAGGAAACATTTTGCTTGACGCTCGTCTGAATAGTGTTTGCTTTTATTTACATTACAGCAGGTTAAGAGTAGGTTGTCAAGTGATAAGAAGAGACCCTTATAGAAATTTGAGGGGTTTACTTTTAGTGTGTATGCTGCATGAAGGTGCATGAGTGGTAGTCATGGTACATATGCAGAACTGAGGAAATTACAGAATGTGTGTTCCATTATACTGTCACTAACACTATTTGGAGTTAATTTACTTTTCAGAATTTACCAAGGAACATGAATTTCAAATTTTGACCAATTAAGCATTTTAAAAAACATATTAGCTTACAAATATCCTGTCACCTGAGAGCATTAAGGTAAAAACTTATTCAGGATTTTAACATAGTAAGCTAATAACCCATTTTGATTTCCTGCTGCAGTTATAAACGTGAATTGTAATTCAGTAGAATAAGGGCATTTTCAAAAATTGGATTTTATCCATGAAAATTTCCTAATGACCAGCTTTCCCTCAGGTCATTTTAAGTTTTGCTGAAGTTTTATTACTTAGCAGGGCACTAGTTGGTTCTAAAGATGTTCTTTGAAGTAGAGACCTTTTTCAGTTGCTGACTTAAAGGAGATGGAAAATAATGTAACCACCTGAAGTGTGTCTGTCTTTCTGTTACCTGGATTTCCCACAGGCTGTGTTGGAAGTTAGATAAGTAGTTTTCTCTAGATTCTTTACTATATCTAGTTTGTCTTCTTACTGTGAGGTTTACTTGCTGTTTAACTCTTGAACTTCTGGCTCTGTTCACTGACAAGGTGATGTTGGAAGGTCTAACTATCTTACGGTTGGTTGCAGAGATGTCTGATCTTGAAGGAGCTTTTATGCTTGTTTCAGTGCTGTTTGTATTTTTTCACTCTGTGATGTTAGAAGCCATATCCTAGCACTAAACAGTGATGACTGTTTCACTGAATGGTGAATAAAAACAATCGAAATTCACTAGAGATGTGTTTCCTCACTATGTTAAAAAAATAAATCCTGAAACTACAAAAGTTGTTCAGAATTGATATCAGTCTATCTGTCTATCTATGTACTTGACCAGTAACCCTCTATAAAGGGTTAGTGGATAAAAGTGGTGGAGGAGACATTTTTGAAGGATGAGACCAATTATATGAAATGATTTCTAATGTCAATAATATGACAGAAATATTGCTTGTTGAAGTAACAGAAAAGCTGTGTAGGAGATTTTATATATTCTTTCTTAAGAAATGAATATGTGCATGGCATGGTCATACCTCTAACTTGTAGTTTCTGACCAGTTGGAATTACATTCTGAGAGACACAAGTTTTTAATGATCCAATTACTTTCACAATAATAGATTTGAATATTTATTGTCTAAGTAGAAATCATCATTTGAATTGACTGTTGTGGGGTTTCTTTTAAACATGCTCTTTCTGATTTGATCAAATACAGCCTCTCCTTCAGGAATGAAGGAATGGCAGAATACTCTTTGTTCTTCTGTTAGTGCTTTTGTTCTTGATGTACCTGGACACAATATTCCAAATATGAATTGATAAGAACATTGTTGGCAAATCTTAGGATTTTTTGGTTTGTGAATGTCAGTTGCAAGGAAAAATTAAAATGTTAGTACAGTTTAACCTCTTATGCTATGACTTTTTAGTAATATGGTAGAAGAAATAACTCTGGGTAGATATTTATTCTTTCCATCAGCTGCTGAGAAGACAAGTGTGCTCTGCTTCTTTTACTTTTTGCATATAACATACATAAATTGCTATTGAAAGACACTAGTAATTTATATAGTTGATTGAGGAACATGTGCCCAGATTTTTTTAAGTTCTGGAAAAATCAATCAATCTGTAAAAAAAAGCAACATTTTTTTCTCTAGCTTTATAGCAATGGTCAGGTGGATTTGATGACAAAGTAGATGCTTTCAGTCCGTGTTTTTAGCAATGTTTTGGCAGTGATTCTCTTGTCTTAAGAAATTATGTGTAAGATTACATTTTGGATATAATTTGGAATGACAGTTTGACTTGAGAACATTTAGATTTCAGAGTGTCAAAAAACTCCTGCAGTTTGGTGCGGAATAGCAAAGAAACCTTTCAAATCTACTTTTACTTTCTGTGCCATGGAACAATAACCAAACTAGTTCCAGGAAGACAAGTTTCGTGTTGTTCTGTACCTAACCATGACCCAAACCTGATAAGATCAGGTCTTAGAGCTGGAACATCTCTGGAATTTGAGCTGTCCAGTTAAAAGTGTAATGTTGTGGCCAGTTTTGTGCAGCTACATTGTCTCTTTCATGGTCCTGCCATAATTGCAGGTTTGATGAGGTGGTGTTGTTATGTTGTGGTGAGCTTGTTACCAGATTGCACCATTTTATTTGGGATGGGAGCAGAAAGGTTTCTTCCAGGCCAAAGTCTGTAAATCTTTAATGACCAGAATTCGCATTTGCACACAGTTTTGTTATATTTCCATTAAGTACTGTTACATCTGACCATTTCTGTATAGTTTACTCCAAAATAAATTTGTATTCTTAAGGTGCTGGGTACGTGCAAGATCCATATGATTTACTGTCACATACCTATGATTTAGATGAATCCAAATGTTTTCACTTAAGTGGGAACTGTAATTATATCAATAAATATACAACATTCAGTCATGCTCGAGGTGTCATAGAGAATTTAATAACAACTTATTTTTATGTAAAAGTTTGTCAGTGCTACCTGGAGATAAGCCACAAATGTTCAGGTGTTTTTTTTTCCCCTTGCTCTCACTTTCAGACTAGCGTGCATTTAAAAGCAAGTAGCAGCTTGCTTCCATTTGTTACCAAAATAACATGGTAGGAGCAATCAGTGTCAATTGCTGCTGATAATTATAAGGTGCAATAATTGAGAATATAGAGAAAAGGAGACTGTGAGCTGCATTTGAACTCAGTACTTAAGCAATAAAAAATTTATCAAACTGCAAAAAATAAGTCATTTTAACGAGCACATTCCAAAGGTGCTGGATTTATGAGGAGACCCCAGGAAACTTTGATTGAAATTGCTGTCTCTGATTGTAGTTCTATATTTTATTGGTGCCATATTGTGAACAGTGCTGCTGCCAAAGTGAATGGGAAAGCAGAATAACAGAGAGAGTTAACCCAGAAAGGTTACTTCTTTTCATAATATCCATGATGTATTGCATTAAAAATGCCTTGAAAGCCATCCTATTTGCAGTTTTCAGAAAACATTTTTCTTAAATTAAGTTACAATTTATCTGAACAGGGTGGAAAATATGAAAGCCCCTTGAAGAGTTTAGTATTGATTTTTCTGAGTATTTGCTAGCTCTTGTTTTCTCATTTGTGTGCTCCTTGATAGAAGGGCCTAGAGTTGCTCCCAAGCCAAAACTTCAGTTGGATGAGAACTGCAGCAGTGAAGGGAGGGAATTCAGGGATTAAATTTACAGTAACATTTTTAACTTAAGAACTTTTTAGATCGGCTCTTTAAAAGGTTTTGGCTCTTTGCTTCCTGAATGTAGACAATATTCAATTGATATAATAATTAATAGATCGTCATTTTTCTAAGGGCAGCCTCCAACTAAAAAAGCAGTGCAGTAACCATGTGAGATGAGTGACATGAATATTTTGAAAGTGTGAGTTCAAGGTTTTGTGTGTGCCTCTTCCCATAAGAGCTGTGTCTTCAATATTTTTCCTCTAGAATTAAATTAAGACAAAGGTTTTAAAAATTATTACATGAAAGCACATTTCAAGTGGACAGTGAAATGGACACACAGTGTCTTGTAAGCAAGAATTAGGCATGTTACATAGTTCATTTCTGACCGTTCACTGCTGTTTTGTGCCAACTGTGTATCAAAACTTCATCCTCCCTCTGTCAAAATGCTCTGTAACTTTAGCCATAAAACTGTTATACCATAGCTCCCAAATACCTTGTTGTAAATGCTGACTGTATCTTTCAATTTATACTGCAGTGAAGTAAGCTTATGAAAATAGTTCTGAGGGATTAAGCTCTAAATACTGTTTCTATGCAGTGGATTATTTTTTCCCCAAGCTCAACATGTTTCATGTTGCTTAATGATAAGAAAAGTGTTGTGACAAATGTATTGAAGCTTCCTTGGCTCTTGCACGTGTTATCTAGCATGTTTGACTAATAATTTTGAGCAAAGAATAACAGAGATGATTCCAAGATTTGTTCAACTTTGGTCTAGACTGTGTTTTGTAACCATTATTTCACCTTACTTTGCCTCAGTTTATGATTTAGTGAAATTTCAAGTACGCAAACAAATGAAATTGTTCATAAAATGCTTTAGCAGTTTATGACTTGAAATTTTTTTGGAAGTTATCTATTGTTATATCAGTATTGCTGCATTTTAAAACTTTTTTCTTCTATGCTTATAGTTTTAATAATGAAAAAAATTGAGAGAAGCTTAACTAAAATTCCTCTTACATGTGCTTGAGAATTTCAGAAAACTTGAGTTCCTTGCAAACCTTGACTTGATTTGCCTTTACTTTGTGGTTAACCTAAAGTTTTCATCTTGGTAAACTTGTTCGAAAAAAATTCTTGATCTCATATGGCTTTTTTTTTTACCTATAGCATACTTTTGAATTTGGAGATGATGATGATACCAAATGGAGGTTACAGAATCTTTAAGCCTGTTAAAATTGTACCAGTATGGGATATCTTTAAGTCTGTGTTATTAGACCAGATTTTCTGTGTTATGATTCTTACCCAGTCTCTCATCTTTGTGGTGTTTTTTTCCTCTCTAATGATTCAGCTGTGGAAGAAAGTAATGACCAAGAACCGAAGGGAAGAGACCCAGCTGTTTGGCATGTGGGCTTGAAGGTGGCATGGGACATAGAGACACCTGGATTAGCAGTGCCACTTCACCAAGGAGACTGCTACTTGATGCTTGGTAATTTTGAAGGGCTAAGAAGTTGAACTTTCTGTTGAAAAAGAGCAAATGACATTTATATTTAAATAAGTTACCATACCTTCCTTTTGGTTAGGACTTCATTTAGAAAGGCATAAGATGCTTTATGTTGTCACCAGTTTTACACCTGACACTTCTGTCCTTCTGCTACACTTTTCCATGCCTGTATTCAAACATGCTGTTTTCTTGTAGTGGGATTATACTAAGATCATAATGAGCAGAGCTGTCTTACTCCAAGAGTGAGTCTCAATGTCTCAAGCATAGAGGATTAAAAAATTAAAATTAAATTGAGTTAATTTACTTGAACAGCTGAGCTCACACACTCAGGTTTTCCCATTGAAAGAAACAAAGTGAAAACTGTTCCTGAGGTTTGTTGACACAAGATTGCTTTTTCTTTTGGCTTGTGTTTCTCCTTGTTGTCATTTTTGTTTAAATAAATTTAGTTATAAATGAAACAGAACAAGAACAAGGCTTTTGACAGCGTCATATTTGCCTTGTTAGTGTCTTGGCTTGAGAGACATCACCTTTGAAGCCTGAGGGAACTTGCAGGGTGGCTTGTGGAAGGTGTATTGCATGGAATGTCAGACTCCCAACCACATGGGCAGAACAGTCTTTCCAACTTCACCTTTCACTTTCATCTTCCAACAAAGGTGAAAACAATTTACTTACAACAAGCAATAAATTTGTTGGCCATCTTAAAAAACCTGTACCATTCCTTGTTCTTAGTCACCTCATCAGATCTTGTGCACTGTCATCAGTGGAGTATCCTGTGTAGAAGTGCTTGGACTAACTGTGCTCTGAAGTGTCTTCAGACAGGAACAGACCAAGCGTTAAGATGTGAGATCCTCGGCACAGTGGTCTGGGTGTGCCTCGCTTTTCTCTATTTGTGAGGATATAAAGTAGCAGCCTAGAGTGAAAGGGGGAGAGTGAAGTTTAAGTGGCAGCTAAACATTCTTAGAAAGGTTACTGTTAATCTATTTTTGTGCAATAGCAGCTAAGGCATCAAGTAAACTTCTTATTAATCCTTTCAGATTGGAAAGTTTTTGCATATACAGCTGTGCTGGGCAACAGGAGGTGATTAATAAAAGAGGGGGTCTAACTTCAGTATTTTTATTGGAAAATACTGTAGGTTGTAGTTGACTGAGTTACCAGATCATCAGGGTGTTTTTTAGTCCCCAGTGGAATTTAAATACAGTAACTAAAGTACCGTCAGGGATGCTGTTTGAAGGGTGGGTCAGAAAGTTAGTTTATTTAACACGTAACATCATGAGTATGTTTAGATTCAAAGGATACATTTAACATTCTTTTGAAGATGAAAAATAAATCACTTTCTTATTAATACTTTGTGAAGAGCTACAGATTTGAGCTCTGTGGGCCAGGTGTTTTGTTAATCTCTTCTGCGTCTTTGGATTTCTTTTCATTTACTTGAAAAAAAATTACTCTTCTACGCAGTCTAAGAGGGTGTTCTCAAAATGGCCCTTTTATTAGGTTTCTATGTGCAACAGAACTGCCTTTATCATTTCCACTTGAAGTGAAAGACAATGGACATACATTGTTTTAGTGTACTTTTAACTGTTCAGATTTTTTGAAATTACTTATAAGAGGAGGCACATAAAGGATGCCATCTAAAATTTAAAACATGAAAACTCTGTATAAAAAGAGCCTTGACAATAAAAAAGAAAATTTTAGATTAATTTCTCTTGTGCATTTGTACACAGTATAACCCAGAACCTCATTTCAGAAAGCAGAGTCTTCTTGTTGGCATTATTTTAAAAAGCAGTGGCAGCAATATGTAAGAAATCTAGAAAACAGAACATTAAGAGTAGGAGCTGTTGATGAACAGGGACTCATTGACAGGACTGGTGGGGTTGGTCCCTGAGTATTTCCTGTGGTGGTACACACAAATCTTATATAAGAAAGTGTGGTAATAGTAATGTTCAATTACAGTAACTTGTAATTCCAGATCACTAGGTATAGCAAAGTAACAAAAAAAAAAAAAAAATTAGGGTTTTTTCAGCATTCTCATAGACATTTAATAATGTTTATGTTCCTCTCTTCATTGGCTCTGTAAAATGGTTTTTGTTATTCTGGGTAGAAATTTAGTAGAATGTTTTAAAATTTAAATTTACATCTGCCTTTTCAGCAGCCCTCTTCAGATGAAATCATGAGCCATAATTTCAATGTATGTTAATACTAAACATGAGGTGACCAAAATCCATTCTTCCATTAAGCTATTACAGTAATATGAGGGGTTTTTTTTTAAGGCAACACCAATCAAAACTCAAAATTACTTTCAGTAAGACAGATTTTTTAAAATAATTTCTTTAAGGCTTTTCTTCATCTGAAGAAAAAAGCCTGGAGAATGACTACAAGTCTGCTGCCTGAAAACTCAAATCTAAACTTTATATCACTCATGAAACGGAAACACTTTAGCTCAATTTAGAATAATATATTGGTCTGCAGAGGAAGTGCATGCTGAACCCTGCTGTCTCAAGTACACAGTCAAGGGGTGTCTAATATGAAACGTGTTGGGTGCATGCAATAAATCCAAAGCGCGTGGAGGTGAGCAAAGGGCCCCATCTGCTCTGTCCCAGAGCATGCTTAACTAGGGTTGTCATGGTCCTACTATTAAATTGGAGTCTTTCCCCTAATCTTTGAGTTAGACATGACCAGATTTGCAAGCAGATTTACAATTTTCACTAATTTTCCTACCATGACTTCAAAACATACCTAACAAAAATACATTCTGGACTCTTTCAAAGGCAGATTTACTTTTCTGCAGCTGTTTCCCATAGATCAAGCTCTTGCTTGAAGGTTAGGGTTTTAAAACAGCATGAAGATGAACTTTGAATCTTATACCACTCCCCACCCCCAGCAAATTACAGTTCAAGAAGCATCAAAAAATTATTTTCCTAACCAACCAGAAGTAGGTTGCACACATTGCAGAGCTTGGCTTGTGGTTAAAGATAAGTATTTAATGGAAGCACTTCCACATGTATATAGTGACTCATTAAACTATTTCTAGATATTTAATCTGCTTCTATTTTCACAAACTAACTTGAACCCTCTTTGCTCTCTAGCATCTTGAATGTGTTGGAGTTTTTTGCCTCCTCCCTTTTTTTTTTTTTTTTGAGTCCACATTTAATCCAATTGATGTATTCCTTACTATTAAGATTTAGAACTTCAGGAATGTATTTCTTGGTACCAAACTTTGATCATGAAGTTTGGCAAATCTCAGACATGTTTTTTTAAAAAAATATATTATCTTTTAATACTTATCCTTATAATTCATTCTCTGTTTTGTTTGTGCATGCTTTTTGTGTTTAAAAAACAAAACCATTTCTTAATAGGGAGCATCCATGTGGAACATTTTTAGAAGGAGAAAGGATTGTGTGACAGTTTTTGAAACTACTAAATACATTGCTAAGTTGGTGTTAATGGTAATTTAAAATAAGTCACTTCTCATATGCATTGTACAGTTCGTGTAAGTTTTGTGGAGTTTTGTTTCTGTAACAGAAATTAAAATGAGATATCCCTGCTACAGTTGTCTGGAAGCTGTGGCAAGGTACGAGCCCACTGTTATGTGACAGAACAGACCACATTGGCTCTGACCTCACCAAAAATTCAGGAGAATTTTCCAACAAACAACTGGGCTGCCTGCAGTTTTCCAAAGCAGGATGGATAGATATATGTCTGCTTTTATATACATGTACTTTTTCTCATGCATTATACTGAAGAGGCAGTGTTTTGGTTTTCCAAACCTCCCCCATCAGTGCTTAGTCATGTAAAACTGATGCTGACTCCATGCGTGTTGTATTTTACCGAACCCAGGAGAGCCCTGTGGTGGTTCTGACATGGGTGACCAAAGAATGCAGCAGCTTTGGTTTGGCTCTAAAACCAAAATAGTAATCTGGGTATAGTGTTCTGTATCTGAATAAAAGCTTTTACTGCCAAATGGACAACGGCCAATTTAACAAAGAGTGATTTTTCTTTTCAGTTAATATATATTTAGTCGAAAAAGAAAGCAAATCTTTACCGTAATCTTTTAAGACCTGAAATGTATTTTCAGTATGCTTTGAGGCATGCAATCCATAAAGCTTCAACTATTTTTGTACAATTAGAGTTTTAGATGAATTGTAAACTCCTAAATTAAAATTACAGGCTTCTTTCTAAGATTCATAAAGGATTAGAGACAGTTGGAAGCAATTCCAAGGCAGAACTCTACAATGAAAGATTTGCCAAGGCTTTGAGTAAAGGTGCAAATCAAAATGTGATATGTCTAATTCTGTGTTTGCTAAATAAAACGCACCACAATGAATGGGCACTGAAAGGGGTAGTGGAAGTGTTTAGGTTTGTTTTCTGTTGCTATTCTTGAAAGTTATTGTGATCTTTAAATATTGCAGTGTCTAGAAATGGTATTGTTCTGTGGCCCTTGAAAGGCTTGGTTCTGTGCAATTTAACCCTCATATTTTTGTAGAAAGTAGTTTTTTCATATGTTCTTTTTGTTTGTTTTGTAGCATTTTTTCAAGCTTTGCAACTGTACTTGTCTGCAAACCTCATGAAAACAGAAAATAAGCCTCCTGTCTAAACTTTCTCAGTATGAATTCAATCCTGTCTGCTATTTCTTACATTTTCTGATTTTTCTGATTTCTATTTCTGCTGTCTTGGGTATGAACTTTGTTAATAGTTGCTTGTTAAAATCGTAAAGGTTATTAGACTTTTTTCAGTTTTAAAGTTTCAGATTTGTTGTAAGGTAAAGTAGCAGTTCTAGACCATGTATTTTTTTTCAGTAATGAAGGATACACACTGTATTCTTTTCCTTCTGATTGTCTGTTATTATGGTCAGAAGAGTGTTTGTAAAAATTTCTGGGAATTTGGGATATCAGGTTTGAAAATATTTATCTTTTAAAGAAAAGTTATGTTTATATGAAGTTTGATATATCATCTCTTATCATGCTGATTCCCTGAAAGAATAAATCTTGCTGAAAAAATAGCCTCTCAGTTATCTGGCATCATTGTAGGTTTCTATTCCTATTCTTTTCTTATTTTGTCTATGACACATTAGGTCACCTAGTTTTGTATGACTTTCTATAATCTCTTTCTACTGACATACAAAACTGTATCCCAGGAGTGACTTTACATGAATTTTCGATAGATTTTTGAGAATGTCTTACTAAGGTTGAGAGAGCACCATAGTTTTAAGAACAAAACATTTGAATTGAAAGCACTTCAGGAATGGTTTTTAACATGATGGCAAGAGTTGTTACTGGATTTGGTCTGAAATTTTCCAGAGGACTAATTCTCCTTAAAGTGCTGATTTGTCAGAATTGAGGTGTTCTTCAGTTATGCTAATTTTTGTGAAACTTCTGATAGCAACAAAATAGCTTCTATCTACAGGGTTTGTGGGGTTGTTTGTTTGCTAGTTGTGAACTCAAGTCCATGGCAGTCCTCTGGCAGGGTACAAGGAAGTTACAAAAAAAATGCTTTAGAGACAGGTTTTTGAGCAGATTGTGCTTTCTGGATCCCCAGTTTCTTGGCTCTGAGTTGAAGGGAGAACTTCAGGTAAGTGTCGGAAAAAGGTTGAAATAATATATCTCTTTTTTTTTTCATCTTTCTCTTTTCTTTTTGTTTCTTTTTTTCAAAAAAGTCAGTATTTTTTAATGATTTTTGGGAAAAGAGATTGTAATTTCTGAGTGGTCTGTTGAGTGATCCTCAGTTTTGAAAGAATTGGTTTGTTTCACTGAACTTTTCCCATAAGAGGAGGGAAGATGCCACTTCTGAACTGTATAAACTGGAGAAAAACTTGTATGAGTACAAATATTTCTAACTTTAGGATAGTGAATAATTATCGTGCTCTTGAAGATAATACTTTATGACTGAATTATCTAAGCACTGGAGAAAAAAAAAGCAGTGTACTTAATTCACATTCAATCAGATTAACTTTTATTAAGTGTGATTTCCTCCTGTATTAAGGTTTTCTAATCTGTCCCTAGATGATCTCAATATGACACATCAGCACTGTGTTCTGGCTGGTTTATCACCTCGATTCAGCTCAACTCATAGAGTGGCAGATGTAAGTATCAAAAATGTCTCGCTGTTTGGTGCTGCCTAAAACTAATATTCTGGTACCATATATGTAACGTCATGGGGTGTTATCCAGATTTGTGGTTTGTGTTATGCTTATGATTCAAAGTGTTTCCTTGAACAACTGCTATTTGTTTATTTTTGTATTGAGGCCCACTTGCTTCTGTGTTGGTAGTTTGCCTAAACTCCCTGGTAGGCATATCAGATACAGAATTCATGATGAGACAGAAACACTCAAAAGACACATCAGCAATGTCCACTGCCTAAGAAAGGGCCTTTAGGAGATCAGAACAACCAAGACTAGGCATGAATATGCTTTAATTTGGGTGCTTCTCTGCATTTGAGGATTGAAAAGGCAGAAAAGTGATTGAGTCCTTTGTCTCAGAGTCATTCTAGAACAAGGTTTTAGCCTGATACTCTCAAGTGCTGACACCTTTTTTTGCTTGTTTTGGGGTTTTAAATTTTTTTTCATACTAGGTCTCTTCTCCTTATTCCTTTCCATGGTGTTATTAGTAGCTTTTCTTCATGTAGTATTCCTGTGGGAAAGCATAGAGAAAAATAAGACTGCATTATAAAAATATATTCTAAAAAATTAGTTACCACTTTCTCCTTTCATCAAGGCAAAATAATACCATCTATCCCTAGGCATCTTTCCCCCTCCCATTATTCCTAACTTGTGGAGCAATGGAAAGGAAGCAGTAGCAGCAAACACTGACATACATCTGTATATGAATTTTAATATACAAAAGAATTGCCTTTATTTCTCAAACAAATACACATTCTGCTTCTTTGGTTTGGACTTTGACATAAACTTGAAGTACACTGTATATTTTAAAAGAAATAATACTATATTTTTCATCTCTCATTGTAGGAGTGCTCTGACCTACTGCTCCCATGTCTCTGCTGTTTTTGCAGGAAATTGCACTTATTTTCATAGTATCAAAAGCATCTCTGTTAAGTGATTATGCTTTTTTTTTTTTTGTGAACTCTTGTGACTTCCAGTTGAATAGTATGGAATTTTTATTCTTTTTACAAAGACTAGGAGACCAGAGGGTCCTTATTCAAGATTATACCTGGAAATTTAACTGAAGGTACAGATCAGATATTTAATCAAAAATAATTGAAATATGTACGTCTTCTTTCTTTTGTTTCAAATGTATTTTTACAAATTTCCTTCTATTTTTGAAGAAAATTGAATGGAAAGCAAAACCTAAAGAACAAATGTAAAAGTGTTTTATTCACACTCTCTCTAGCTTGTGAGCAAACAGCTCTGTCAGATTGGAAGTGGAATTTCATTTTAGTTTTAGCAGGAGCCCATACAACTGGGCAAATACAACTGGTTGTGAAATACTGTCAGAAGCTGGCCAGGAAGCACTGGGGAGTATGACATGCTTTTGTGTGCTGCATTTGTAAAGTAAAATTCAAATTAATTATTTTCTTTCTCCATTCAATCTATGCTGTACTGGTTGGCAGGTGTTTGATGGGTTGGACTTCAGCATATTTTATCTCAATAACTATTTAAACAGCTCAGGAGGCTTTACACTTTTGTTTAAAGTTACAGAAATACATCCCTTCTGCTCTGCTTTGGTTATTTCGGAAGCAAATTGTTCCGTGTATTTGAGAAGTACATGTTTTCTGAAGTGGCTCTGCATAAATCTTTGTTGTGTCTTTATAGTGTTCAAGAGGAACGTTGGAATACATATTTGGACAATGTGAACTGGCACTGCAGAATTTACAGACAGATTCTGATTCAATGGCTTTATCTTTGAAATCACTGGAAGCTGCAGTTGTGAAACAAGCAGAAGAAATACATAATGAGGTGAGATGACCTGCACTGAAAATACTTCAGTCAGCTCTGAATGCTGCAGTCTCCTCAAGAAGTTAATGGCAACTAAGTGATTCAGCTGCTTTGTGCAAGTTTGCAATGTGGCTTTTATGACTTTTTTACTTGGGTACAGTAAGTGGGATGGTGACGGAAGTTTTCATTTTTCCTTATGAAGATCCCTCTGCTGGTAAAGTAAGAGAAGTTTCATAGAATGTTACACCAGATCTGGACAAACAAACTGCTCTAGTGCTTCTCTAACTCAAAGGAAGAGAGAAGAAATTAGAGGATTAGAGGGATTGAGCAGGTAAAATTTTCCCTCCCTGGTTCCTGTTGAACCAGCTTTTTGCCAAAGGTCAGGTGCAAGTGTGGGCTTTGAAGTGTGTTCTGAAGAAAATACAGTGGAAATCGTTGTGAGGAACATATTTAAGCAGGTCATTTAGTGCTACAAAATATGCATGTGTGACAGTGCACTTTGACAAGATTCCAGTGGAGCTGACAGGGCTTTCTTGCTTGGACCTGTGCTGTATTTCTAAGAAGATAAATGCAATAGCAATTAGGAGCCATACATAGGTAATTTTCACTAAAATTAGAATTTGTGTAAAATGTTTAAATTGCTGTCTGCTGAGGAATTCTCATTCTGTAGTGTTACTGAAACTTTGTAGACCATATTTTTATCTCTATTGTGTTTACAGTTGGTAAAAAGGAGTATACTGTTGGCAAAAGGTTTGCACCCTTGACTTTTACCAAAACAGCTCCTGGAGCAATATAAAGAAGTCTGATGCATGCAGGGGTTTACAAAACATTAATCAGGCTCAGTCCATAAAACTACACGCATATGTGGTTTGCACAGCAAGGGCCACATGCACAGCTGGTGTAAATTTGCACGGGTCCTTTAACATCAAAGCCCTGTGCTGTTTACATCAGGTGAGAGACTAGCCCCTGGTGTTTGCAGTCACCTGAGTAATTTTGCTGTGTGACATACAGGGATGTTTCCTGTTACACATATGGGATATAGGGCAACAGAAATCTTTGTTTAACTTGTACATATTGTGCACTTAGACTCAGTAGACACATTGGATCTATATTTAATTTCAAAAGAGAATGGTCACTTATTTTTTTCTATTTCTTTTGTTTATTTTTTTATTCCAAGGTCACCTCTTCAGTTGAAGGATAAGTTCTGTATGTCAGAGTGCTACTTAAATTTCATTTATTGCTGCACAAGTAGACAAAATTTCTAGTGGCTTGTCTCTGTGGTAAATGCACATTTCTTTTTCAAACATCACTGAAGTGAAAACATACAGATATGTGAAGCTAATGCAACTTTTCTTGCATCTAAAAGCTTCCTACTTTCTTTTATTCTGTGTGAAAAATCTTTGTCTTTTCAGGCACCAATACAGATTTTAGGTTCAAGCTTTCTCAGGGAGGTGAAGAACAAGAACCTGTTTCATTTCTTTAAAGAATCAAACTGATTACTGATGCAAATGAGCCTTGCATTTCACTCCCTTAGTTTATTAGTATTTTTTAATGCAAAATCAAAATAGCACAAGAAGCCAAACATAGTATTCATGGAGAACTGCCACCCAATTTCCCATTTTTGCCTGTATATTTCTGATATATAGCATTCTGTGCTAGTTGTAAACCTCCCTGATATTTTTTTTGTCTTCCTCTGGACTAGAGATCATGAGCTTGAAATGAGAGTATATCCATCCCTAGAGGTGGTGATACTGTTGTATTTTATTTTCAAATATTGTCATAATGGAAGTTCTTTAGTTTAACTCTGATAATTAGATGCAGCCATTGTTACTGATTCTTTATCTTCCTGAAATGCCCGTAGGGTCCATTTTTTTTACCCCTCTTGCTGGTACCTCCAAAGTCATCAGATAACATTAACCAGAACAGAACCATCATAGTACCAAAGAAAAATACAGTAGTTTAGCAGAGATTCACAGTCTGTGCTGAAATTAACTGCTGTGCCAAATGAGGCCTGGATGAATTATCTGTGTGCTAGAGGGAAAAAGCCTAAGAGCAAGTCTCAAAGAATGAGGTATGATTCTGTGCCTTCACTTTTGTACTCCTGGGCAGGAAAATTGACTTGCTGTGTTGATTAAGTGTGTTTGAACTGAGGATCTGAAGCAGAGGTAGAGACTTAAGGGGTTTTTTTTCCACTTTTGTGTGGGCAGAGAAACCTCTAGAAGAAGTATGGGGGAGTGTCTGGGGAATGTCCTTACTTGATTTTAGATTTCCCAGAGTTCATTTGTCAGGACTCTGTCTTGGTTGTCTTGGGAGAGGTCTTCCTGTTGAAAAAGTAAGATTCTATCCTGAGGAGGTTTTTAGCATCTCTAGCGGGCAGCCAGGTGGAGGTTTAATATTTCTTTAGACCTAGCTGTGTTGTCGTGGTCTCCTTCAGTAAAACAGCCTTCAAAGGAATATCTGAGTAATTGCAAGGTATGTGCTGTTTGTTAGATGTGTGAGTCACTTCGCTCCCAGTATGTACTTTGTAGTTGTAAGTAAAGATAACCTTAATTAAGGGTGTTCACGTGCTCCTTGTCTGAGTAGCTTGTGGGCTTGCAGTCTGAACAAATATTTCAGTGGCAGGGGTGTAGCAGAGTGAACAGATGTAGTTACCTTACAGCTGTGGAGTACCATAGCCTAACAACTCACACCCAGTCACAATCAGATTGGTGTTTGGCCAGTAACAGTTTATCCTGAAAGAAGTCATCTTGCAGAATTCTCTGAATGGGAACCTCTTGCTGCTACTGAATCACACTTGGCTTTCCAAAGTACATGCTGCTGCTGAGCACAGTCCAAACAGCTACAGGGGACCTGGGGAAAACCACTGGCAAGTAAATGCTTTTTAAAGTAACAAAACACTGCTGGGCAGATGATCTAAATGCTCATATATATAAAAACAAATCTGCAGAAAAGATCTTCACCAGCCTGTTCTTCACATTCCAAAGAAAATTTGCTCTTCTTGCTTTCACTAATGCAAAATCTGCTAATAGTTCATGTTGGTGTGAGGTAATTTCAAGGTTTCTTTATTTGCCCACATCAAACTAATAATAAAATATTCTCAGTGAAGTAGAACACTAGAAGAATTTCTTTTTAGTGCTTGGGAATTGTGCTAAAAACATGTCAGGTTTCAAAGTAAGTACTCAAGTTTGAAAGATAAGGCTTTTTTCTCATCAGGATATTAGCTCAGATGTGATTATCGGATCCTGATTCCCATAATTAAAACTAAGACTGAATTGGTTGTCCTGCTGTTTGTGAGGTACAGTCACCTTTGCCTGCAGCAAATCTATTTTTAGGGCAGCAGTGGATAAATTGATGTTGGTGAATGCACAGGGATGTAGAAAAGTCTGGGCTGGCTGAGTTGAAGGTATGTGGTGTTAGACACTGAGGTCACTGATGAGAAAGGATGGTGGTGTGCACAGCCAGAGGAAGGTTAATATGTTTTAGCATGTCACAGTGAGCTGACAGTATGGTTGGTGGCTGACTAGTATGGCGGAGGGAAATATAGATCACCTACATGCATGGCATTTAATAACCAGTACTTTTAAATAATTGACTGAGGAGCAGTGCCTCACAAAATGTCAGCTGCTACTGTTGGCCTTTTACTACCCAGTATTGACAATAACCTGAAATTGGCCTTTAATCATTGCTTAAAGGACAACTTGAAAATATGTTGAGATTAGAAATATGAGGCCTGATTCTGAGCTTACTTGCACAGACGTAAATCATAAGTGAAAATCAATTAGGAGATGAAAATTATTCCTCAGACATTCAGCTTATATATTTTTATATGTAAATATGTTGAAGCTTTGTCTTGTTCAGTCATGTAAAATGCATTCTAATGATGCCTAAATTTAGCTCTGACATATGGGAGTCTCCACATTAAACCTCTTGACAAAATCCTTGGCAAGAGCTGTTAACCTGAGAGTTTTTTCATAGAAGATGAATGTTCTTTAGCTTTGGTTCCACTAAGGCTGGAACTGAGCTTTTTGTCTCTCTCTAATATTTAGTGTTGTGAGGGTTTTTTTACAGCATAGCTCCTCCTGTTTGTGGAAGGAGACAAGCCAGTCAGAGTGCCTTCCTGCTACAGGAGAGGTTATTATAACTGACAAGAGCACAGTGAATGCAAGAGGACACACAGCTTGGAAAGCAGATAGCATATGTTGTCATTAAAACATGGATGTGGTGTAAAAAGTGTTAATATGTTCATTAAAAATACCAACCAATCTTAGCATAGCTGGAATCTCTGGAGATTTTTATTGTAGAATCATGGAATATGCTGAGTTGGAAGGACCCATCAGGATCATCTAGTCCAGTTCCTGGCCCTGCTCAGGACACACACAAAATATCCAACCCAAATCTCTCTCCCCTGACTCAGCTCCAGCTGTTTCCTCGAGTCCTGTCACTGGTCACAGGAGTGAAGAGACCAATACCTGCTCCTTCACTGCCCTTCATGAGGAAGTTCAAGACTGCAGAGAGGTCTCCCCTCAGTCCCATCTGCTCCAGGCTGAACAGACCAAGCGACCTCAGCTACTCCTCATAAGGCTTCCCCTCCAGACCCTTCATCCTTGTGGCCCTCCTCTGGATGCTCTCTAATAGTGTGATGTCCTATGTTGCCATTTTAGCAGATCTGTGTATTTATACTTTCATATATCTAAAACAAGGATAGAGAAATCATGTAACCCTTGCCTCATCAAGACGGTTTTCTTCCTCAGAATCAAGTTACCTGCTCAGACATGATAGTTGAGATCAGTCTGTTGTCAAGCAGCTTGGTGAACAAGGTTACCAGTGGGTAAAACACTGTTTTTCTCCCCAAACCCTCTTTTATTAACTCAGTTTATAGTTAAACAGAGATGCTGTGAGATCGTTGTAGATCTGAATTTGATAGCTGTATTAGATGTCAGTCCATATCATTAAACAGCTGCTTGTTGCGATTAGGTACACTGACCTCTGATGAGACCAGCTAATCTTGCAGAAAATGAATTAGCTTGTTGGTAAACTTAATGTCTTACACCTAAAAAGCAGCTCTTCTGTGTCAAATTGTATATTCTGTGTAGGATCAAGATACCTTTAAATTTTTGGCCCATATGCCAGACTTGAATTAGACCGGAATTGCATAGATTAATGTAACAAATCAATATGACTAGTCAGAAATCAGATTGACTGAAATAGATTCATGATGAGTCATATTTTAACATCGATTTTAATATTTTTTTCATTGATTAATGGCCTTGTAATGAATTTCATGAAACCTGTTTGCCAGACATCATGTGGTAGAGGCCAAAAAACTAAAAAAGAAGTGGAGAGAGAAAAAAAAAGTATTGAGTACTTAAAATTCTAGTTGAATAATGATATGCTTGGCCTTCCCAAAATGGTATTTTTTTTTTTTTTTTTAACAAACCATAACTTGATCCTTCATACCTCATTAATATTGTAGAGGAAGCAAAATTTCCTTCAGCTTTTTTTAGGAAGGATGTCAACAAACTTCTGTGCTAAAGAGTCACTGGCTAGCAGTCAGGGGGGTTTTTTTAAATATTTTAAGATCTATGTCTGCCAGCTAATCATGTTGTATTTTACCAAGAAATTTGCTTTAATATTCTTTTCATACACTAGAAATTTAAGTATCTTTTATTGTAATCTTAAATGTATTGACCAAACCTTTAGTTAATGTTAGCCGGAACCCTTCCACATTTCTGTAGCTGTTCACTTCACCCTTGCAGGAAGGGAAGCCTTAAGTGACAGCTTTGGGCAGTTTTCTTTATTGTTTCACCTTGGTAGGTTGTCTTTATTTGCATCTTTGGAACTGAGCAGGGATAAACAAATCTCCTTTGTGGTACAAATAATGATTAAAGCGGCTTTGAGCTCAGTGCGAAACATAACTACCACAACAAAGATATATATGGAATTCTAAAGACCAGAACTATGGATTACTGTTAAAGAAAAGCAGCTTGTCTGGTAACTGGGCTGTTTGGTAAATGATGAGAGACTGTGATTCCTTGTAGTGCCACCCTCTCATTCCACAGCAGTTGACTGGGCTGCATTCTAGCATTGTTATTTCTGCAAGTTTTTTCAACCTTTTATGAGTGAAACACTTTGAAACCCAAAATATTAATCACAGTGACCCAGAGCTGGTACGTATTTGACTGAATTGTGAGTAAACTTGAATTTTTAAGGTTCATTGTACATGTGCCACATGTGAAAAAAAACCCCAAAAAACAACAAAGCAGTTGCATTTTGCACCTCTCTGGGTTTGAAGAGAGTAGCTCAGGTCACAAATTGACATGGAATAGAAGTAAAATAAACAGTGGGTGTATGGGTGAACTTAGAAATGAGTCCTTTGGTAACCATCTCCTTTTCTGCAAGACCATTCAGGTAGAGCTGGATTCATGCATTACCCCATTCCTGCCCCAGATAATGAACATACATGTTTATGCTGCCATATGTTTTTATCTTGCAGGTTGAATTTGAGTGGCTTAGGCAGTTTTGGTTCCAGGGCAAGAGGTATTTGAAGTGCACTGATTGGTGGCTTAAGCCTATGGCTAAATTGGAGGAATTTTGGAGAAAAATGGAGATTATGGTAAGTACTAGGTTGAAAGTCTAAATCCTCTAGGGCTTAACTCTGAGAGCACTCACAATTATGTTTTTAATTGTACTGTGGTAATGGGTTTTAAACTTTATTCAGAACATATGAGAAACAGAATCAATGTCAGCCTTACACTGTCTCCTCTTACTTTTATCCCCCAGTAGCCAGAAAAAATGTGAGCAAAATCTGATCCAAACCCCCAAGATTTGAGTTATTTCCTGACTTTGCTTGTTTTTAAGGTTTGACAGTCTTATAAGATGACAGTCATATATTGCATCACACAAATTGGTACATGAAACTGCATTGTCTGCTTTTTTCATATGACAACTCAGAGAGACAACTCTGCCAGTGACAGCAGCAGTGAATGCATCCCAGGGAAGTTGAGAACAAAACTGGTGATCTGGAGGTTTGTAGTCTGCCTGCACACAAACCTCACAGCTAGAACCAAGATGAGGAGAGTAGTTTCAAAAATAATTGTAATAATGGTTCCTGTGTACTTGAAAGCACATTGTGCTTTCAGAGTGAACAGACTAAGGCTAAGCCCTGTGTTCTGAACACTTTGCCTACTTGCTGCTGCTGTCTGAGTAGAGATTCAGCTGGAACACTGTGCTATCAAAGATGCCTGCTTTTGGATTTGTACTCAGAAGGAGCTATATGGGCAAATATCTCTTGCTCATCTCTGTATGTGTGTATTAGAAGTTGCCTCTCGATCACTTCTGGTCACAGGAAAAAGGCTCAGTTTGCCTGTAGGGGACTTGGAAAAGTTTGTAGTGTGGCTGAGGATGCTGAGTATGATTTGTCTGAATCTCTGGAGTTGTGGTGCAACAAGAATATAATCTTGAGTTTGGAGGGAAATGCTGTGACTCACTGAGCTGCTCAAATGTATTGTAAGGTTCTCCAGCAATGGCTGTTTCCAGGTGTGGAAAACACGTCTGGAAAAGGGGAACTTTCAGTTGTGAAATCAGTTGTCATATGGAATCAGTGAACATTGAATTTTCCTACAAAAGGATAAAAAATATTTATAACTCATTTATGTGGGTGGGTTTTCCCTCATTTTTTGTTCTTTTGTGCTCATGTTCTTGAATGACCTTTATAATTAAAAAAAAAATTCTTTTGGTTTGTTTTTCTTTCAAATGACAACTTACTCACTTGTAACACCGATTAGATGAGGTAGAGACAAGAATGTTTGATATCTTATATCCATTGTGTGTTGAGAACATGGAAAAAAAAGCAAACTGGAACTCTCAAGGGTTGGGTTTTCTGCCATTGGTGTGACATTGCCAGGTGTCTCTAATTAGGAACATGGTGGCGTCAGTGTCTCTCCTTTCAACAGGCCTCAGGATGATATTTATCAGCAAACTGAAGGTTGGGCCAAGACAGGAGCTGCTTCTAATTTAAATTTTAAAAATTGCTGTAATGTTTTATGACTTATAACATATTACTCACAATTAATTTTAGCTATTGGAGGAGACAGAAGAGAATGTTAATTGAGAATGTCTGTTTTGTTGAGTCTCTAAGTAAATTTGATGCTCACTGTATGTGGGACTGGGAGGTGGGGTGGGTTTTTTTGGAGGTAACCTGCATTTTGTCCCGTGTTGTTCCCCGAGGTGACAGCAGGGGGCAATGTTGAGCCGCAGTTCCAGCTCAGCAGCAGAATCGGCCTGAATAAAAATACATCGAAATGTGGCATTAACATCAAGAATTATCCCTGTTGCTTCAAGTTAGCTGTAATCTCTAAGATTCCATAAC
Source organism: Acropternis orthonyx (assembly GCA_035583155.1). Classification (NCBI taxonomy): domain Eukaryota; kingdom Metazoa; phylum Chordata; class Aves; order Passeriformes; family Rhinocryptidae; genus Acropternis; species Acropternis orthonyx. The sequence goes on from JAWWEU010000020.1 coordinate 9,922,272, forward strand.
ACAGGAAATCAATTGTGGGTTAACAAATTCAACAGCAATTTAACATAAAAAGTGCAGTGTTTTGGTGCATGCTTAGCTTCCACAGCTAAGTTAAATCAAAAGGGTATTTTTGAAGGTACCCAGTAGTCTGCAGTTGATGTTTTTTCTTCAAATTTATAATTTTAGCTGATGATGCTTAAAAAAAAAAAAAAAGAGAGAGTCGTGTAAAATGCTAAAAGTAAAAATGTCTTAGAATTGTTGATCTTGTTTTGGAAGAATTTTGCTGTTTAAAAGGAATTATTTCGTAAAAGAAAACATTTAAGCACTGTATTTTTCTTTTGTGTGTGAGCTGAACAATTCTTTACTTATTTTTTTTATATATGTGTCCAGAGTGATGCACAACTCAGCTTTGAGGTCCCTGTGGTGCCTTTTTTATAGTTTCTGCCCTTGTTTAGTAAAGCAGCTATAAAGAAGGAAACAAAGTTTCCAAAATTATCTCTGGGGCTGCTAATTGTAATTATTCCTCTGTCACATCAGAATATGATATTGCAGGAAGTTTAGCCCAGTGTCTTCAAACCTGTGGGCTTTATTTAATATTTTTGTGCATTATAGCAAGCACAAAATTTTATCATAATGTTTTTTCCTGGCATTTCTTTCCCTGAGGATAGCTTTAGTTAGAGCTTACTCTTGTGATGTAAATGTTAAACCTTTCATTTGAATGACATTCTGATAAAACATCACATTTCCCACAATATTACCTCAAGAATTTATTCGCCATTAAATAAAAATCAGTGTA